>JAAFCE010008833.1:6182793-6222802 GCA_013389805.1 Trigoniulus corallinus
ATTTTTGAATTCAATAACGACTACTATATTCAAGACTACTATATTCTTCTCCCTATGATGTTATCTTAATGCAGTTGACAAAACAGTTGGCACTGTACCTTCAGAGTGGATGTTGGTAACACCTACTTCTCAGCAGTGGTGCAGGAGAATAGTGTGTCCTACATGTTATGCTCTTTGCTATTGCAGTGAATGGATTACTCTTCTCTGTTGGCCAATGGGTGCAGTCGTCCCTTTTCGTGGATGACTTCTCCATGAGGTACTGGGCCACCGCTATACATGGCTTTGAGTGGCAAATGCAGCTGGCACTTAATGCCAGCCAGTTAGCTACATTCCATGGGTATGCTTTCTCCAATGACAAGACAGTTGTCATACACTTCTGTCATAATTGTTGGCTCCACCCTGAGCCCCACATTATGCTTTCTGACCACTTCCTCTCAGTTGTGGAGGCAGTCTGATTTCTTGGACTCCATCTTCACAGTTCCTTTGCTCCCTTAATATTTTGCGTTGTCTGCAGTGATCTGAATTTCATCTTGATTGAATGGTGACGCTCTGCCTATACCACTTGCTTATTCGATCACGTCTTGATTATTGCTCTAGCGTTTGTGGCCCTGCCACTTCCTCTTCCCTCCAGATGCTGGACAGCATTCATCACTCTGACCTCTTGTTATCCATTGGGGCTTTCTGCATGAGCCCAGCCCTCAGCCGTTCTGCTGAGGCTGGAGAACCTTCATTTACTGTGTGGCCTAAGTACCTGGCAGCAGCATATATCTTGAGTATCATTGGCCAGCCACAACACCCTACATACTGGTTCGTGATACCTTGTGAAAGTATTTTGACTGCAGCCAGGGGGGTTCACTCTCCCATCAGTGTGTGGGGGTTGCATAGGCTCGTTGACCTTGGTGTGATCCTTCCACATTGCTACATTGGACAGAGCCACAGTCCAGTTTTGACTGCACACTGGCAGGCTATCCCACATCCAGAACTCATTGGTAAATCTATTAACAGGAGATTGGGCGCCTATTCTTGCCCAATCGGGGCTGATGTGGGTTATTCGGGGCTGTTTTTAATCTCAGCTGTTTTTAATAAAACACCTACAGTGAACAAAACAAATTCAAACGCTCATAATATTTTTGATATTTCCATAAATGCTGTTATTATTTACATGAAAATAAACACTAAATTTTAGTAACAATGTAAAAAGCAATTCATATTATAAAATTCTGATATTCATCATCATCATACCCTTATCCCGCTTTTGGCAGGGTCGGAACTGTGGGTTCTAGCCCTCCTCCTACCAGGTCCCAAAGTCTACCCCTGCTCTGGGTGCTTCCATCATCATCATCATCATCATACCCTTCTCCATCATGAAACTGGGTCGGGTCTGCGAGTTCCATTCCTCCACCCTCGTCGATCACTGACCAGGCCCCCATCCACCCCACACACACCCATGTCCCTTTGTACCACCTGCTCCCACGTCCTCTTTGGTCTTCTCCTCCCCCTGACGCTCCCAACCACCTGCAGTCCCATGATGGACCTAACCAGCTCCTCCTCCCCCCTTCGCATCACATGCCCATACCACCTCAATCTGTTTTTGCTCATCTTCTCTGCGATGTCTCCCACCCCCAGACTACCCCTAACATGGTCGTTTCGGATCCTGTCAGCTCGTGACACCCCGCTCATGAAGCGCAGCATTCGCATCTCCGCCACCTGCATTCTCCTTTCATGGTCCTTCCTCACGGCCCAACATTCTGAGCCATACAGCATAGCTGGCCTAACCACAGTTCTGTAGACTTTGCCTTTTAGCTTTATAGGCACCCTGCGGTCACACAGAACTCCACTTGCCTGTCTCCACTTCAGCCAACCTGCCTTAATCCTATTAGACACATCAGAGTCTATTTCCCCATTTCCCTGGAACACTGATCCTAAGTATCTAAACCCCTGCACTGCTGGTATCACCTCATCCCCTGAGCGTACCTCACCTTCTGGCCTCTGATCACTCCAGTTAAAAGCTGGGTATTCTGTCTTTTTCATATTCACCTTCAGGCCCCCCCTTTCCCATTGCTACCTGGATGTCTTGAAGGCCCTTTTGGGCCTCCTCATTGGACTCTGCAGGCTTTCCCACATCATCGGCAAATATCAAGCACTGGAGGGGCCCATTCCCCCACTCCCGTCAGCAGCTCATCCATGACCAGAGTAAATAAGTATGGGCTAAAAGCTGACCCTTGGTGTACACCCACCTGCACGTTGAAGCTTTTTGTGTTTCCCCAAGCCGTCCTCACCCTAGCAGTAGAGCCCTCATACATATCCGTGACCTTCATCTACCCCTTTTCTTCTTAGCACATTCCATACTACCTGTCTAGGAACGCTATCATATGCCTTCTCTAGGTCAATGAATATTGCATGGAGGTCCTTCTTTGCTGCCCTATATTTTTCTATCATCTGCCTTAGGATAAATATTGGCTCCATTGTAGACCTACCAGGCATAAACCCAAATTGATTTCCCTGGACCATAGTGCATTTTCTGAGGCGGCCCTCATTGACTCTTTCCCACAGCTTCATGGAGTGGCTCATTAGCTTGATGCCTCTATAGTTTCCACAATCCTGGGCGTCACCTTTGCCCTTGAACAATGGAACTATCCAGCTTTCCCTCCATGCTGATGGCATTCTGTCTCCACTTGCTACCTTATTGAAGAGCTTTGTTAGCCACGTTACTCCTGTGGCCCCCAGGGAATGCCAAACCACCATGGGAATCTTATCTGGGCCTACTGCTTTCCGTCCTTTCATCTTTTGGAGGGCCCCAACTATTTCTTCCTTTGTCACCCTGTCGACTGCCTCTGAGGTGCCTGGGTGGCTCTCAATGGTTCTTTCCTGGTTGGCAGCATTTAAGAGGCCATGATAGTACTCCTCCCACCTCCTGGTTATTTCTGCTGCTGGTTATTTCCACTGCTATCCTTAACTGTTATGGCCCTGGTAATGTCCTTACTTGTTTGATCCCTGGTCCTGGCCATTCTAAAAATGTTTTTCTCACCATCTTTTGTCCCTAACTCATCGTATAGTTCCTCATACTTGTGTTGTTTGGCCAGAGCAATTGTCCTCCTAGCATTTTTCCTTGCTTGAATATAGGCGGTCATAGATCCCTAGTCTCCCATGTCCTGCCACCTATGGAACGCCACCTTTTTAAGTTTGATGGCTGCTTCCACCTCCTCATTGACATACCCCTACAGTCTACCCCTGCTCTGGGTGCTTCCAACCACCTGAAATTGACCCGACGAGCTCCTCCTCCCCTCTTCTCATTGTGTCCCTTTTTTTACCGATGTTCACCACTCCCAGGCGGGACCCAGGTACCTGGTGGGATATAGACGGGAGTGGATGGCTATAACCCACAGACCCGACCCTGTTACAGGCTGGAAAACGGTATGATGATGATGAATATCAATATTTTGATAATAGGAATTGTTTTTTATATTGTTACTAAAGTTTGGTGTTTATTTTCATGTATATAATAAATTGAACTTCTTTTGTTCATTTTATCGTATATGGGACAAAAGAGGCAAGATTCACAGCAACAGAAATGTGACGGAGAATGCTGGCTTCCTTAAATTTAAGATATCAAAAATAAAATCTTTCGATGATCTGACATCTCCAGAAAAAAAAACAGGCTGGTTTCAGTCGCGCTTTAATCCGCGTTCTTTGTGTACACCACTAAGCGCTGAACGGCGTATACTATCGGCGCCTGTTGGTACCTGCTTCCTTTATGTTTGTACCCATTGCTTTGCATAAGGCACTGGAACGGGTTAGGAGTTGCTTTTTTAGGAACTCGCGCCCTTCCCCCCCCCGGCTTTGATGGACTGACAGAACGGGCTTAAATGAGTATAGGTTTTGTAACTTTGATCGGCAGCTGGTTGAGGAAATATGCTGCCCAAAACATCACTCGTGTGTCCATCCATAGGCTCAAGATAGGTACCTGACCCTGCCATAGACAGGGAAAGGGTTATTAGTTGTTTTAATTAGGCAGGATAAGAGCGGGTTGATCAATACATTCTCTAGTTGCACATGTAGCGAGCACTAGGGTGTTGCTTACTAGCGTCACCTGTTGGAATGAAAGCGCCGTCATCCTGCAAAATGCTCGGCTTGAAATTCGTGCACGAATCGAAATTGCCAACTTCAACCAGAATCCTATTTGACCTGAATCATTGCACAATTCTCAGCTGAAGGAAAAACCCTGTAGAGATTTTATATGACAATCTTCAATAACGATCGCCGAAAGCGTGAGCACGCGCATGCAACTGTATTGTCAAGGTGTTCTCATACTGCCTAAGTGAAGGCGGGAGCCTTCTTGTGTTAATCTCAGCCGATTTTGAAACTCTATCAACCGCATACAGAAATTTCTTTCATTCGGTTACACCTTTTCATCGCTAACGTTCAAAAGACGAATTTTGCTACACTTGGATTCACCGTTTCATCTTTATTATTTAGTGTGTGTGTGCGTTTCTTTTAGAACAGGTAAAGTGTTAGACTCTCTTGCAATTGGGTAATAGCCACCACTTGAAAATTGTAATAAATTTCAAAATGATTATGATAAACAGAAAATCACATCATGTTGACCTGCAGGTCGACTAATTAAGACCGTCGTTAGTGCTTTCCTTAAATGATTTGCATAATTTATTACCTAATGTTGTAGACATCAATAATACCAACATGGAAAAAGATTGCAAATCCAAAGAGAAACTTTCGATGGAGATGATAAATAATGTGTTTCGTGGACATCCATCCATATCTGATGAGGTGAAATCCTATCCTCACCTTGTCAAAGTCTTTATTTCGTCCATTGGCAATGGTAAGGTTTTTAATTATTTTTATTTGTCTCTGTGGTTGTGCCAACAATGGTCTTTGAAAACAGAAATTTTATTTACATTTAGTAATGTTTTGAAGTTTGAATTCACTTCCCAGGGCTAAACTGTTTTTCTTTATCATCTTTGAAGATATGTGAAATATTTTGAAATATCGATTATTGGAATTTTGTCAAATTTCAAAGGTGTCACGGTATACTTTGCGAATTCCGCTCGCACGACGTTGTTAATTCCTTTCACTCATTTGCATAATTGTGTAATTAATTCAATAGTTATTGTTGTAATTAACATTTCATACCTTTCCATTATTAAATTGCTCTGCTTCTGTGTCTTTAGAGAACTGGCCTTTAAGCTGATATTTTCGTGATAAGGCCTACGTAGATTGATAATTTAATCAGGTATAAAATGTAACAACCCGTTTGGTAAGGTTTTGCTCTTAAGGGATTCTATTGCAGTTCAACGAATTTGGTAACACCGTGCAATTAGACTCGTCTGCTGGAAATCCCCGGGGAGCCCAATACGGGCTTCTTGTCCCCCTGAATGGACACAAGGGTGATACAGTACAGTCAGGTCTTTTTTTTTTATGCGGGGGATACTTTCCTCAGAAAATCGCATAAAACGAATTCGCATAAAATGAGACTATATACTGTATAAGTCTATGGAAAAATGAGGGATACGTTCCATAATTTTTAAAATTCGCATAACTCCGAAATAACGAATTAAAATGAATGTACAACCGCATAAAAAAAGTTTGTTGATGTTAAAGAAAATAGGTTTCTTAATAAAGTTATTTGGGAAGCTGAAAAAAGGTTTATATCAACCTTAAACAGAATTGTATTTCAATTCAATTGTCTATCTGGTAAGGGTATACACCATCTGCAAACTGTTTGTAAATCACTTTCAGCATCAGAAATAACTGTCTTTGCCATAGATCTCTTTGATATATACGATACATTTTCACAATCATATTTTTATCTCGCTCTCTGCAGACTTTTGTTTTGATTATCATCATCATCATACCTGTATCCCACTTGTGGCAGGGTCGGGTCTGCAGGTTCTCTGAACATGTTCTAATTGGGGACACTCCAGTCAGGCGTCTGGAACACGCAGGGATATTGGTTGGGTTGTCTGTGGGGGGATGCCGGTGTCACACGTCAAAGTGTCCGGGGTCCACTTGAAAGTGTCTGGCGGGACACTTTGAGACAATTTTTGAGTACCTCAAAGGGCCCAACATCTAGGTCCGAATGCAGATGCCCGAATTTGTATCTTTTCTGCAGAGCACATTTAAAATGTGAATCATCACGAAATTTCTATCAAAATAACTTAACTGGGTAATGGAAAACGGCCGAGACACTTTGACGTGAAAGCGGGCACTTTGAGGTATGTGTACAATTACACCTAAAGTTAGTTTAATAATATCATCGTCATTTAAGACATCATCCGCCAGCAGTTCTTCTACATCATCATGGTTAAAAACATGTTCAAATCGCCTCCAAAATAAGTTTTAATTTTAGAGCATGTTAAGTGGAATTGCAGACCCGACCCTGCCACAGTCGGGATAAGGGTATGATGATAATGGTATGATTGTTAAGTGTCATGTAAAAGTGCGGAACTCCCTATTACGAGGTGTGTTAGAAAAGTAATGAGACTGATTTTTTATTTAGCAGTTTTTGTTTTTTTAAAACATCAATATTATCTCCTTCAAAGTAGTTCCCTTTGGCAGCTGTACACTGGTTGAGTCGTTGTTCCCACTCTTGGGAGCAGAGATGGAAGCCTTCAACTGGTAGGGCTTTTAAATGGTTGGTCAAAGTCATTTGAATGTTCTCCAGTTTCAAAATACCTCCATGGTGCCAAAAGAGGATTGACAGTGACCAAGAATTCTGCAGTCATGTGATCACAAGTGATGAATCCTGGATATTTGAGTACAATCCTTAAACAAAGTTGCAAAGAGAAACGTGGCACACTCCACTCGTTTCCTCAACCAAAATCAAGGATGAAAACAGTGCTGATTTGCTTTTTTGACAGTAGAGATATCGTGCATAAAGAATTTGTTCCTACAGGGCAAACTGTCAATCAAGTATTGTACCAAGGTGTCCATGAAAGGCTCAGGAAAAGAGTGATTTGTGTGAGACCAGAGATTGCAGACAAGTGAATGCTTCATCATGACAATGCCACATGTCACATGGCCATTTCCATCAGGGAATTTTTGACCTCAAAATGCATTCCTTTTGTTCCTCAACCCCCTATTCACCTGATTTGAGTCCTTGTGACTTTTTTGTTTTCCCAAAATTAAAACATGTCTTAAAAGGATGTCATTTTGGAACCCTGGAGAACATTCAAAAGACTGTGACCGACCAGTGAAATGCCCTACCAGTTGAAGGCTTCTATCACTGCTCCTAAGACTGGGAACAATGAGTCCACTGGTGTATAGCTGCCAAAGGGAACTACTTTGAAGGAGATAATATTGATGTTTGAAAAAAAACAAAAACTTTGCTTCTAACACACCTCATATGTATGCTAATTTCTGACAGACTAAAACGTCTTTGACTGGCTAATACAATGGTTGGTGGATTTTATCGATGTCATGGGCCTTAGACTGACTATACTTCCTGAACAAGCATACAGTATGGATATTTGGCGAAATTTCTTTTAACCAAATGCAAACCGCGTAACTTCGCATGAAAGGAACCTGCATAAAAAGGGAGCCAACTGTATATTGCAGTGCTCTGCAACCGGTGTGCCTTGAGCCGATACAGGTGTGCCACAGTTAAATAAGATAATTTTCTAACTAAATAACGTTTCAATAGATTCGAGAGATCAAACACAATAAAGAGGATACTTGCAATGAAATATTCGCGTTTCAGCCTTCTAAAATTTATTGTAAAATTTGTTTATTAGATTAACATATCAGTTGCAGAGCTGGAGATCATTTGCTCTGGGTGGGGAAAATTTGAAGACCTAAAGTTTAAAAGTAAATTGGAGTTCATGTTGTCCAGGGCGGTTTTGCTTGACTTTAAGGCCCCATCAACTACAAGGTCATTAGAGACCCGTCCACTGCATAGTTCTAATGCATATACTGCACAGACACTACACTAATGTGACGATTATTGGATATTAGCAGTACCCAGCTTTCCCAAGCAACCACCCATGTCGGTACTAACTGGGCTTGCGTTGCTTAACTTCAGTGATCAGACGAGAACTGGTGTGTCCAATGCAACTCGCCGCTCGTCCAGGGCGGTGAAAAAGTTTATGCTTCAAAGCTGAAAGAAAATTATTTTGCACCTCCTCAAGGAACAAAAAAAACTACCATAGTTTGGTCGTCCCTAAATTCCTGGCGCTCGGAGTGGGTTGCCTCCCCACCCTAGCTATGCCATTGGTAATATATTTCAGCTTTTGAAGTGCCATGGAATTCTAGGAAGAACATTGGCGTGCCATAGGTGTGAAAAGGTTGCGGAACACCAGTATATTGGACAGTGTTTTTGAACAGCCGGTTGGGAGCGGCGAGTTGCGTTGGACACACCAGTTCTCGTCTGATCACTGAAGTTAAGCAACGCAAGGCCAGTTAGTACTGACATGGGTGGTCGCTTGGGAAAGCTGGGTACTGCTAATACCCAATAATCGTCGCATTAGTGTAGTGTCTGTGCAGTATATGCATTAGAACTATACAGTGGACGGGTCTCTAATGACCTCGTAGTTGACGGGACCTTAAACTCCAACAAACAAACAATTTGAACAGCCGGTTGCCGAAGAAAGCCCTTATTTCTCGTCGGTCTACTGCTTGATGGGGCACTCCACTGACGCTAGCGGGCGAACTCCTACACCTGGGAATTCTGCCTCTTCTACCCGTTACATAGTGGAAAGGTACAAATGCCATCGTACATCACAGTCTGAAATCGAACTTCAGCCTTACTTCTCATCCGAAGGCGGACTAAGGGCGTATCTCTCACCCGGACGAAGACAACTCACCTCTGTCCATTATCGAACCTAGAGCCATTCACGCATTTACCGAGCTCTCCACCCACTGCGTCGCCTAGGCGGGGCGAAAATGTCTGCTAGCAGTACTGTACTTTAATTAAAAAAAAATAATTATGGCCTGCCGCTATGCATTTCGAGACGCCTTTAATTTAGGTAACTCAAATCAGCTCTGATAGTGGGAATTTTGCCTCGTCCACCCATTGATTAGTAGAGAGGATTCTTTTACGTGCAAATGCCATCGTACGCCACACGTGACCTCGGTTTTACTTTCATCCGAAGGAAGGAGCGAGCACTTGTATGCTTTCTTGCCCGGAAGAAGCCAACCCACCTTGGGTTCCAACCTAGAACTACTGGCACAGTTACCGACCGTGCTACGCATCGCGCCATCGATGTGTTCGCGTAGTTCAGCATTTCCCAACCTTTTTTTGCTTGGTAGTACATCACGCTAAATGGTACCACTTTGTAAAAATGATTGTATTTCGTGAAATGTTGTTATTGTGAGTGTGTTATTTTCTAATTCTATTTGAATACACTGCATGCATCCCTGATAGGCCAAATTGGCATCACTCATTCCTAATTTTTAACCCATTCACCCCCCCCCCCCAATGAATCTGAAGCATAACATCTATTCAGCCAAATATTGCATACCTGCTATAATGACAACTTCATGGAGAAACTTACATTATCCTCACTGAGGGAATTAATTTGTTGAATGACCCTTGGAAGAAAAGACCAGTGATATGAGTCTGTTCGTGCCCCAACCTCCTTCAGTTTGAAGGGATTATCCTTTCTCCCCTATAATCTACCAGGGATGAACTGCCCCCCCCCCCCGGTACCCACATATCCTAATTTCAGCAGTCTGAGAAAAAGCTTAATGCTGTCAGATACCAGCCTCTGATGTAGTGAGTCCAATCCTAATTCCATGATCATGTCTGAGACACTCAACCTATGAGAGAAGCGATTCAGCACAATTCTTACAGCCCTCCTTTGTATCATTTCAATTTCCCAAGATAACCCATGCCTAAAGGTAAACCAAATTGGACTATAGTACTCCACTATTGGCCATCATCATCATCATCATCATCATTGTACCCTCCACCCTCCTGGGGCAGGGTCTGGTCTGTGGGTTGTTATCCTCCATTCCCACCTACCCCCACCAAGTCCCTCACCACCCCGCAGATCTCCATGTCCCTCAGCACCACCTGCTCCAACGTCCGTTTTGGTCTTCCCCTACCCCTGTTGCCCCCAGTCACCTGCATACGCATAATGGATCTAATAAGCTCCTCCTCCTCTCTCCTCATCGCATGCCTATACAACCTCAGCCGCTTCTCCCTCATCTTTTGCAAGATGTCTCCCACCCCCAAGCTACCTCCAACGTAATCATTATGGAATCTGTCGGCTTGTGACACACCAGTCATGTAGTGCAGCATTTGCATCTCAGCAACTTGCATTCTCCTTTCATGGTTCTTCCTAACTGCCCAACACTCTGAGCCATAAAGCATAGCCGGCCTAACGACTGCTCTCTAAACTTTGCCTTTTAACTTTATTGGGACCCGGTGGTCACACAGGACTCCACTTGCCTGCCTCTACTTCAGCCATCTGGCATTAATCCTATGGGTGACGTCAGAATCTATCCCTCCATTGCTCTGGAAATTGAACCTGAATAACAAAACTCTTGCACCACTGGTATACCCTCACCGCCACAACGGATCTCACCCCTTGCCCCTGGCCGCTAAAATTGAAAGCTAGGTACCCCATCTTCTTCATGTTTACTTTAAGACCCCCTCTTTCTATAGCTGTCTTAATGTCTTGTAGGCCCTTTTGTGCATCCTCTTTGGACCCCTCAAACTTTCCGACCTCAATAGCGAATACCAGGCACTGAGGGACCCATTCCCCTATTCCCGTCTCCAGCTCATCCATTACTAGAGTGAATAAATATGGGCTAAGTGCTGACCCTGATGCACACCAACCTGAACCTTGAAGCATGCAGTGTTTCCCCATGCTGTCCTCAACCTAGCAATGGAACCCTCATACATATCCTGCACTATCCTAATATGGCCTTCATAAACCCTTTTCTTCCTTAAAGCACTCCATAGTACCTGTCTGGGGACACTATCATATGCCTTCTCCAGGTCAAGTACGCCACTGTTGGCCATACCAGTGAAAAATAGTCTAATTTTATTTGCATTATAAATTTTATAGGGTGGCCATATTTTCCAGAACTCAAAATGGGACGCTCCACAAAAAAATTCCACTCCCCATTTATAAAAAAAAAGGTGTTGTTCATCCAAAAATTTTCCTTCAAATATTAATATTGTTAAGGAAATTGCCAATCATTGACTGTACGTATTAACGACTTTACTGTATATTATTATTAATTAAAATAATTTTAATGGAATATAGGAAAAAAACGTTTCTATTATAGCCTATTTTCCTGATTTATTTTTTTTCTTATTTTTTGATCTCTGCCATTATTGATTATTTTTCGCTTACCATCAACCAGCAACTCGCGTACCACAGGTTGGGAAACGCTGCCTTAGTTAACTCGATACAGTTGGCTCTCTCTTTATGCGGGTTCTTTTCATGCAATTTCCAAGTTATGCGGTTTGCATTTGGTTAAAAAAATTTCGCCAGATATGCATACTGTATGCTTGTTCAGAAAGTATAGTCAGTCTAAGGCCCATGACACTGATAAAATCCACCGACCATTGTATTAGCCAGTCAAAGAAGTTTTAGTCTGTCAGAAATTAGCATACATAATAGGGAGTTCCGCACTTGTACATGACACTTAACAATCATACCATTATCATCATACCCTTATCCCGACTGTGGCAGGATCGGGTCTGCAGTTCCACTGAACATGCTCTAAAATTAAAACTTATTTTTGAGATGATTTGAACATTTTTAACCATGGTGATATAGAAGAACTGCTGGTGGATGATGTCTTAAATGACAATGATATTATTAAACTAACTTTAGGGGCAGACTGGTGTCAAAGTGTCCACGGACACATTGAGGTAATTTAACACATACCTCAAAATGTCCGCTTTCGCGTCAAAGTGTCTCGGCCGTTGTCCATTACCCAGTTAATTAAGTTATTTTGATAGAAATTTCGCGTTGATTGACGTTACACATGTGCTCTGCAGAAAAGAGACAAATTCGGGCATCTGCATTCGGACCTAGATGGTGGGAACTTTGATGTACAGTACTCAAAAATTGTCTCAAAGTGTCCCGCCGGACACTTTCAAGGGAACCCCGGACACTTTGACGTATGACACCGGCATCCCCCCACCGACAACCCAGACAATATCCCTGCGTGTTCCAGACGCCTGACTGGAGTGTCCCCAATCAGAACATGTTCAGGGAACCTGCAGACCCGACCTTGCCACAAGTGGGATACAGGTATGATGATGATGATAATCAAAACAAAAGTCTGCAGAGAGCGAGATAAAAATATGATTGTGAAAATGTATCGTATATATCAAAGAGATCTATTGCAAAGACAGTTATTTCTGATGATGAAAGTGATTTATAAACAGTTTGCAGATGGTGTATACCCTTATCAGATAGACAATTGAATTGAACTTCTTTTTTATGCTGTTGTACATTCATTTTAATTCGTTATTTCGGAGTTATGCGAATTTCAAAAATTATGGAACGTACCACATTCTTCCATAGACTTAGGTCCTTTGTCCACCGGCACAACGCAACGCCATGCAACTGCAATCCAACGCGTTTATGGCAGTTGCGTGAGAGTTGCGTTGCACATCCCTTCATCCACCGGCGCAACTCTCTTGCAACTAATGTCTTGCTACTTTTTTTTCGTCAGTCCCGTCCACAATGGCAAACCGTGCAGTTCGTTTTTGTAATGTTGTATGTTGTTGCATGTGACACGTAGCAGAAATGGAGACAAGCAAGCGGGGTCTTGTTCGACCGACGGGTCCCAATTAAGCTGAAGGGCAAAGTGTATAGAACTGTCGTTAGGCCCGCTATGTTGTATGGATCAGAGTGTTGGGCAGTTAGGAAGAACCGTGAAAGGAGAATGCAAGTTGCTGAGATGCAAATGCTGCACTACATGACTGGCGTGTCACAAGCCGACAGATTCCATAATGATTACGTTGGAGGTAGCTTGGGGGTGGGAGACAT
This sequence comes from Trigoniulus corallinus, assembly GCA_013389805.1. Taxonomy (NCBI): domain Eukaryota; kingdom Metazoa; phylum Arthropoda; class Diplopoda; order Spirobolida; family Trigoniulidae; genus Trigoniulus; species Trigoniulus corallinus. The sequence continues at coordinate 6,195,765 of JAAFCE010008833.1, forward strand.
CTTGCAAAAGATGAGAGAGAATCGGTTGAGGTGGTATGGGCATGTTAGGAGGAGGGGAGAGGAGGAGCTTATTAGGGCCATTACGGGACTGAGGGTGATTGGGGCACCAGGGGTAGAGGAAGACCAAAACGGACGTGGTGCAGAGGGACATGGAGGCGTGCGGGGTGGATGGGGACCTGGTGGGGGATAGGCGGGAGTGGAGGATCAGAACCCGCAGACTCGACCCTGCCTCAGGCGGGAGAAGGGTGAGATGATGATGATGATGTTGCATATGGACAAGTGTGATGAAAGTGTCTTTATTCAAGGCTCTTTGAAAAATGAAGCGTTCTTTGCAGTGGCGTCGCTAGGGTTGGCGTCACCCGGTGCGGGGAAGCGATGGTGTCACTCCCTCTCCTGGAAAAAACGCTGCTTCTTCTGCTTCGGTGTCACCAATTTGTCTTGGTGTGAGTGATGTCGCCCGGTGCGGACCCCCCCCCGCAGACATCTTGTGACACCACTGGTTCTTTGCAATTGGACAAATATGTGTATATATTAATGGTGTGTATTGAAAGCGTTCTTGCTGCGTTGCTGTACTAGCGTTGACAATCAAAAGTTGAAAAAAAGTCGCATAAGCGTCGGCCATGCAACTCACATGCCAGTCGTTTTGCAGTTGGTCGTTTGCCAGTCGATTAAAAGTTGCGTTGCAGTCTTCTAGATGGACGAGCAACTACAAAATAGCAAGGGTCCGACTGGGAATCGACTCCCATCCAAAGCTGAAACGATATTTTTTCGAGTCGGATTGCAATCGCGTTACGCCGGTGGACTAAGGGCCTTATAATCTCATTTTATGCGAATTCTTGTTATTCGATTTTCTGAGGAACGTATCCCCCGCATAAAGAGACCTGACTGTACTCGGATTTTTTTTTATAAATTAACCCATGCGAACACCTTGACTGCGTTAGTGGCTCAGAGGTAACTCTTGAGTTACTGGATTAGTTTCATAGGTTGGGGAGTAAGCCAGGCAGCCATAACAGGATGAACCCTTAGGAGGCTGCCCACGGGAGATGAGGAGATAGGTGGAAGAACGAAGGAGAGGGTTAATTTGCAGCACCCAACGTTCGTTACCAACCACACTTGTTGGTATTGACGTGGGCTTGCGCTCAGGGCCGGCCTTCTCTATAAAGGGGCTCGAGTGCAAAAATCCTTTTGGGGCCCCAAAATATTTTTCCAAAATTACAAATAAAAGGATTCAGAGTAAATGGACTCCCCTTAGATGCCACGTGTCCTAATATGTCGCCATTGCATTTATGATTTCGTCTGAAAGTTTATGTGGACGTCCACACCTGGGAACATTTTCAGTTGGACCTGTGCCATTATATTTTTTTTATTACACGTCTGAAAGTATTAAAAGTATTTTGGTTTTAACAGCCCAAAAATAATAGTATTGTTAAATTATTGACTCTTAACCTTTAATTCTGGGTTGTCCAACCTGTGGCCCATGGTGCATCATTTCTAATTATGCATTATAGCCTACCTGCTATGTAACACCTAACGTTATTTTCACCCGATTTGGTTTTGACTGCCTGTGGTTGGCAATCAGTTCATGGAGCAGCCGAGTGACTCACAACACCAGAAAGGTTGTACAACCCTGGTGTAGTTCAATGGCAGGATTGTTAGGTTACGTTTAGGTTATGTTGCATTGGCAGGGTCGAATGAGGGACGTTGCCCCTACAATGACGTATTAAACTTTTAATATTGGCAATGATCTGGGCCCTGATGGGTACTGATGATGGGGCCCCCTCAATCGTGGGGCCCGGGTGCAATGCACCCTCTGCACCCCCCCGGATGCCCGGCCCTGCTTGCGCTGCTTAACTTCAGTGATCTCACGGGAACTGATGTGTCCAACGCAACCGTGCTACTGCATTAGTAGTGTCGGGCTTGAATCTAGATCAAGGCAGGTTTGCTTCTTTCAGTGCTTTTTCCATCGGATGGGAAGTAAAGCTGTGGCCCCGTTTGGTGTGGAGGTCACGAAAATTCCGAGATGTAGGAGCACACTGCCTTGACCCAAGTGCCCCAACGACTTAAAATTGGTCGGCGATAAATAAGCCCAATTGATTGCAGCATTAGGTTACTCGCCTCGTTGGCGTAGGAGATAGGGTTCTCCACTCACTGCGTCAATGGTTCAAGGTTCGATACTGCTTCGAGGTGGGTTGATTTCTTTCATGCGAGAGATAGGTCCCGAGTGCGCCTTCTTTTTTGAAGACAGTATAAACCGAGATCCCATGTGGTTTAAGATGGCAGTGACATGTAGAAGCATGCAGCTGATAGTGGGGTTCTTGGGGGCCCTTCAACTATGAAAGTCATTAGAGCCCTTTCCACCACGTTGTTGTATTGGATAATCTGCGCTGGCACTACGGTGTTATGACGATTTTTGGGTATTAGCAGTAACATTGGCGTAGTGTGGCGGTGGGGGCGGTCCGTCTCGGGCGGCAAAATTTTACAAATAATAATAATAATAATAGCTTGTGATTTGAACTAAAAATCTGAAACATTTCTCATCATATTTTTGTCGCAAATGCAATTTGGACGAATTAAAATAAAAGACGAGCTGCGGAAGAAAATATTAGAAGAAATGAGGGGGCTAAGGATTTAAACACCTAAATGAGTGGGCGGTGAATTTTGCCTATGCCCTGGGCGGCTGAAACCCACGCTACCCACTCGAGCAGTAAGGCTCCAGCCATGGTGGAGCGGAGAGGAGAGATACAGAGGGTATTCAGCGCCCAGAGACAAATACCCAAATCTTTGCCCTCTGGCACCCGATAAACTCAAAGTGAATTTTAATATTTTGCGCATTTTTGTGCAGCCTGTCTTCTGGCCATAGTGAAAAGGGGAGGAAACAAGATAGGAAAGAGGTGAACAAAAGTGGAGGGGTGGAAACAAAAAAGTTTTTCACAGTACGGTGACCATTGTTCAATACCCCATTTGTAGTTGCACCTCTTTTCACTAGGCGGCGCCATTTCTCTGCTTTCATTGTTGTATATCGCTCCTTTTCCCTCTCTCTCCTCTCTGCTCCACCATGGCTGCAGCCTAAGCGATGGTCTCAAGCAGTAATCCATGCTTGTATTTTCATGGGGTTGCGTTGCTTAACTTCCGTGGTCAGTGAAGAAATGGTGTGAAAGTCAAAAACCTATAGGCCCACATAGTCCCTGTATGCTGGCTTCCAAGTGAAGGTTGGGATACACCAAGGTACAGTGAAAAGTCCATACCTATTCATTCTGGCCCCTCAATGCTCCTCAGTGCATAGTAGGTCTACGTGCCAACGATATTGGAACACTTTGTGATTCCACAAAACAAGCATAGAAGGGCCAAAACGATATTAGAGAGGTGATAGAAAAGGTAGGGCTGAAGATAAACATGAAGGATCAACGTTCCAAAGTGATGGGGAGACACTCAGATGTGACCCACATAATCAATGCTGGATGATGGAAGTGGAGAAAGAGAAAGGGGTCTTTTACAGAGCAGTGGGTAGGCTCACTATGCTATATGGATCAGAGTGCAGGGCAGTGAGCAAGAACCACCTTAATAAAATGTGAATAGAATATGAATGCTGCAGTATATGGGTGAGTGTTGAGAGTTGATAGTTAGGAATGAGTATCAAGGGTGGATCCAGGAGGGAGAAATGCAGCAATTACCACCTACCCCAATGCCTCAATGGAGCACATATTTCAACTTTGTAACTGATGAGGCATGTTTTCATTTGCTATTCCCATTTCTATCAGCAGAGGACCTATGGTATTGCTAGCTATATTGATACTTATTGATTCTAAATCATCATCATAATAATCATCATTAACATCAAACCCTTATCTTGCCTGTGGCAGGGTCAGGTCTGTGGGTCCACTAAAAATGCTCTGACTAGGGTCACCCCAGCCAGGCGTCTGGAACCCACAAGAATATTGGTTGGGTTTCCTGTGAAGGATGCCAGCCTACCCCACTTGTTCCAACATTGGTGTGTGCTAGTAGTGTCTGGTGCCTGTGTGCTAGATTGATTCTAGGGGTAACATCTGAATATACCACCCCATGAACACTGATCCTATGTATTTTACCTCCTGCCATCTGCAGTCTGAATTGGGAACTGGAATCCATGTTAGAAACTTTGTAGAGAGAAAAATATAATGAAAATAATTTGACAAATTGACCTTTTAATGATCAAAGGAGGAAAATAAGGAATGAGGATAATTTAAAGAATTACAGCAACTTCTTATAAATTATCAATATAAAGTGTCGCAATTTAAATTTCATATAGATTACATCATAGATAATTATCACAGTAATAATCTCTTTAGGAAATGTTTAATAACATAGAATCTTACAAACTCAATCTTCAGGAAGAGGAATGGCATAATAAACATCATCAGATTTTGAATCCTCTGTTTCAGATGTATCACTGCTTTATCACTGCCAATATTAATGATCATCTTTTGATTGTTATAACCTTCTAAAATGTCTTCCACTTTTTCATCAAGCTCCCAATATTTTTCTGCAATTGACATTGTTTTCTTTTCACAGTGTTTCCAATTTTGTGGGCTAACTTGTAAAATGGCTTCTTTCCACAATTCAGACACACTCTCAGGGGTTAATTTAGTATTATGCTTTGCCACATATGATTTAACGATTTTCCACACAAGCTCAATTGGATTTAATTCACAGTGGTAAGGAAGAAGTCTTAAAACAGTGTGCCCTCTTTCTTTAGCAACTTCATCTATTACAAATTTCTTCTTATCACCAGAAATATCGTTAACTTTGAGTAGCAGATCACATCTTAAATAATTTCTGTCTTCCTTAAAACCATGTTTTGTCAGCCACTCTAGAATGTCTTGTTTATTTATTTATTTATTTATTTATTTTTTTTGCAATTTAATGTAGCTTTATCTAACTGAGTGCAGTGATTAGGAGCATTGCTCCAACAATTATTATGATGTTAGGGTTGTTAAGTAGTTTAGAAGTAAACCATTTGTTGAAATTGGCTGCATTCATTTCATCATGATAGTCACCTCTTTCTTTTTGACAAAAGGTGTGTGAGAAAAGTAATGAGACTCATTTTTTTACTTAGCAGAGTTTTTATCTTTTTCAAACATCAATATTATCTCCTTCAATGTAGTTCTTTTTGGCAGCTGTATACTGGCAGAGTCATTGTTCCCACTCTTGGTGGCAGCTTTTAGCAGGTTGGTAGCAGGCTTTTAACTGGTCAGTTACAGTCTTTTGAATGTTCTCCAGAGTTCCAAAATTACATCCTTTTAAGACATGTTTCAATTTTGGGAAAAGAAAAAAGTCACAAGGACTCAAATCAGGTGAATGGGGGGGGGGGGTTTGAGGAACAAAAGGAATGCATTTTGAGGTCAAAAATTCACAGATGGAAATGGCTGTGACATGGCACATTGTCATAATGAAGCATCCACTTGTCTGCAATGTCTGGTCTCACATGAAGCACTCTTTTCCTGAGCTTTTCAAGGACACCTTGGTAAAACAATTGGTTGACAATTTGTCGTGTAGGAACAAATTCTTTATGCACGAGACCTCTACTGTCAAAAAAGCAAATCAGCATTGTTTTCATCCTTGATTTGCTCATTCGACATTGTTTTGGTCAAGGAGATGATGAAGTGTGCCACTCTTTGCTTTGCCACTTTTTTCCAGATCATACTCAAATATCCAGAATTCATGACTGGTGATCACACAACTAAAATTTCTTGGTCAATGTCAATCCTCTCAAGATGATGTCCTCTCTGATGCCCTTTCTCCTATTGTCCTTCTGTTCAGTTGAGGTTTTTCGGCACCATGGAGGTTTTTTGGAACTCTGGAGAATATTTAAAAAGACAGTGACCTACCAGTTGAAGCATTCCATCACTGCTACCAAGAGTGGGAACAATGACTCCACCGGTGTATAGCTGCCGAAGAGAACTACAGTACTATGAACTACAGTGATGTTTGAAAAAAATTAAAACTTTGCTAAGTAAAAAATCAGTATCATTACTTTTCTCACACACCTCATAAATATTGTCAGCACATTGAATGAAGCTCTCTTTTGTACCAGCATGCTCTACTATTAACCTTTTGCCCCTTGAAACTGGTGCAGCCACACCATAGTGACTCTCTTATGTGGTATCCATCCACATTTTTGACCTAATAGGAGTAAAACAGATACAGTGGTGGTCAGCTAAATAGCACACATCAAAAATACTGAAATTTAATAATAAACAATATGTATATTGTAATCAACAGTATGATAATTCCTATTATAAAATAAATAAACATTTGCAATTGAAAAATGAAAACAAAAAACAATAATGTCTTAATCTTTAAGAAAATACACATAAGTGGTTGGTCAAATAAATAGCACATTTTAGCAAAAACAATAAAAAAGGCTCACAAAATTAATATTTTGTTGCATAACCATTATTAGTTTGCCACCTCTTTCAGTCTTTTATTCATACTTTTAATTAAATGTTGGCAACGTTCTACTGGAACATTTTGCCATGCATTTTCAACAATGGCCATCAACTCATTCAAATTTGATGGATTATTGTGTTTAATTCCACTTTTTACATCCATCCATAAATTCTCTAGAGGATTTAAATCAGGACTTTGTGGTGGCCAATCAAAAACTTTAATCTTTTTCTCATTTAACCAATGGATAACTGATTTTGCTTTATGCTTTGGGTCATTATCTTGCAAAAATGTCCATGTAATGGGCAAATAATCATCAGCATAAGGCTCCATGATGTTTTCCAAAATGTCTTTGTACATGTACTGGTCCGTTCTTCCTAAAATTCTATGTAAGGGACCTGTACCCTGCCAGGACATTGTTCCCCAGACCATAATGTTGCCACCTCCATGCTTAACAGTTTTAAGTGTGTAACGAGGATTTGCAGCACAGTTTGGTGGACGGCAAACATATGCTTTTCCATCACATCTAACCAAATTAAATTTGGACTCGTCACTCCATCATATTTTTTTCCAAAATTGAATCAGTTTACCAATGTGCTCCCTGGCAAATGCTAAACGCTTTTTCGATTTTTTTCTGAGACAAGTGGCTTTTTTCTTGGCTATACAACCACGTAAATGAAAGTCATTTAAACGTCTTCTGATAGTTCTGGAAGACACTGTTATTTTATGATCAATTGCTACTTGTTTGCAAATAGCATTAGACGTCATAAATGGTTTTTTTTACTAATATTTGCAATAATTCGTTCTTCTCTTGCTGTAGTTTTATGTGATCTACACTTCCTAATCATATTTTCAAAGGTTTTGTCCTTCTCTATGCGCTGAATTGCATTGTAAATCATTCGCCTAGAACACCTTACACTTTTAGCTATGCTGGATATTGAACAATTTTGTTGTTTTGCATTCCATATCAGTTTTCTTAGCTCAGGGGTACAATGTTTGCTTCTACCCATGACTTAACCTAAAATCATATTATTTAAAAAAAATAAATAGCTAAAAGATACTTATTATTAATATATTGTAACTTAATTTTCATCACTTATTAACTTACTAGCACGATTTCAGATGTTTTCACCACAGTGCTATTTACGTGTCCAACTGGTTTTTTGTTAATTTCACTTAAATGTCCACTTACATTTTTCTGTTTGCTTTTATATTTTGCTTATCATTTTAAATATGATCTTTGTACAACCAATGTTCATTTAAAACTGACATTATGCAATTATTATATTTAGTTTAATAGATTTTATTAGAAATGATTACAAAATGGTAGTGTGCTATTTAGCTGACCACCACTGTAAATGTATTGGTGGCACTGCAAATGAACTGCATAAACTGCAACTACCACTATACTACCACTAACAACAGAATACAAGAGATAAAATCAACTGATGTTTGGTATACTGGATAGAGGTACACTCCTTCTTGTGTTGCTTGTTTGGCAGCTGGTTTAGGTGGCGTCAGATGTTGTCCTGTCTACTCCTTCTGGGTCTCCACCATGGTGTTCCTGTTTTTTTTTGGGTTCTAATGATTATTGATGTCAACAGGCCCAAAAACCCCAAACCCAACAACAACAAACAGTAGGAAGTGGTGAATTTGTTTGATACATTTCATGATAGTTTTTGGCTTCTAAAATAATGGGTTTAGCATAAACCAACAATTAGAGGACCCAGCAATTCCTAATTTGTTGAAACTGTTAATATATTCACATCCAAACTGATAATATATTTATTTGTTTAGTATTCTAATGATCTCAAAATCAATGCTTTAATTTCATATGCCACTAATTACAAGTTTTAATGTTAGTGTTTTGGTGTCCATTTCCAATTAATCATTTTTGAATGAAATAATGAAACTGATTGCTTAAATTACCCAATGAAATGAATAATTTTTATTACAGATTCCTGGTAGAAAATTGCTAACAGTGAAAATTGATAAGAGATGTACTTTCCAATGCAGTAGAAAAATTTTGAAAAGCTGAATTTACATTCAGGTGATTGTTATAAATACCAGGCCCTAACAATTCAATGGTGAATGGACAGTAATTGCATGAAAGTGATTGAGATACATACAAATGATCATTGCAATAAAAGTTCTGCCCTCACTGCTGGGTGTCTTCTGGAATTTTTCTCTTCCCTTGGCCTGAAAACCACCATTGTTTCTCCCACCAGTATTAGTGGACCTATTGCTTCTAAGTTGGATTAATGTTTGTGTCCTTTGCTCTGGAGCCACTTGAGGTCTCTCTGTTTTCTGATTTTGCTCTCAATCACTATGATGTTTCAGGTACCCCTTGTTTTGGCGATTCATGCTCCCCAGGCGGCCCTTCTTAACCCTTTGCCCTTAGTCCCAGTTGTGGGGTGGGAATTACCCTCCTCCTGAGTTATCTCTCCTACTTTACTGCATTATATGCTGCGACTGAAGACCACGTCATCCCATTCACCTGACAGTGTGCCAGCCTTTGTATTAAATGCATTGTACTCTTTTAATCAGCAGTACTTATTTTGTTATTTAACCACTTTATGGCGCACTGTGTTTTCCCTGTGCTCTTTAGACTGCGTTTATTGTGCCCATTTCCAAAGGCGGTCCATCTGCTAGCATCTCGCCAACCATGATTCTCTCTCCTCTTTCAAAGGTGTTTAAGTGGTAGGTGTACAACCAGTACCACTTTATAGTTGTTTGTTGTTTGTTGGTGTTTAAGGTCCCGTCAACTGCAAGGTCATTAGAGACCCGTCCACTGCATAGTTCTAATGCATTGACTGCACAGACACTACACTAATGCGACGATTATTGGGTATTAACAGTACCCAGCTTTCCCGAGCGACCACCCATGTCAGTACTAACTGGACTTGCGTTGCTTAACTTCAGTGATCAGACGAGAACTGGTGTGTCCAACGCAACTCGCCGGGTACCACTTTATATAAAGGCCTACACCTTCAGTAGTGTCAGTGTCAGTGAAGGTAGTCCATTGGTCTTATCATTGCTACACAAGAAATCATTAGTATAGGGACTATATTAATGCTTTTTTATACTAATGTATATTTGGTAGGTCTATCATCATCATACCCTTATCACGCCTGTGGCAGGGTTGGGTCTGTAGGTCCAGTGAACCTGCTCTGACTGGGGGCACCCCAGCCAGGTGTCTGGAACAAACAGGAAATATTGGGGGAGTGGCGAGTTGCGTTGGACACATCAGTTCTCGTCTGATCACTGAAGTTAAGCAACGCAAGCCCAGTTAGTACTGATATGGGTGGTCGCTCGGGAAAGCTGGGTACTGCAAATGCCCAGTAATCGTCGCATTAGTGTAGTGTCTGTGCAGTCTATGCATTAGAACTATGCAGTGGACGGGTCTCTAATGACCATGTAGTTGACGGGACCTTAAACACCAACAAACAACAACAACAACAAGGAAATATTGGCTGTATTGTCTGTGGGAGGATTTTGGCCTACCCCACTGTTCCAACAGTGCATTACACAACCAAAATATAAATTTTTGGCAGGTAAAGTAATACTTTGTTGGTTATAATATTGCATGGTGTCTGACTGTTCACACAATAACTACAATGCAACAGGAGTCAGGCTCATGCCCTGTCTATACTATAGACTCACTGAAATTAAATACTATTTAAAAATCACTTCTACAATTAGGAAATGTTAAAGTAATTATAGTTATGCAAATTCGAAATCATTTATGCCAATGTTTGCATTTTCCTTTTCTTGCCTTGATTATGTTTGATGTCATTTTAATCCTGACAGTAATTTTTCAAAGATATATTTGTTGCTGTTGTTATAATGTGCTTTATGACAGTCTCATTCTATTGAAGGTTGCAATCCCCATTTATAAAAATTTTATTTTCAATTAATATGTTGAATGTCAGGTTAACAATGAGATTTCTTTGATTCTTCACCTTCAGAAACTCAATTTTAAATTTATTAGAAACCGATTTTTGAACAACTGCATAAGTATAAACAACAATGTCGATAACATCCTTATTTGCATATAATAGGCGCCCTCTATCTAGATTTTAAGTGAATATAGTGATTTTCAAAAATTTGGGAGTCACAAAATGTAGTCTTGTTTACAAGATAAGCATTACAATTTTTTAAGGATTGAATGGACACAGAATCCCGAAACATATACAATTATTGAAAGGACTGAATCAATATCAGTAAAGTCTTCTTCACTAATAGTGAGACTTTTAAATAAATAGCTGGACTCATCATCCTTATCTAAACATCCCTTTTCATCAAATTGCACCTGTCCAATATCAACAATAATTTCACCATGATAATTTCACCTGATTCCTTGATTTGCATTCAGGGCTACACTGTTTGTAGATCGACCACCCCTCCAGAGGGGGGTGTGGCTATTTATGTTAATTGTTTTTCGATCCTTATGATCTCTAGGTAATCTAACCAGGGCATCTCTTTAACTAGGGTGGTCCTGGGCGCCAGAGGTGTGGCAATCTGGTCTATCTACTGCCCACCACACTCTTGTGTTGATATTCTTTGAACTCAGATTGCCTTGGTTTTCGATCCTACTCCTCATAATGTCATGTGTGGTCCATCTTTGCCAGTGACACATCTGCTGCATGAATTTACTAGCTCTCTGTCCTTGACTCCATTGGTTGTAGCCCCTACCCAGGTTACTCCTACCAGAGCATCTCTTTTAGATCAGGTGTTTATCTCATCTTCTATACTTTGTAATTCCACTATCATCCTTAATGATTCCGTCTCAATCTATCTCTGGTGCTGCAGCACTTTTCCCTCCATGTCAACTCTTGCTCAAAGCCTTTGACATGGTGGATCATCAGTCTCTGACCACAGCCTTAAGCAAACTCTCTCTGGACCCCTATGTCCATAATCTTCTGCTTTCCTACATGGAGAAGTGGAAGGTATGCCTGTGCTCTGCCAATTGTGCAAGAACCCTAGTTCAGGGGGTACCCCAAGGCTCCGTTCTAGGGCCCCTTCTCTTCAACCTTGCAACTGCCTCGCTGACCTCTGGTCTGCCTACATGGCGTTCCTGGGCCTATGCAGATGACGACTATTTTGGCCTCTCCCTTCCGATGTCTGCCTCTCCCACAATTCCTGCCACCATCTCCTCTCTGCTAGAGTATCTGGAAAAATGGTACTCTAGCCACCGGATGCTCCTCCACCCCCACAAAACCATGGTCCTCCCCTTTGTCCCAGCCACACCCTCTCCCAGGCTTCCAGGTCCAGCTCCACCAGTGCCTGTCCTAGGCATCCTGTTCAATCATGCCCTCTCCTTTATTCCCCAGAGAGACAAACTGGTCGCCAGGTGCAAATCACTGGCATACTTATTCTGCCACTTGCGGCCCTGGATGCAGAGGCCCAAACTAATTCTCATCTTTCGTGCTAAGGCTGAAGCACTCATTCATTTCTCTGCCCCCATTCTAGGGTCTATGCCCTGCTCCCATATTCACCCCCTCAAAGTGGTGTGCATCCACATTCTGTGGATTATTCCATGGGTGCCATTCGGGAGGAGACTTTCCCCCTATTGCAGTCATGCAGGTGTACTTCCATTCCAGCAGTTTCTACAATATTGCATCATAGTTGAGCTTGCCTCTGCTTTGCGAAACCCGTGCCACCCATGGTAATCTCAACATCTTCATCAAAATTTTCGTTTGATTAAGAAATCAAATTAAATGCTTCTTCAGGTGTTAAACATTGACTGCTTTGAATTATTTGCAATAATGTAAAGAAAAACAGCAAAAAAACAAGGTTCTTAAAAAATCAAAAAAATTGTACTCAAAACCACCAACGTTCCCAAATGGGAACATGCAGATAAAATGATACAGAAACTTTGCACTGAATGAATGAAACACACAAATATCTTGCAGGAGATTCAACAGAGTCTGCACTATCATGAAAAACAAAGAAGAGGTCTTAGATGAAAATAATGTTGTGTTACTATATGATAGCATGAAGCTACAAATAATTAGGATTTTCCCCTACTTCACTTAGAAATAAAACAACCACCATGATACTGGCAAACCAGAAAACTTACTCATGTAAAAAAAAGCATGCCACACAGAATGTATTTCTGTGTTCTTTTGTAAATATTGTTGAAAGATTGGTGCAGTTATAGTCACAAGGACCTATATCACAAGGACTATATCGTTATTCATTTCAATTTGTTCTACACTCTCACATGGGAATGCTTTCCTTTTGTTAAAAACTGATGTGTCCAGGGCATTTGACTCTGGACCATACGGTTCTTATTGATCTCTTACATAACTCTATACCTAATCCTTACATCCTTAGCTTGTTACTATCATTTTTTGAAGGTAGGAAGGCCAGACTTAGAAATTCTCATCACTCCTGCAGCTTAGAGCAGGGAGTTCCTCAAGGCTTGGCACTGGGGCCCCTTTTGTTTAATCTAGCAATCTTGGAATTGCCATCAGCCCTATGGAATTGCCATCAGCCCATCTATCCTTTTGTTCATCTATCCTGTTGTTCACTGGTGACAATTTTCTGGGTTTGGAATTCCCATCTGGGTCCCTTAACCTTGCTCTATCTTTGTCGACTAGTCTTCTCAACTGATTGTCCCAGTGGTACATGGCCAGGGGCATGAGATTACATGTCGAGAAGACCCAGATCATTATATTTAGGCCTCCACGTTGCCCTATAGATTCGAGCCTGTATAATCTGCTCATCAGAGTTTTGGGGGCACTGTTTGATCCCACTCTCAAATTCCTTTAACTCTGGGATGGACTCCTGGCCAAATTGAGATCCCTCTTCTATCAGTTAAAGTGATTAAAACCTGATCTTACCCAGGCTAAGCTACTTTCGATACTTAAAGCTAAGGTTCTTTCAATCATAAGTTTTGCATTTCCTTATCTTGCTGGCCTTACGAGCGCCCAGAGCCAGCCTTTGGTTGTGGCATACAATCATCACATTCTTTGTGTTATCCTTTCCATTCCATATACCCATTCAGTTTCTGGCACCTGCAAACGTTTTGCTATTTTGCCTTTTCATGGCTTCCTTCAGTTATGCCATCTATCCACCATTGCAGCTGCTCTTAGGAATTTGGAGCACCCGTGTCATTTTATTGCTTACCATCTCTTGGCCTCTGTTGAGGTTCATGCTACTAGACGCTTCTTGTTCCAGCCCACACTTTTGTTTAGTGACTTTCATAGTCACCTTTTCCCTTGTGCAGTTCTTGGCTCCTGGAACTCATTGCCATACTCACTTAGGTCTTCTGTTTTTTCCTGCTGTGCATTTAAATGTAAGTGGTATTGTTTTCATTTCAAGTGTGCTTTATATGTCTATTTATTACAAAATTAGCTAATGGGACTGTCAGTCTTTATTGTTGTCATGCTTTTGACGTTTTGTTTGTACAGTTTGTACGTTGAATAAAATAATAATAATAATAATCTGATTTAATTTTTAATTGACCTAGGCTTTGCAACCATAACTTAGATCCAACTTCCAAAACCTGTCTTAATGAATCTGCATATTAAGAACCTGAAGCTGTTGGAATTTTCCAAATAAATGCATGTGTTGCATATGTTGTATGTTTCAAAGATGTGAAAGATTCTTTTGATTAACCACCTGATGATAGTTGCAGTGATTCCCCATTTAAAAACTTCCATAAAAATTGATGATTTTCATCTGCATCATTATCAGTAAGTGGTGCTTGGAATTTATCCATTTTATGATCAGCTTTGAATATACTTTTCACATTCATAATACACCACCATCTATAAATGATATTTATATATTTTGATGTGTATTCAAAACTTTCATTATTCTCTACATTGGAATAGTGTACCAGGCCCTCAACTACATGTTCATTAAAAATCTGTAAAACAAGACTAACATTTTGACATTCAAATGCTGTTGGAGAAAGGGCTTTTAATGTCATTCTGTAGCATAATTCTAACAATTTTCCAGTTTCAAATGAATGTGGCTTTTGAATGGAATTCAAAGATGGTACTCCTTATTTTTTTGTAATTATCAAAATCAGAATAGTGCATGCATTTTCCATCATTTTTTAAAATATGGACATGATCAAAAATATAGAAAAGGGGCTTCTTGTTATCAATGGGGTTATAGTAAACAATGCTTAACTTCTTTGGAACAGAATGGAATGAAAGGGCTTTACCATTAATTGCATTGTTGTCTGATGACACACAAAACATTAAATCCAATTTCCTCTAAACCAGTAAAAACTTTCTGAATAACATTAAACAGCCCCTCTCCTGTGATTTTGTTAACTTGTTTGGATCATAAATACATAAGTAATTTTGGCATGCCAACCTTATAAGCAGAACCAACAACAATGGAACGACCTTTGTAATCAATGTATGGTTTTAGATGGATTTAATCAATCATCAGGCAAGCTGCACTATCCTTTGATTTTGAGGATAAAAAGCTTTATGTATGATAGAAAATCAGAACCAAATTGTTCAGATTAAGGATTTAGTTGCAAAGATGAACAGAGTCCATGCATTGTTTATGAATGGGGTAAAATGACATTGCCAGAACTTCTAAGAAACTGGTATTCATGAGGTGAAATGGAAAACAGTAAACTTGAGAATATTAACATTTGAAATTATATTTATGGTGTTTTTCATTTTGAAGGAGGGAAACTTATTCAATCATAAACTCTGTTATTGTGGCTATCTAGTGACAAATTATTTTTTACATTGCTAAGCAAGGATTTTATGACTTATCGTTTATTATTGATAACATGTTTACTGTTTTCTTTAGAATTTAGCATTTGAAGGCTAAGAAGAATACCTGACACTACATTAACATTTTCAATTTTGTATGGGAAGTTATATATTCCTAAATGCTGAATCTCCTCAGTTTTAAAATATATATGTGAATCTAATGACTTACCAATAACAAGAGATTTCTTAATTTTTTGAGCTGGTAATATTACAATTTCTAAAAATATCATATATTCAGGATCATCAGAATATACCTTCCACTTATTAGGTATGTCAATATAATTTATTAATCCCTTTAATTTAGGAAAAGAATTAATAATGCTACAGAATTAAGAATGCTAAAAGAATTAATATTTTCCATTTCCCTTCTAATTCTTTTAGCAGATGGATCCTCTCTACAAGTAGTTACTGTGTTTAGGTATGGTGGACATCCAGGGAGTAATTTAGGAACAGCCCCCTCTTTCAATGTTTCCTTGATTATGTCACTTTCATTAAAATGGGCTTCACAATCCTAATAGATAATTCAATAATGAAAATAAATGATACTAATCAAAAGGTCATGATTTCAAAGTGACATATTTATATTTATATATATATAAATATATAATAAGTATATATATATATACTTACCCTGGAGTTTGCTGTTATATTAAAGGAATCTCTTCTAATTCCTTTTATCCATGTTTTTAAAGGTCTGGATCAGTAGGAAACTTAAAAACACTTACTGTGGGTCCTTTTTTATAATTACCCTGACATTTTGGGGCACCACAACGATGAGCCATTATTGCAATTGATAAATGAAGATTGCTCCAACAAAAATTCACATTATATATTAAGCACAAAATCCAAATGCAATGCTAATGCAATACTCAAATTTGATGGTAAATGCTGAAACCAAATCCAATGGTAAACACAAAATTCAAATTTACAAAATCTAGAGCACAGAATCCAAATTTATAAATTCTGAAGTACAACATCCAAATTGTAAAGCACAGAATCATATCTCATTAAATCATATCTCATTATCTCATTGTATCAAATCTCATTATATCTCATTAAACATAAAATTAAATGATTAATTACTCTATAGAACAGCCAAAGAAATATGGAAACACCAATAGAGCTATTTTATGTATTTTTGTATGATGTTCACAAAAATGACTTTTGTTTTACTGTGTGACCCTTAAATATTTTGTAAATCCCCTTTTTAAAATTTTAGTGACAGTTGTCAATAAAGCAGTAAATGACATACAGTATGAAAGAAATCTGGCTGTACTTTAGCCTACCTATTGTCACTAGCCAGCTATTAGTCCTAGGTAGGCCTAAATTCTAATTCTAGTGCCCAGTTGATAGTGGAGTTTTGTTTCCCTGACAGATTAGTGAGCCACTGGGAACATGATTGCTCTATAATTTATTGGAATACACTGCAAGCAGCCCTTATAGGTCAAATTGCCAGTGGAGAGAATGACTCTCATTCCTAATTTGTAACCCACCTGAAGCATAGCATCTATTGTCCTGCATTCAGAGGTGGCTCATGGTGCAGGCAAGCCTAGGCGGCTGCCTAGGTTGGCAAATTTCATAGGGGCGGCCAGATTACAGAGGTACTTCCTTGCTATGCAGTCTATTCATCATGTAAAATGTTCATAATCCTGGGGTTCCCAACTGTGATTGATGGGGCCTTTTCTAAATGTTGGCTTTCTTGAGGCGCCTTGTTGCAGAGCCTTAGCAATGCATTGGCATTGGGGCAAATACCAAGGACATGAGGGATGCTCAGACAATTTAGAACTACATTAAATTTAATGGGGGGCGGCGATGGACCCACTTGCATAGGGACTCTGAAGCTCATGAGCTGGGCCTGCCTGCATTTCGTACCTACTGTAATGGCACTTTCTTGCAGAAAGTTCACCACATTATCCTCACCAAGAGCATTCCATTGTGAAATGACCCTTGGAAAAAGACCATTAATACAAGTCTGTTTGTGCCCTGATCCCCTTCAATTTGAATGGAAGAGCATTTCTCCCTCTATACTCTGCAAGGGATAAGCTGCCAAAGACTTTCTGTGGTCATGTATGTGACACTCAATCTTCGAGAGAAGTGATGTTACACAATTCTTGCTGCCCTCCTTGGAATCATTTCAATTTCCCAACATAAATCCTGCCTAAAAGGGAAACCAAATTGGACTACAATACTCTACAATTGGCCATACCAGTGAAAAACTTTCCTTTGTGCTGTCCCCTAGGACTCTACTAACCAAACGGAGGGCATGCCCAGTATTCCCAATCAAATTGTCCGTGTGCTCCCTCCAGGTGACCATAGTATTTAGAATAATTCGAAGGAAATGAGAACCAAACCTCAACCCTCTTAACCCTCACACCACCTATGCAATAAACAAGATCAAATCGCCTTCAGGACCTGCTTATCATAAGAAAGCTTCATTTGTGCAGGTTTAATGGCAGTGACTCCCACTTTATGCTCCAGGTATACCATGTGATCAAATTTGACCTGGACTGGTCCATTTAAGTCACCCTTAGAAAACTGAATGGGTAATTTTTTTTCTCTAGGTTAGTACAACTTTCCTTGACATTTGTATGAAGTTTGAGCAGGATTCAAAAATCCTGTTTATGGTGAAAAATTTTTTTACAATGGAACAAAATTGAAAAAGGAGTTTGACTTTTCATTCAATCATCTGTAATTCCATTGGAAACACAAAATTTGCCAGATTTGGCTCCCTGTGACTTTTTCCTATTTCCAAAACTCAAATATCCGCTCTGGGGAACATGCAATGAGTCAATTGAGGCCATGAAAAAAAATCGGCAAAGGAACTAAAGGTCCTCCCGGCCGAGGCCTATAAGAGGGGTATGGAAAATTGTATTAACCATTAGCATGCTTGTATTGGCTCAAAAAGAGTCTATTTTGCGGGCAATAATAAAGATTGCTATTCAAACACATAAAAACGTATCCTTTACTGGAGGACTCTTTGATGTGTTCTCAGTCGATGTAGGCTCCTCATTGAGGTGACCATAAAAAACGCCTACTCGCGTGTTAGCCGTACCTGGAGACTACAGTTTCCAATCCGAATATTCGATGTCCGGATATATTCGGCCTGTTTTGAAGTATTCATATATTTTAGAAATTATTCAAATAATATTCGGGGAAAATGTAGAGCCATGTAGAGCCTCTCTCTGACCTATGGGGGGGCCACGTTTTTATTTACATGGATTGGTTGAAGGATGGCACCTCTGTGGGTTGGGCAGTCTTTACAACTGGTCATATCATAGGGGGCCACCTTCCAGGCATCGCCAGTGTCTAAACTGCAGAGGCCACCGTTCTGCACAGGGTGCTGGAACCAATTGTTGAATGACAGACACTTCGTTTTATTCCAAACACCCTTATGACAGACTTTCCATCATCCAGGGTGTCCACAGATTGCTGCTCATGAATAGTAAGTAGGGCCAGATAGTGTTGTTCATGTGGTTCCCTGGGCATGTTGGCATCATGGGCACCAAGAGGGGGATGCCCATGTTCATCAGGTGGCCAACCTGCCAGATATGCCTGACACTGCTGTCCCCTCCTTTGATGCTCTCCCAATGGTGCAGCAGGCCCTCCATGAACAATGGCAGTCCCATTTGTTTTTGGAGACCACCAGCAAACTGCACACGGAAGGACACTCCAGTGCACTGGGTGTCCTTGTGCTGCCAGTCGTATAGGAAAGAGGTTGGGCTTGTTCAGCTGTGATTCGGTCACACGTTACTCACTCACTCCTACATACTATGGGGTGAGGATCAACCTTGGTGTGACTGCTGTTGGGAGCTTCTCACAGTGGCACACATCTTTAGTCATTGTAAGAGATACTGTGAACTTAGATGCCGACTGGGAGTCAGTCCAGACCTCTCCACCTCACTTGAGGATAATCCCCAGGGGGTTGAGAGCTTGCTTGTATTTGTGAAAGAGGCTGGCCTCTTTCACAAAATGTGATTTAGCATATTATCTCATGTATAATATGCACTTTTTTTCCCAAAAAATTTTAATGCAAAGTCTGGGTGCGTATTATGCATAGGTGTAAAAATTTCAGCCATTATCAGAGAACACTAAACATGCATAAAGAATACTGGATAATCCATTGAAAGCAAGAAGAGATGTTTGCTTATTAACCTCATTTAACTTCTATTAGATGATGTTTTGAGTTAGTTTTATAAATATAATATTTAGCTACTTACACTTTATTTACCTTCATACCATAGATATAAGTGCTTGTATATTAATACAAGTGTAACCATAGGTATAATAATAATAGCGTACTACCATAAAAAATTAACAAGTGCTGTAATGAAATGAATATTCTAAGTTCAGCTATGTCCAACAATACCGATATTAAAAGCCTAAAAATTCTTCACAATCATCATCTGAAATAATTGGGAACTGGCAAACTTAACCTGCGTATTATCCATGGGCATTAATATTTTCTTTAACTAAGTCTTAAAACTTGTGGTGCATATTATACACGAGATAATACAGTATATGCATTTTCCTTTCTGGCAGCTTTGCCTTTTATTCTTTTATCATTTTGGCTTTTGTCTTTCTATTTTAGTGTGTTCTTAGGCTTTTGCCATTGGTTGATTCTGGGCCCTAATGACCTTTGTAGTCAATGGACCCTAAAACACAAACAAACAATGTACTGAACAATGCCACCAAGTTTGCCACAATGCATGGCTTTGTGTTCCCCCTGATGAGACAACTGTCATGCACTTCCATCATTGAAGAGAGCTTCACCCTGAACTTCAACTTAGCTTGAATGGCTGCCTTCTCCCAGTGGTAGAGGTGGCCCAGTTTCTTGGTGTCCTTTTTGACAGGCGTCTGAGGTGCAACCTGCACTTGAAGGGGCTGAAGGCTAAGTGCCTTTGCTCCCTGAATATTGTGTGGTGCCTGCAGGGAACTGGTTTTGGGTGAGATCAAACAGTGATGCTTTGGCTTTACTGATCACTCGTTTGATCATGCCTCAACTATGGCTGTGACATGTATTCCCTGGCCACTCCATCTACTCTCCAGATGCTGGACAGTGTACATCATGCTGGCATCTGGTTGTCCATTGGGGCCTTCCACACAAGTCCATGCTCAATCTTTATGCTGAGACAGGTGTACTGCCATTGACTGTTCATTGGCAGTACTTCGTGGCTGCATATACACTACCCTATCAAAAGTCATGGGACAAGCCGTATTTGCATAAAAAGGTGACATTCCTTTGCAATATCATGGGTGGCATTTCTCCCAGCAGCATATAAAAGAGTACACTATTATGAGATGATACTTCAGTGATTGCTGAAAGAATGTCTCAAAGAAAATAGCTTTCAGACTTCTACAGAGGTACAATTGTCAGGTGCCATCTCACAGGCAAACCTGTTAGGGAGACGTCACCCCTCCTAAACATTTGAAAATCAACCATTCACAACGTCATCCAGACCTGGAAAGAGAAAGGCACCACAAGTGTTTCACCTAGGACTGGAATACCCAACATCATGTTGGCTAGAGACCAAGGAGCTTTTCATAAAATGGTCACTGCAAATCATCACACATCACTTGATGAACTGACAAGATCATTCATAGATTCAACAGGAACAACTGTGAGGACCCTGGTGTTTGCAGAGAACTGCATGCAATGGGTTTTTATGAAAGAGTAGCAAATAAAAGGCAGGAAAGGGGAATTAGTCACCCCATTGTTCAATATCAGCTAAAAGGGGTTTGGGGCATTTTATTGTAGCTTATCTCCTTTTGTTTCTTTGTTTGATGAATAACCAGTCCTGACTGGTGTGGAAGTGACCAGTGGTCATCAAGTCGTCATCATTAACGGGATTTTTTTCTTTTTTTCCCACTGTATGAGTAGTTTGCACTTATTGGTTAATTTCAAATGTGTCAAAATTTTATTGGCTCTTTAACAACTTGTTGCTTTTGTTTCAATTTTGTATATGTTCTTGAAAATTGTAAAATAGATCAGTGTTCATTGAGTTTCATGAGGAGTAGTGTTGTCCATTGGCTCTACTGGCATTTTTTCTCATACAACATTCGCGTTCTGTTTTCTGTTGGAGTCAGATTTCAACAGATGAGTCCTGCTACACCATATGGCAATTGGATGGATGGGTTATGTATGGTGAACGTTACCTGCCAAGCTGTGTTGTGCCCACAGTGAAGTTCGGTGGAGGGTCAGTGATGGTGTGGGGGTGCTTCTCATGGTATGGGTTGGGTGCAATCTTTTCTATGGACGAACATCTAAACACAAGCATTACCTAGACATTATGGACAATGCAGCACCGCCATCTCTCTGGCAGCACTTTTGCAATGGCCCTTTTCTGTTTCAGCACGATAAAACACCTAGCCATAAAGCACGGGCTGTAGGCACATGGTTTGATGAAATGGTGGTTCGAGAACTCGACTGGCCTGCACAGAGTCCCGATCTGAACCCCATCAAACATCTGTTGGACGTTTTGAAACGTCGATTGCACACATGTGCAGAACGCCCAACATCTGTGACCGAACTGTCCAAGACATGGCAGAATGGTGTAAATTATCTGTCGCAACATATCAAAACCTTGTGGACAGTATGCCCCAGAGAGTAGATGCTGTGATAGCAGCAAAAGGTGGACCAACAAGATACTAAAATATGTATATTCGTGAGTTTTTCTATTAAAGTGGTGGTGTTCCATGGCTTTTGATAGGGTAGTGTATTTCATTACCATGAAATTACTTTATAGTCCTTTCAGTGCCAGTTACAATAGATTGTGAAATCATTAAGAATGGCTTTAGAAATTCGTGGCAGTCATCTTATCACCAAACACCTCCATTTATCTGGAAGATTAATGAAATCAAACAGCATGGTGGAGGCATGAGGAGTCAAAAAAGGATACACAAAAGGGTCTACAAGACATTAAAACATCAATGGAAAGGGGGGCCTAAAGATGAACAGGAAGAAGACGGCGTATCTAGCTCAGTGGCATATTGTGGGTTTCAGCTGCCGGGGCCATAGGCCAAATTCGCCGCCCCCTGATTTCTTCTAATACAGTGTTTTTCAACCTTTTTATTGGATTGGAACCCTTTGGAGCATTTAGACTTCCCATGGAACCCTTTGGAACATTCAGACCCTTCGTGGAACCCCATACAGTGACAGAAGAAAATATTAATTGATACAGGTGTGTGTGTGTGTGTGTGTGTGTCTGTGTGTTAGCATTAGCAGTTGAATTATCGCCCCGAAGTTCATCTTCGACAGACAAAAGTCGTTCTCGTTTCTTGTGTTTTCATTGTTATTTTTATATTTTACCTTGCCATTGGTGGAACCCTTGGGTGGGCCTCACGGAACATTTATGTTCCGCGGAACCCTGGTTGAAAAACACTGTTCTAATATTTTCTTCCTTAGTTCTTTTATTTTGTTTTCGTGACAAAAAAACATGAAATGAAATGGTTCAGAATTTTAGTTCAAATTACATGATATTACTGTATTATCATTTATTGTGAAATGTTGCCGCCCGGGGTGGGCCGCCCCGTCACACTATGCCCCCAACCTAGTTTTAATTCGGAGTGGCCAGGGGCGGGGGAGGGGTAAGATTCGTTGTGGGGTGAGGCGACACCAGTGGTGCAAGAGTTTAATTACTGAGGATCCGTTTTCCAGAGCAATGACAAGATGGACTCCAACGTGACCCATAGGATTAATGCAGGATGGCTAAAGTGGATGCAGACAAGTGGATTCCTGTGCGACCGCTGGGTCCCAATAAAGTTGAAAGGCAAAGTTAATAATCGGTTGTTAGGCCCGCTGTGCTGTATGACTCAAGAGTGTTCGGCAGCTAGGTAGAACCATGAAAAGAGAATGCAAGTGGCTGAGATGCAAATGCTACACTACATGGGTGGGGGTGTCACAAGCCGACAGAGTCCAAAACGATTACATTAGAGGTAGCTTGGCTTGGAGGTGGGGAACATCACTGAAACAATGAGAGAAATTCGGCTGAGGTCGTATGGTCATGTGAAGAAGAGAGAGGAGGAGGACCTCATTAGGTCCATTATGGGACTGCAGGTGATTAGGGGCATCAGGAGTATGGGAAGACGAAAGCGGACTTGGGAGCAGGTGGCGCAAAAGGGATATGGAGGTGTGCTGGGTAGAGGGAGAATTAGTGAGCATAGGTGGGAGTAGAGGATAAGAACACTGCCTTAATGGCAGTTGCAGATCATAAATTGTGTTTTAATTACATACGATGTTGAATACATTGGAGGAATTTCTGATTGTGCCAAATTTTGTAACTGGTCTTTATGTCAACACTAGGTTCCTTATGCTTGTTTTGACTAAATTCAATTTCCATTATCTTGTGTTAATTGAAACCACAGGTTTATTAATAACCTATGCAAATTCTTGTGGTTGCATGGGAGGGTTTGTAACGTTTCCTGACCTCACAGGGAACCCTCCTTCCATGCTCTTAAAATATAAGTTAATGATAACATGATGATGGCTATTAATGTGACTAACACACGAAGCACTTGTTATAATTTTGCATTTGGTGCTAACCGTATGATTGTGCCGCAATAATATCACTCATTATTAAAAACCAATTATATGCCATTTCCCGGTAATTAAATAGCAGTGGTGCTTTTTTTCCCTCTCTACATCTCGAATGAGGTAATGCTCATTCTTATGGTTTTATTGATAAATCTTTGTTGTTTTTTTAATGAAAAGTTGCAATGAAAGAACCTGGCACCGCCGTTACTTGTTGTGAAGGGTTTCACATTCTCCGTATAGTCTTGTTAAGTAACATCTAATAAATGTTTGGTTGCCATGGAGATGGTCACAACAAGAATACGTCAATGATGTGTGATGTTATGAAGACAACTCTGAATGTTAGGTAGACTGATGATTTTGAAACGCAATTGATGTGGGCCCTTCACATATACGGTACCTCATTGTCGTTTGTACCATGCGTCATCGCGCGGTCTTCGATCGATTTTGTTTGCTTCTGAAGCCCCTGTCACCCTCATCAAATTCAGGGCAACACCACCCTTCATTCCTTCTCTTACTTTGCAACTCAATTAAATGACAAATTCCTGTCGCCAGATGTAATCCCTTAATTGAGAATAATATAATATTAGTGGAACTTCATAATTGTCGATTTTGTGTGCCTGTCCTATAAGGGCGTATAGGGTAATTCAAATATTTTATTTCAATTTATATTTTATGTTCCCCTAAATATTTTATGTTCCCCTTTAAATACCTAGCATGCCAATGTCATTAATCAGCTTCCTAAGTACTGTATTTCAGTTTGTCATGTTTTCTCTCAAAAAGAATTAATGACATTATGAATAATTCAAACCAATAGCCTGACATTCAAATAAGTCGTTGCGTTTTTAAAATAGGGCTTGCGTGAACATAGGGCGCTAAATTTATAATGACATTTGCACGTTGAACGCAGACATGAAAATTTCGATCACCGCAATGTCATAGAAGGTGTATAAACGCGCACATAGGGGCCCTACCATTTAAACCCGTTTCCCACCTATGGTAGGGTCAGGCGCCCTCGTTGATACAGCAAGACACATTTTTTGTATGGTAGTTTTACGCAGGCAACTCTCAAGCAAATGTTCTCGGTCTAGGTCTGCGTCTGTGGTTCTAGGTTCGATACTGGACCGAGGTGGGTCGAGTATCGAACAAACCCCTCGCGACACTTTTTTGAGATAAAAAGTAGATCTTATGTACACAAAAGTTGGCCACCCCTGCTCTACACTACTTTCTCACCTGCGAGCAGCTTCCTTAGGGTTCGGCCTGTTATGGCTGCTTGGCTTATTCCCCAACCCCCTAGTGCAGCGGTCTTCAATCTGTGTTCCGCAATACATCTCTGGGGGTTCCTCGAGTCAAAATGAAAATTCGTTGGCAGCGGTAAGATATAACTTTCTAAACTTGGGATGGGGTTCCCCCAAAACATCTTACATGTCTAAGGGTTCCGTGAGTCGACAAAGTTTGAAGACCACTGCCCTAGTGTAACGTACTAACATAACATGCATAGGAACACGCCCCCTGGCGTCGGTGGAGTGCCGGCATAAATAAGCATACGGATTGCAGCTTTGGTCGGCAACCTCCTGCAGAAAACTGCATTCGAAGGAATTCCATTTTCTTTCGTTGGTATTTTAGGCAGCGGCTTATTGCGTTGGATACACCAGTTTTCGTCTCATCACAGAAGTTAAGCAACGCAACCTCAGTTAGTACTGACATCAGTGACAAGGGTGGCTGCTTGGGAAAACTGGGTACCGGTAGTACCCAAAAATCGTCGCATTAATGTAGTGTCTGTGCAGTCTCTACATTAGACATACGTAGTGGACGGGGCTCTTATGACATTGTAGTTGAAGGACCAGGGGCGGATCTACATAGGGACTAATAGGGCTTAAGCCCTGGACCCCCAAGTGTCAAGGGGCCCCACAAAAATTTAATTATCATAAACTTTTAATACTTTTTGATTAAAAATGAGCACTTATCATATAGTAAAAATAGTTAATATTATTAATATAATAATGATTATTTATACTATTATTCATTGAATTTTAATCGATGTACATTATTGAACTTTAATAAGCCCTAGGCCCCGAGAAACCTAGATCCGCCCTAGAAGGACCCTAAAACACCAACGAACGAACGAAAAAATGTTTTAGGGCCCTTCAGCCACAAAGGTTATTACTAATTAGTTAGAGCGCCATCCACTGTGTTGTTATATAAGGTGCGTTCAAAAAGTAACAAGCCAGAGGCATAATGACTGAAACCAGTACCTGTATGTTAGAAGTATTGGCCCTGGCTGTTGAGGCACTTGTCCCACTGTGACACAAGGCGGTTAATGGCTGTCTCATAAAATTCCCAGGGCTGTGATGTGAACCAGTTCCGCACGTAGGCCTACAGCTCAACGTTGGCGTCCAAGGTGAATTGGTGGCCCCTCAGAGTCCTTTTCAGGGGACCAAACATGGCATAAACACAGGGAGAGAGGTCTGCACTGTATGGAGGGTGGCTGAGAACCTCCCATTTGAATTTCTGCAGGAGTGCCACGACTGTGTTGGCCGTATGAGGTCTTGCATTGTCATGGAGCAGAATGACCCCACGGGTGAGATTGCCTGGTCGTTTTGTTTTGATCACTACTTGGCGAAGGGTGGTCAAGGATTGTGAGTAACGCTGGGCATTCACTGTTGTCCTGTGTGCATGAAGTGTATCAGAAGGGGGCCATCTTGCAATGCGACTGGCAGCATTAGATGATGGATGCATGATGGATGCGTGCATGCGTGCCCTATAGTGACGGACTGTGACCTTCCACACTCTGGTCGGAACCACACCTCGTTACACATGCCACAATATTACCATCCTGTTACTGGTTTGCACATTCCAGCCTCTGGCTCGTTACTTTTTGAACGCACCTTATAATAAAGTCTGTGCCGAAACTGTTACTACAATTTTAGGGTATTAGCAGTGTGAATTGGGTATCTAGTTCCACTCTGAGAAATGCATACCCGACATTGCAACAGGCAGGAAATGGATTATACAAATACAAGGTCATAGTCATGCCCTTATCCCTCCTGTGGCAAGGGTCAGGTCTGTGGGTTCTAGCCCTATAGGATACTCCCGTCTATCCCCCACTACAGCACCGTCCACCCCACACACTACCACATTCTTTGTTCTTGCCCTGCCCAGGTTCTTCCAACAACCTACATTCCTGAAATTGACCTAATGAGCGCCTCCTCCCGTCTTCTCATTACTTGTCCATACCACATCGACCTACCCTCCCTCATTTCTTCTGCGACGTCCACCACCCCAGGCTACCTCTAATATACCAACACCACCTAGAGAGAAGGCCTCATCACTTG
>JAAFCE010008833.1:6238794-6284005 GCA_013389805.1 Trigoniulus corallinus
AACATAACAAGGTGCAACAAACATAACAAGGTGCAACAAACATAACAAGGGACTACTAGACAGCAATAGTGTAGGGATCGGCAGGAAATTGGCTACAACTGATCAATTGACTTTGCTTGTAATCAGTTGTAGAAGAATAGTCAATAAAGTGGCGGAATTTCCTGCCCTTGCTACCACATGGGATGCTGATATCGTTATACGCATGGAGCCATTGTTAACGGAAGATATAAACTCAATGGAGATTTTTTCTGATAGGTACACAGTACATAGAAGAGACAGAGAATCAGATGTTGCTGTTGCATGTTTGTTGCTGTAGACAAATCCTTAAAAATGTCTAGGGCAGTGGTGGCGAACCTTTTTTTTAAAGACGGGTCACAATAAGATGAAAGTAAACAAAAAAGTTGTCTGCAGGTCAGGTGCAAGCACTATTTAATGTTATGATTAGAAAAATTATGATTAATAATGAATAAATTAGTTCATTAAAGCAGCAAATAGAGAACGTCATCATAATACCCTTATCCCACCTGTGGTAGTGTTGGGTCTGCAGGTTCTAGCCTGCCAGGTCCCCTTCCACTTCACACACTATGAGACAATAAACTAGATATGATTCTCGTTCGGGTCACTTAAAATTGCATGGTGGGTCACAGATTCGCCACTACTGGTCTAGGGAAACATGGTTGAGGGGGACTGTGAGATGCTGTGCTATAGTGTTTCTATCATAGAAAGCTTTAATGTTTCTATCATAGTAACGCCTCAGTCATAGAAAGAAGGTCCCAACTGTTATTCTATGTGGAGACTTCAGTCTTCGAATGGTGAGGTGGGGCAGTGTGCAATCTTATTCAAATTCCAGTCTTTCAGGTGCTCTGAATTCATTCTTGGAGCAACTCTGTTGTACTAAATTTGAGCAGGTTGGGACCATGGTAACTCATGAGAGGGGGTAATTTTAGACCTGGTTTTTACTAGTGTGCCTAGCTCTGTCAAAGATGCGAAGTGCATTAAGGGAATTGGTGATAATGCTGGGGTTAAGGTTGAGATAGTGAAAAAGCTGCCAAGGAATTTTACACCTTGTATGGAGACTTGTCAATAGCACATAGCTGATTGGGAGATTGAATGATTTTCAAGTCACTGCCAATGCTTGCAGTGTTGAGGGTTGCTGGCTAAGATTCTTAGTACTTCTATAAGAAAGTAGAAGACAGGCCGTCCATACTGATAAGAAGTGGGATAATGGTTATTCAGACTGGTATACCCAGAAAGTGAGGACAGCTTTCCATAAGCAGAGAAGAGTCAGAAATATATTTATATGGCAAATCCAAATAGTGAGGTCACTTTTAAGGAAGCAAGGAAAAGGGGCAAAAGTGTTGATTAAGAATGCCTACAGTAATTTCCATCACAATATTTTGGGTAGAGTGAACTGCTACATGGTGCATCCCCAGGTGGCAGATAGGGGAGTCCTCACAGCATATTCATAGGTTGGCTGCTTGGCCAGCTCTTGCATGCATTGAAGGGAGGAGTGAAATAAAATCGCTCCAATGAACCAAGGATTGGCACACTGTATCCCTCCATGTCATACAAAGCAACTACAAGGGAAGACTTGCTGGTGCTTGCTTACTCCCTGCAATAGTGGATGACTTGCTGCTAGCTTGCTGGCGTTCCAGGCTGTTATAGCTTAATGGTTTTTGGTCGGTGAAGGCTCCTTGCTGGGGTGACTATAAAACGCCTACCCATGTGTTTGCCATACATGGAGACCCAAACTCTTTTGAAAAGCGGATCCTGGTAGCAGAGGTGGCACATCTCCCACAATGTCTCTGGGCCACCCTACCATAGTGAGTTGGCTCACAGACATTGAGGGGTGAGGTTGTGACCTACATTCTCTGAGATATCACTTTGGCCACAGATTTCAGGGAAAACGGGCAGTCAAACAGATACCTGGTCTGGTCTTTTGCCTGGATGGGTGCATAATGCCCCTTTGGGTTACTGCAAGTGGACTGGCATAGTCAGCTCCTAAGCCATTAGTCCAGTACTTGGAGGTTATGCTACCCTGGCAGTTAGCTGCCCAAGCAACCCTGGCGACCCAAATAGGCATCCCCTTGTTGGGCTCTATGATGGGTGGCGACTGTGGACAGTGAATAATCATATGCTAACTATGACAGCAAATGTTTTGTCCCCCCCCCCAAGTTGACAAGAGCTGTCCATCTTAAGTGAATGGTGTGTCTCCTATGGACGTGTTGGATGCTGCTCCTCACAAGAGGCAACTTTCCCCCAGTAAATTCACGATCTCAATGTCATTGCCTCCTGTCCTTATCAAGAGACAATGGTCTCTTAGCAATAAGGTGCAGGAGTCTACTGTCAATCTAAAGAAGGTTGCTGCATGTGTAGCAGCTTCTGGCGCCTTAAAAATTACTCCATAGTCTTCTGCAGCATTAGGGAAATATTCGCCCTTCCTGACAGCCAAGACCATCAAGGGCATTGCTATGATATGAAGTCTGTCAAAATGCTATGCAATGGCTCCTTGTTGGTGGAGGCTGATGCTACACACCAAATCACGGCCTTGCTACAGATGTGGCAGCTTGGTGGCCTTCCTGTTGGGGTTGAGCCCCATTATGCTTTTAACACTAGAAAGGGTGTGGTGCAGTGTCCTGACCTCCATGGGGAGGCTGACAGCACAATTGTGGAGTTTAAGGACCATGGGGTGGTAGCTGTCTGCAGTACCATGGTCCACCATGATGATGGGGAATCGCTTACCTCAGACACGTTTGTGCTCACCTGATGCCATAATGATCAGCTTCCTTCGAATGCATGTCCATCCATTTATACATTGCCTGTTACACTTTTTCAAATGCCAGTGCTATGGCTATTGCCAGAATTCCTGTTCTGGTAAGGCCACTTATGGTTTATGGAGACAAGCAGAGCATTCCATTGACCCCTGCCCTACAGGACCCTGCTGCATGAAATGTAGGGACAATCACCCCACTCCCTCAAAAGATTCTCCACTTTGGCTGTGAGAGTGTGCAATCCAGGAGTTATGTGTTCATAAGGCATAAGTTCTCCAGATGCGTGGTGGCTGCTAGCCCTACCAGGATCCCCAAGCCATGAGGCGCCCTATGCAGATGCTGTTAAGGCAATCACTGTGTCATCCACTGCTTCCCAGACCGGCACACATACACAATCCCTCCCCTGGTTTGGTTGGCAGCTACTGGGCAACAGCTGCCAGACAGACCTCACTCTTGTAGCCTCTTCTGGCTTCACCACCCCGTCTGGCCCATCTTCAGGTCCCTCAATAGTGTTGGGGCCCCCATTCTGGAGGCCATAGATGCCCCCATCGCCCATTAAGGTCCCCTTCCTTGGCTCAGGCCAGGTAGGACCCTCCACAGAGGAGGTGGTGGATACCCTCCTCTCCTGTGATGGGGTGCATATATTTTGTTCAGCCACCGAGATTCATTAGTCAATGGCCAAAAGCGCCGGGTGACAGTAAGCCCCACCTGAGGCATGATGGGGATTCCTCATTCAAGATGGAGGAGGATGACCCAATAGTAGGTGTTCCTCCCTTTTCTGTGGTGGTATGGAGAAAAGGCAGGAATTGAAATAAGTCCACTTGATGGTAAATTTCCTACAATGGAACTGTCAAGGTTTCTTCCATCAGAGGGATGAGATGAAGCTGCTAATTGCACAGCACCATCCCCAGATGGATTCTGGATGTAAAGTATCTCCAAGCCCAGGCATATGCAAGCAAATAATCATGGAGTCAATATGTCTACTCTCTTACCTCTGACATGCCTTCCAAGGAAATTGGCATACGTTGAGGAAATATCCAAAGGTCCCAGGACCTTTGTCATCAAAATTTGGTTAGGTCAGGTCTCATCCAGATACCATGACTAAGCCTTTTAATTATTTCAAAGAACAAGTGAATTGTGCAACATTTTAAGACAATCGTGTTGTCAAACTACAGTTTTCCTATACTGGGGCCCAACAGAAATGGCAAAGGAATTGTTAAACATTTACTTCCAATGGGTACACCCTTTGTCTAGGTCAAACAGCAGTTTTCCCACCTTTAATGTGCAGCACTAGGGATCATACTAAGCCATCTCTCCCTTCCCTTAATTCCACGATAATTGCTAATGTCCATAAATGGTGGGACGATTTCTCATCATCATGGATGACACATAATTTACCTTAAAAGTATTTGAATTTACATGAGGTGTTTGCATATTTGTTTTGAGTTGCATTAAATATTAACTCTTCCATCCTTTCACTGCATGTTCAAATACCATCTCTCTGTGGTGGAGCCTCTTTCTGATGTCATCAGGTCTTGATGGATGGATGGATGTTCACTTGTTGTTTTCTATGTGGCAACCCTGTCAAAGACTTAGAACATAATAACATGGGTGGTGTTATAGGCTCTGGTTTATTTATATCACAAGGTACATAAGTTAGTGGATGATCATTTAAAACTGCCTCTATCTCTGTCAACATGGTTGCAAATTCCTCAGTGGTTAATTATGTGCATCCTAGCATCTGTTTGAGAGTATCTTTAATGCTCCTCACTAAGTATTCCCAAAATCCACCCCACCATGGAGCACCTTGCATCAGTGTTGAATTATTTTGGGACATGATCCTTTTGAATTTGTTTGTTAGCTTTTATGAAAAGTTTGCATTATCAGATGTTTGTTAGCTTTTGTGAAAGGTTTGGCATTATCAGAAATAATATTAATAGGAACTTCTTTTCTGGCACAAAATCTTCTAAATGCTTGCATGAAGAATTCACCAGTCACTGATGTTACTAATTCAAGGTGGATTGCTCTAGTAGTGGCACAAGTGAATAATGCAATATATCCTTTAACAGATTGACCCCCTTGTCTCAGATGCACTGGCCCAGCATAATCTATCCCAACTGCTTCAAATGGGGATGTGAATTCCATGCATTCCATTGGTAAAGGTGCTATAGGTTGCTGGTCAGGCTTTGCCTTGAGTATCTGGCAAACCAGACACTTGTGTGTAACTGACTTGCATGCACTCCTTTCCTTGGTAATTCAAATCTCCTACTTATTGAATTTAGGGTGTATTGCTTTACTCTTGCATGTATTGCCATAATTTTCATCCTGGTGTATCACTTATTGCCATCAAGAATGATGGGATGTTTTTCATTCCATGGCAATTTAGAAAATTGTGAAAATACTGGTTGAATGTTATTATTTTGGAGTCACTGCTGATGGCAATGTTTTTTTTTCAAATTTTCAATCTAGGTGCCATAGGAACGTTTTTTGGCTTTGTTTATCCAGTATAATTCTGCATTCCATAACTCCCCCATGGTTAGTGTTCTAACAAGTCTATCCTTTTGTTTGCAATTGTTTATAAATTGCAAGGCAATGCTGTGACTTGGGGCAACATCTCCTCTTTATTGGTACAGCTTATATCAACAATTGGATCCCTAATAGGATCTTCATAGCTGCAGATTTCTGTCAACATAAGTTTCCATTCATGGCCAGTTGCATATTTGTTACAACCAGTGACAACCACTAAAGAAGTCCAGGAAAACTGAAAGCAACCCACACCAAACAAATGCGACATAACTTGAAATGAAATCACATAATTTATTTCTATGAAATCCCTGTGGAACAAAGTTAAGTCACTGTAAACCACAAAGTACAATAGATGTAAAAAAATACTGTTGAGAAATGATACAACCACCCTACACAAACTACAAATGCCTTTATATAACAAATTTTAACACATGACAAACACATTGCATTGTGATTGCAGTAGCTTACATGTTATTTTAATGCATGTTGGTCTGTAAAGGAAATTACTGTAATGGGAAAAAAAGGCTTTGAGGGATTTTGAGAAAGGTGAAATAAGTGCATTACATGATGAAGGTTTGCCATCCAGAGCAATTGCAAAACAAATTGGACAAAGCCCATATGTTGTAAATAGATTTTTAAAACTTAGAAATGGTTATGGGACAAAAAACCACCAGGTTGACCATGAGAGCTTACTCCAAGGCAGGAGAGACACGTCATGAAGATGCTCAGAACAGATGAATCATCTCTTTCAACATTAGCTTTGGGACACAACCATTAATCTTCACAAGACTACACTGTCAAGAGCAATCCATTGAAGCTCCTGTCATAAGTATAAAAAGAGGGAGACAGCCCAAACTTACATGCATCCACAAAAGAAGCAACTGACTTGGGCACCAGCCTGTATGCCATGGAAGGAAGAATGAAAGAGAGTAGTGTTTAGTAATGAAAAAAGTCAATCTCAATGGGCCAGATGGCTGCAGCTACTATTGGCATGACATGCACAAGGAAGATGACATCTTGTCAAAGAGGCAGCAGGGAGGAGGCTCATTAATCGTTTGGGGTAGATTTGGTTTTAAAGGGAAAACAAATCTTGGACTTTCTAACAGGTAGTCCAAATGCTTGGATTATCAGGACATGTTGGAAGTTCATCTTTTGCCTTTTGGAGAAGAAATTAGAGGACCATTCTGGATTTTCCAGCAAGACAATGCATCCATTCATGTAGCAAAATCCACATGGATTACTGCATTAGTTTCAAGGGTTGGTTAGTAAGCCAGGCAGCCATAACAGGATGAACCCTTAGGAGGCTGCCCATGGGAGATGAGGAGGTAGGTGAAAGGATGGAGGAGAGTGGTAATTTTCAGCATCCAACGTTCTTTACCAACCACCCATGTTGGTATTGACATGGGCTTGTGCTACTTAACTTCAGTGATATCATGGGAACTGGTGTGTCCAATGCAACTCCCATGTGTGCAACATGGAAGTGGTTCTCTTTTAATGGGGTGCAGGTAATTGACTGGCCAGCCATTTCACCAAAATTTCAACCCTATGGAAAACGTGTGGGGAATTCTGTCCTGACATGTTTACAGTAAAGGGAAGCAGTACAGCAACATTGCAGAGTTGAAGAAATCTATAATTAAAGCTTGGGAAGAGATTCAGCCTGCTGTTTCAAAATCTTGTACAATCAATGCCAGATTGCATTTTCCACCTAATTTCCAAAAATGGATCATTTGCTGGATGTTAATTGAAGTGGTTGTATCATTTTGCAGCAGTTGTTTTTGTGACTTTTTGATGTTCTTTGCATTTACAAACACTATAGGAGGCAAATTCACAAAATGGGATGTGGCCTTAAAAATTTTGAAGGCAGGTACTTAAAAAAATGCATCAACTAAAAAATCGGCAGGCAAATTTTCGTAAATAGGAGGCAACATTACCTTGGCAGCGTTACACTGAAAAAAATTACTGAAAAAAACTTAGGGAGAAAAATGCTTACACGTCCTGGGTTTTGGCACAATGAAATAACATTCTGAGGGACTTCGATGTTTTGAGAATGACACATTTATTTTACAAAACGGAAGAGTTAAATGTAGAGAAAAACGTTTAAAAGACTACCATGTGATCAAATTTGACCCAGACTGGTCCATTTAAACCACCCCTAGTAAACGGAATGGGTAAATTTTTCTTCTCTAGGTTAGTACAGCCTTCTTTGACTTTCGTATGAAGTTTGAGCAGGATTCATCAATTAGTGTGTTTGGCAGCCAATTGTTTTTCGGTGCAAAAAGTTTGTCTAGCGATTTTTTTACAATGGAACAAAATTGAAATAAGTTTGACTTTTCATTCAATCATCCTAATTCAACCATCTGTAATTCCATTGGAAACACAAAATTTCAAGCAATCATCCTAAAATCACAGCTCAACAACCATATTTGCCAGATTTGCCTCCCTGTGACTTTTGCCTATTTCCGAAACTCAAATCTCAAATATCCGTTCTGCAGAACACGCCATGAGTCCATTTGAGGCCATGAAAAAAAATCGCCAAAGTAACTAATGGTCCTCCCGGCCGAGGCCTATAAGAAGTGTATGGAAAATTGGATTAACCGTTGGCATGCTTGTATTGGCTCAAAAGGAGCCTATTTTGAGGGCAATAATAAAGATTTGTATTAAAATACATAAAAACGTTGTTTTTATTAACCAGTCTGGTTCCAAATTTGATCAGATGGTATATAATTGATTACATCATTCGTCAAAAGGTCCCAGGACCCTTTATCATCAAAATCTTGTTAGGTAAAGTTAGGTCTTGTTAGGTTAAGGCAAACGAGTCCCCCAGTTGTAGAGGCAGCCTGGTTTCTTGGTCTCTGTTTTGACAGCCATCTGATGTGTGTCCCACACTTGAAGGAGCTGAAGGCTAAGTGGCTTCCCTCCCTGCAGGTGTCCTTGGTGCCTGCAGGGAACTGGTTTTGGAGCAGATTGAATGGTGATGCTTCAACTCTACTGATCACTCATTTGATTGCCAACTCCATCTACTCTCTGGATTCTGGACAGAGTACATCACGTTGGCATGTGGTTGTCCATTGGGGCATTCAGCACAAGTCCAGTACTCAACCTTTATGCTGAGACTGGTGAACCGCCACTGACTGTGTGGCAGCAGTGCTTGGCAGCTTCATATATTTTGCAGGTGACGGGTCAGCCGCAGCACCCTACACACCCAGTTGTTTTTAGTCCCACTCTGCGACAGCCATTTGACCGCCAGCCAGGGGTCCCCCTTCCATTTGGCATGTGGTTGATGGATGGTCTCACCTGCCTGGGTGTGACTCTGATTAGGGTGCAGCCTGTACTGCCGGCCTCTGTGCCACCCTAGATAATACCACTGCCAAGTTATAATTGGATGCTCACAGCACTCCCGAAAGCCAGTACTGATAGGTCAGTGTACCAACAAGATTTTGGACACCTCTCTCTGATCTATCGGGGCCATGCGCCTTTACCTCTTCTTAAACTATGTATTGGCTAATGCAAGGCCTTGTGTTCTTGCTGTATCAAGGACCTCCTACTCCTCAGGGTTGATTGTCCCATACCTGCATCCCCCATGTACCTCCTCATATCCCAGACCATTGCTACTCATGTGTGCATTAAAGTCACTACCAATGATTTGCTGCACATTTCCCCTGCCCTGTCTGCTTGGGGGTATATGCACTTATGAAATGGAGCCTTATACCCTGCCAAACTGCAGTAAATAACATTAACCCACTGCTAATTCTAATTCACTACACTGCAAGCAGCCTTATTTGGCCAATATGGCAGTGGAGAGACCAACTCTCATTCCTACATACATTACCATAAAGCTCCCAAAACCCTATGCTGAAATTCTTGTGATCCCTCTCCAATACTAGTAATGGTGGGATTTCTTTTTAGGAGGCCCACCACCTTATCCTCTCCAAGGCTATTCCATTGCTGAAAGGTCCTTGGTAAGAAAGACCAGTAATATGGGTCTGTCTGTGCCCTAATCACCTTCCATTTATACGAATGATCCTTTCTCCCTTTGTACTTAGTGAGGGACACACATCCAACCAGAGGTCCATCACACCCCAGCAGCAGCGGTCTGATAAACAGACTGATGCTTTGAGATGTATGCTGCCGGCTTAGTGTTTCCCACCCTAATTCCCTGATCATGTCAGACACGCTATCCCTGTGAGAAAACCTGTGGAGTACAATTCTTGCTGCCCTCCTCTGTATCCTTGCAATCTTCCAAGATAATTCCTACCTGAAGGGAAACCAAATTGGACTACCATACTCCAAAATTGGTTGCACCATTGAAATATATGCTGTTTCTTTCACCTCCCTTGTGGGGGAGTGGTGAATTGCGTTGGACACACCAGGTCTCGTTTGATCACTGAAGTTAAGCAACGCAACCCCAGCTAGTACTGATATGGGTGGTCGCTGGGGAAAACTGGGTACTGCTAATACCCAATAATCGTCACATTAGGGAGCGGCGAGTTGCATTGGACACACCAGTTCTCGTCTGATCACTGAAGTTAAGCAATGCCAGCCCAGTTAGTACTGACATGGGTGGTCGCTCGGGAAAGCTGGGTACTGCTAATACCCAATAATCGTCGCATTGGTGTAGTGTCTGTGCAGCATATGCATTGGAACTACGCAGTGGACGGGTCTCTAATGACCTTGTAGTTGACGAGACCTTAAACACCAACAAACCAAAATCGTCACATTAGAGTAGTGTCTGTGCAGTCAATGCTTTAGAACTATGCAGTGGACGGGTCTCTAATGACCTTGTAGTTGACGGGACCTTAAACACCAGCAAAAAAACAACAACAAAAACAACCTCCCTTGTGCTGTCCCCAAGGACCCTACTAATCAGACGAAGGAATTGAACCAGCCCTCCCAACCAATTTACTAATATGATCCTTCCAGGTACCTTAGCTATTTAAAATTGTTCCAAGATACTTATGGGTCCCAACTCTCTCAATCCTAACTCCACATATATAGTAATCAAAATCAAGTAGCTTCCTACATGTAGATATTGTAAGAATCCTACAGTTTTTCAGATTTAATGGCAATTCCCATTTTACACACCAATTGTAAATCATATTGAGATCCTGTTGTAATTGTGCACAGGATGATAACCCCTCATCTAATAACCAAGCAGTACATGTGTCATCTGCAAATAGTTCAAGGAAGGAACTAATGTCAAGTCCTATGTCATTCACATGGAGAATGTACAACAAAGGACCCAAAACACTTCCCTGAGGGACCTCTGATGTGGCTGCTTTCCATTCAGGCTGGTTTTCATTTTGTACATTACCCTCTGTTGTCTATCAAGCAGATAGGACCTTACCCACTGAGTAACCTTACTATGTATCCCTAAACTTGACATTTTTGAAATCAGCCTATCATGGGGCACCATGACAAAAGCCTGTTCAAAGTTTAAGAATACAATATCAACCTGCTTTCTGTTGTCTAAAGCCCTTGGAATAAAATCCATCAAGCAACACATTTTGGTGTCACATGACCTCCCTTTCCTAAGCCCTTGCTGATTGTTGCTAAGGATGCCATTCTTTTCCAGGTATCCCATTATAGAGGAGAATGGGATATGTTCAAAAACCTGGGATACAGCATTCGTTAATGAAACTGGTCTATAGCACTTAGGGTCTGCTGTGTCTCCTGACTTGAAAATTGGTACCACATTAGCCAGTTTCCATGATGATGGAACAATACCCATGTCTAACGGCTTTCTAAATATTTCCACCAGGTAATAGCTAAGTATCCCTATAAGCCGCTGCATAATATATGGAGAAATGGAGAAATTTACTTATGGAGAAATTTACTCAGTAGTTGCTCAATTCCCACCCTAGTGATAGTAACTCGTTTATTCCCCCTGGTGAATCACTATCAAGTACCAGCTAGAAGTTTCTTCTACTGCTTGCAAAGCTTTTTGCAAATGCATCATTGACAACATTGGCAATCATAAGACTATCCTTAACTACATTTCCTGACCCATCTTTAACCACTGTATCCCTAAAACCCTCTTTTGTCACACATTTAAGACCCTTTACACAATGAGACTGCTGACTGAATGACTCACTCAATTCGTGCATAAGGCCCTTCGTCCATTGCTGCAATGCAACTGTAACTTGACTGAAAAATAATTGAATTTTAGTTCCATTTTAGTTGCATGATAGTCTGACTCTTGTTAGCGATATGGACTTCTCCCACCAATGAAACTGCAACGCAATGTAAAGGCAACAGGTTGGAAACGACTTGCGTCACAACAGAGCATGTCAGTTTCATTGCAACTGTCAAGTAATTTCGTATCAGTGACACAATGCTCTCTTCTTCTGAACTACTTGGCATGATAAGTGCAAGTATTGCCAAAGAGTTGCATCTGTGGACGAAAGTGACGTTGCAATTAACTTGAGTTGCATTGCATTTCAGTTGTTGCAGTTCCATTGTGGCAGTGGACAAAGGGCCTTAGTCAACTGTGCTTCCCCAGCGCCAAATGCCTCCTGTACCACGTCATCTGTCACCCGAATGGCACTGCTGTGCATGCCTGTGCACCAACAAAGTCATTTGTGGAAGAGCT
This sequence comes from Trigoniulus corallinus, assembly GCA_013389805.1. NCBI lineage: Eukaryota > Metazoa > Arthropoda > Diplopoda > Spirobolida > Trigoniulidae > Trigoniulus > Trigoniulus corallinus. The sequence continues at coordinate 6,250,681 of JAAFCE010008833.1, forward strand.
GCATTCAAGGGGCCAAAGAGCCACATGTGGCTCACGAGCTGGAGTTTGCCAACCACTGCTCTATAATATAACTTTAAAACACAATTTCAAATATGCCAAGTCAAAACACTGAAATTTTGCTCTCTTTTAGCTAAAGTGTCTATTGAAAGAAATAGTTAGGTATCTTCCCCTGATTCACTATAATGAGATTCTCCTTTAAACGCCATGTATAAAGTTGTCAAATATGTATATGAAATTAAAATTTTTTATTTACCTGACTACATGATATATGTAGACTTTTGTGAGTGACTGTATATGGGTCGACATGCTTGAGTTTGTAATGCAAAATTCGAAATGCAGTGAATAAATTCTGGTAGTTGCATTATTTAAACTGCTCAGCAGCACAAAATTTAATAGTTGTGGAGACATTAAACAATACATTCCTTTCCAAAGTACATACGTTTCTCCCTTTAATTTTTCTAATTGTTTCTTCTGTTAAACCTGATGTTTTAAATTGATGCAGACGATGGTAAGTTGCCAACCTAGAAGGATCATTCTGTGTGGGTGATCTGTACACGTATTTCATTGACAAGTGAATGCTTAAGAGAAGTTGCCGACAAAGTGGGACAAATGGGCGTCCCACCGGGACAAGAGAGGGCCCGCGTGACTGTCCCGCCTAAATCGGGTTTACTGTTACAAAATATTGACAAATATTTATGTTGTTCTTCTGTGCACCATTGTAGCCTGTTGAAGATTTTTATTGAGATCAAACTGTTTGTATTTATTCATAACGGGCGTCTGCTTAACCGTTTAAGTAAGGTACAGTAAAACCTCTCAATGGGTACACCCCTCATATCGGTACAGATTTTTCAGGCACCTATTTTTCACCCATAGGATTTATGCTATTACTACCCCGCTTAACGGTACACCCCTCCATTGGTACATCTAATACATGTCAGCATTCTGAGAAAACCACCTCTGTAATGGGTATATCCCGCCTCGGTGACGTAATTAGTAGCGTGCTTGGTAACTGCAGCAGTGGTTCTAGGTTCGATACTGGACTGAGGTGGGTTGCCTTTTTTCTGCAAAATAAATACCAGAGTGCACCTTCCTTTGGATGAGATGTAAAACTCCCTTCCCATATGCTGTTCAATGGCATTTACACATAAAAGAATTCTACTATGCAAATGATAGATGAGGCAGAATTTCCAGGCGTAGGAGCTTGCCCTCCCCCTGGCATGGGTGGAATACCCCAAAGTAAAGTAGACCGACAATAAATACACATAGGGGTTGCAGCTTTGGTCTGCAACTGGCTGCAGAGAAACATTGTACAAAAGATGATGGAGAGGGTGGTAACCCATAAACATCTTGGACTTATTTTAAATAGTAAAGGTAACTGGAGGGATCATATTGGCAAATTGATTGGGAAGGCTGGGCAATTCCTCCATTTGATTAGTAGAGTTCTTGGGGAAAACACAAAGGAGGTTAAAGAAACAGCTTATACTTCAATGGTGCGACCAATTTTAGAGTATTGTAGCCCAACTTGGTCGCCGTTCAGGCAGGGCTTATCATGGGAAATTGAAAGAATCCAAAGAAGGGCAGAAAGAATTGTGCTCCACAGGTTTTCATGCAGGGAAAGTGCGTCTGAACTGATTAGGGAATTAGGGTGGGACACACTGAGCCAGAGGCGTTTATCTCACAGCATTGGTCTTTTCACGATACTGTTGCTGATGGGGTGCAATGGACCTCTGGCTGGAAGTGTGTCCCTGGCTGGGTATACGGGGAGAAAGGATCATTCATATAACTTGGAGCTAAGGGTACAGACAGACTGGTCTTTCTTGCCAAGGACCACTCGACAATGGAATACCCTTGGGGAAAATGGAGTGGAGGGCTTACGAAAGGGAAGGCCACCTTTGCAAGTTTCTTAGGGGGTCACACCAACTATAGTTTAGGGTCTTTGGCGTTTTCTGGCCTCTTATGAGAGTTAGTCTCTCCACTACCAAATTGGACATAGAAGCTGCTTGCAGAGAACTAGAATTAGTATCACCCTTGCATGTATTCAGGGGGAAATATGGGTCCCCAACTCTGCCATAGGCGGAAAATAAGAAGGTAGCTTGATTCTAGACAAACGAAGTTTTGTGTACACCAAGAATTTTGTGAAATATTATAATATTATGCAAAGCATGTTTTTTAGTATAAAAAATGCAATATAAACCAATATATGTACTGTAACTGAATAAATTAAACAACAGTATTATTAGTGTCCCATGCCCCTCTTATATGTACACCCCTGTGATGGGTACACTTTGGCCAAGTCCCGCAGGTGTACCAATTCGAGTGGTTTCACTGTATTAATGATCATTTCTAACGTTCTATTCCTTTTTAAGATTAAGGCTTGCTTTGTCAGGGCAATTCATAAATAATTGTTGATAGCATATAACATGAAATGTGTGTAATGTGTGCCTTGCACACAGGCGCTGGGATATTACGGGCGCCAAAGATGTCAGGGGAGAAGAAATTAGCTCTAGACGACTATTAGAAACTGACGTTTTCCACTTTATTCTAAATGTTGTGCTGTTAGAGGTGTGTAGTACAGCAGACTGTACAGTGTAACTTCCTTAATCGATCCACCACTGTGGATATACAAAAGTGAACCCATCAGAGGGATGGACCGATTCAGTGTTGCCAGATTGGGCTACAAGTAGCGGATTGGGCTACTTTTTAAGTATCCTTGCTACAAAAAATTCAAATTGGGCGACACGCTACTTTTTGGGCTATAAATTTTTAAAATACGCTACTTTGTTATAGTTATGTATAAAGGTGTAAAACAACCATCATCATAATACCCCTATCTTGTCTGTTGTAGGGTCGGGTCTGTGCGTTCTTGCCCGCCACTCCCATCAATATTCCACCAGGTCTCATCAACTCCACACACACTACCATATCCTTAAGGACAAGCTGCTCTCATGTCTCCTTTGATCTCCCCCCTGCCCCGGGTGGCTCCAACAACCAATATTTCTGTAATGCACCTAACGAGCTCCTCTTCCCCTCTTCTCATTACGTGTCCATGCCACCTCAACTTCTTCTCCTCATCTTTTCCGTGATGTCCCCCACCCCTGGCTACCTCTAATATACCCATTCCTAACTCTTATCAGCTGTGGACGCCCTACCCATGTACCACAGCATTCTCATTTTGGCTACTTGCATTCTGTTTGCATGGCTCTTTCTCACTGTCCAACACTTTGATCGATATAACATAGCTGGCCTAACCACTGCCCTGCGAAACTTCTCTTTTGTTTGATTGGGACCCTCCTATCACACAGGACTCCACTTCAACCATCCTTAATTGATTGTGTGGGTAACTTTCGAATTTATCTCCTCATTGCTCTGGATCACTGATCCTAATTACTTCACTTCCTACACTTTTGTCACCATTTCCCTGAGAAGCTAACCCAACTAACCAGACCAAACCATATAAAATTAGCCTAATCTAGAACAAATAAAAGTAAAATTTGATCAGGAAAACTTCATAGTCGGAAAATGATTCATTTTTATTTGGGCTACAAATGTTTCAAATCCGCTACTTTTTGTGTACAGCAATGCTACTTTTTAGTCTTCAGATCTGGCAACACTGGACCGATTAGGGGGTTAACCATACTGCAGTACATGTACCAGGGAATTTTCCATTATTGGAAAATGTGGACCTTTGTGTGGGGTGGACCGATTACAGACATAGACTGATAGAGAGGTTTCACTGGAGTTGGTTTCCCTAAAGGGGCAAGGGGCAAAAGTTAAATAACATAAAGTAAAACTGCAACATGTGTAATTATTAGATTTATTAGATTAGTAATGTTCGAATTATTAGTTTTATTTTTGTTTTATATAGCAATTTTGTATTAGGTGAGAGCCTAATAGGGAGCCTGATAGGGGCGCCAACTAAAATTTTCCACACAGGCTCCAGACGCTACAGGAAGGCCACTGTATAAATTGTGATTTAATGATTTATTAATTTTTTGTATTTAATAATTGACTGCATGAAGGCGCCAGACACTACAGGAACGCCACTGCATAAATTGTGATTTAATGATTTATTAATTTTTTGTAGTGTTTACGTGGTGACAAATATGGCAATAAACTGCTACCAATCACATTGTGCCATGATATTTATATTCGACTTCAAGAGATGGAAACGAGAATGAGTGTTGATTTCTCATGCATACTGGATTTGTATGAAGAAGATAAAAATTCAACTCCTGTAGTATATGTTCTGAAACCTGGAATATTGATTCCCAATGCTGAAGATGTTGAAAGGTAAAGTGGTCGTTTTTTTTAAATATATCCTTGCAGTACTTTATGTATCTCACATTAAAAAAGTCAACCTAATCACAATTGAAACTAGTGCTTTGCACTGTATAAATATTTTTCTTGAAAACGCTGTTTTCTGACATGAATTTGAAATTGTCAATGGGAAGGTGAGAAAGACAGGAGCGCTTTAATTATACCGAGCTTTAGGCGTAATGCTTAGGGCGTATGGCAACAACATTCAGAGAACTTCATAACAATAAAACAAAAACATTAAATGAATATATTTCGAGTGCACATTGTGTTTTGTGTAATGGATGGATACAACAGCAGAGGCCTCTAATTTTGTTATCCAAAAGGAGTTGTGGAATTCATATTGCTAATTAACAAATAATGTTTCTGGCAGCAAAATACTTCATGCATTGTTAATAGTCTTCAATGTACTACTAAAAATAAAGTACCACAGAAACGGGTTATTTTGTCTCACTTTTATAACACTTTTTGTTTAATCTCATGCTGGGTAATAACAAATAATAAATATTGCATTTTTAAGGATATATTTAGATTGTTGAAACCTTTATCTAAAATACAGTATTACAAGAAATCCACCCCTTTATAATATAGTTATGAAATTTCATTTTTTATTTTTGGCTAAAGTAGACCTTCCTCTTTAGTGCTATGGCAGATCTGAAAATGTGGCTCAACTTGTCTTTGAATCCTTTTAAGGGTTCTAATAGCTTCCAAGCAATCAATAAGTTTACCTTCTGCCTAACCACCATACCTTCTGCTCTTAGGTTGCCTCTTGTATAAAAGTAGCATGTTGGAGCTACAATAAAATAGCACGTTGGTAACACATATCATATATATATATCATATATATATCATTGAATTTTATTCTTTTTCAATTATTTACAATGCTTTTTTATTTCAGTGAACTACTCAAAGGGCCACTTTGGCACAGTTTTTTTTTTAGGACAAAGTTACCCATTTTGTGGAGCTACCAACACAGATTTGTAATCTATTCTTCTAACCAAACATCTTAATCATATAACAAAAACTTGCTATATATTTTTAATTAGGACGATATTAACTTTAAAAATTGATACTTACCAAAACTAAAACATATACTAGCTATCTTGAACAGATGGAAGTTTGATATCAGCAAAACACGTGTATTCAACAAGGTTATGAAAAAAAACATAGCTGCAACCTAAGGTCGATTATTATAACTATTTGAAAGGTGGGCCTGCTTGACTAGTGTTGTGGCCTGGCAGAATCGCCAGCAGCTTTGTGACCCTGTAGCAGTGAGTTTGTAGCACACAAGGTTCAATCATTGTTTTCTTTTTGGGACAAAGTAGTACTACAGGGCAAAAGTTACCCATACTTATGGTAGTTTGTATGCCACAGTTCTCATACATCCTTATACAGTATGTACAGTACATCTGCTCTATTCAATTCCTGCTTGTTTAAGATTTATTCAGTTTTCTTATGCCTATTCAGCTATTCTTACTCAATGCTCTGTACTAACACAAGAATCTAAAGGCAATATATTGAGATGATTGGCTCTTGTGTGATTGACATTTTCCTCAAGATTTACAAGCAGGTTCACCTCACAATATGTGGCACTAATGCTCTTTCCACTTCACAGCAGTATCTGTGAAAACATCTCTTGAATATCACAGTAGCAACCTCAGGCCAGACTTGTATTATTCTCATGTAACATGAAATACTTTATGGAATAATTAAAGGAATAATGAGTACTGTATTTATTAGAAATAAACCCCACGCCATTTATTTATTTTGTGGCGTTTTTGGTGCAGCGCTTATTAGAAGGTGGGGTTTATTAGAAAGGAGCGTTTATATATTTTGTGAGCTTTTTATCAATGGTATTAGCAGTCATCATCATCATACCCTTATCCCGCTTGTGGCATGGTCGGGTCTGCTGGTCCACTGAACGTGCTCTAACTGGGGTACCCCAGCCAGGCTTCTGGAAACCTGCAGGAATATTGGCTAAGGCTGTCTGATGTGACCCATAGAATCAGTGGGCGATGGTTAAAGTGGAGTCCTGTGTAATAGGAGGGTCTCCATCAAGTTTAAAGGGAAATTCTACAGGGCAGTGATTAGGACAACCATGCTATATATGAATCAGAGGGTAGGACCATGAAGAAGAGGACCAAGATGCAAATTCTGTGGTACATGAGTGATGTGTCGAGAGCTGAGAGAATTAGAAATGAGTACAGTGAAATCTCTCTATTGGTCCACCCCTGTAATCGGTCCACCTCATAGAAAGGTCCACTTTTTTACAGGACGGGAAATTATCTCCAAGATGTGCAGTATTTTTTACCCCTCTAATAGCTCCATCCCTGACACCGGTCCAAAGTCCACAGTCCACACTTTCCCAAATGTGACCCAACCCTTTTAATGGGTCCAATTGTCACCTAAAATTGTGGGGTATGAAAGGCGATCATTTCATATTGTTGTATGAGTTTGCTATACAGTGAAAACTCTCTATATGTGAACCTCTGTAATTGGTTCACCCCCACAAAGGTCAACTGTTTATCATCATCATCTCACTCTTATCCCACCTGCAGCAGGGATGGTGCATCATTATGCACCACTCCCACCTATCCCCCACCAAGTCACCTTCCATCCCACAGTCCTCCATGTCCCTTTGCACTGTGTCACGTCAGTGTCTATCTCCCCATTGCTCTGGAAAACGGATCCTAAATAACGAAACTTTTGCACCACTGGTATCACCTCATCCCCAAAGTGAATCTCACCCCTGTGCACCTGCCACTCCAATTGAAAGGTAGGTACTCTGTTTTCTTCATGTTCATCTTTAGACCCCCTCTTTCCATTGCAGTTTTAATGTTTTGTATGCCCTTTTGTGCATCTTCTTTGGACTTGGCAAGCCTCCTGACATTATCAGCAAATATCAGTTACTGAGGAGCCCATTTTCCTATCCATTACTACTAGTGAATAGATATGGGCTAAGTGGTGATCCTTGATGCACACCAACCTGCACGTTAAGCATTGAGTATTTCCTCATGCTGTCCTCACACTAGCAATGGAACCACCATACTGTACATATCCTGCACTATCCTAATATGGCCTTCCCCAACCCGTTTCTATCATAAAATGCTCAATACTACCCTTCTAGGGACACTATCATATGGAAAGGTCCACTTTTTTAAAGAATGGAAAATTCCCTGGTATTTTCGTTAACCCCCCCCCCTAATCAGTCGACCCTTCTGAGTGGTCCACTTTTGCAAATCCCAGGGGTGGACAGATTAGAGACGTTTCACTATATATTAGAGCTAGCCTTGGGGTGGTGGCCATCGCCAAAAAATGAAGGAGAATATGTTGAGGTGGTATGGACACATAATGAGAAGAGGAGAGGAGCTTGTGGTCATGGTTGGAAGCACCCAGGGCAGGGGGAGACCAAAGCAGACGTGGGAGAAGGTTGTCTGTAAGGATATGGCAGTGTCTGGGTTGGATGGGCATCTGGTGGGAGTGTGGCAGAAGGCTTTAAAAGGTACTTGGTATGTAGAATGCTGATGAGTTAGCACAGATGTATTAGCATGTGAATGTGTTAGTGCAGGAGTATGAATAAATGTATTCCTTGTGTTTGATGCATGCCCAATATTAAATATCCAAATCCAAAGTGATTTGCCTCTTCCAAATGTCATGCAGAACAATAGACTTGCTTAACTCAACAGAATAACTTTAATATTTACAAATAAATTAATTATAAGTATTGAGTTATTTAACCAGTAATTACAGAGCTGACCAGTGACACGTCTGTACAGGACAAATGTAGCTAGATAACTTGTGTTTGTTCTATCCATTTGGAATTCAAAACATGTGTGAGGTTGAAAATTTCAACTGTAAACAATTCTCTTATTTAAAAAAAAACAAATAAAAATTTACGATACAGTGCTCAACATAAGTTATGGGACACCCACAAAAAGTGGGGTTTTAAGCAGAAATCAAATAAAAATAAATCATTAAATAAATGGAAAGTATTTCTTATGCTAAATAAATACAATTTCACCAGCTATTAACCAAGCATTTCATATTTTTAAGTGTGTTAAGGCTTATAAATCGACAAAACTTTGGTGACTTTGACCCTCATACTATGTACATAATGTCGTTTTAACATTTGCTGTAATTTTAGCTAGTTATTTTGAAATTTTTAATTATAAATGGAACATAAAGAAATCCCTTTGAAATGCATAAATTAGCCTAAAATTTACATCAAGGGAGTAGACCTGCATTGGAAATTGGAAATACCATGCGATCAAATTTGATCCGGAGTGGTCCAGTTAAACCACCCTTAGTAAACTGAATGGGTAATTTTTTTTCTCTAGGTTAGTACAAGCTTCTTTGACATTCGTATGAAGTTTGAGCAGGATTCATCAATTAGTGTGTGTTTGTGTGGCGATTTTTTTTTAAATGGAACAAAATTGAAAAAAGTTTGACTTTTCATTCAATTATCCTAATTCAATCATCTGTAATTCCATTGGAAACACAAAATTTCAAGCAATCATCCTAAAATCACAGCTCAACCACCGTATTTGCCAGATTTTGCTCCCAATGACTTTTTCCTATTTTCAAAACTCAAATATCCACTCTGGGGACATGCCATGAGTCGATTGAGGCAATTAAAAAATCGCCAAAGGAACTAAAGGTCCTCCGGGCTGAGGCCTATCAGAAGTGTATGGAAAATTGTATTAACAGTTGGCATGCTTGTATTTGCTCAAAAGGAGCCTATTTTGAGGGCAATAATAAAGATTTGTATTAAAACGCATGAAAACGTTGCTTTTATTAACCAGTCTGGGTCAAATTTGATCAGATGGTATATCTGGTGTAAAGTGATGAACTATGTAAAATACAATATTAAGGTATCTTGTGAGTGGTTGAATAAGAAAATAAGAAGCATATTGGGCGTCCAAAGGAGATTTCTGACAGGACTGAGAGGTATTTAGTGAATGAAATTAAAATCATCCCAGATGTCCTGCCTCCCTATTACTTAAAAAGATGAATGACTGCACTGAAATAACTTTACATCCACAAACCATCCACAGAAACACAGAAAACCAATCATCACTGATGTGGACAAATAAAAGTGTGTGTGCAATTTGTGAATGAAAATCAAAATAAACCTGTCAACTTTTGTAAATCAATGTCATTTACTTTATAAGGTGTTTGGCAAAGACCAGAAACAGCACTACAACTGCAAAACCTTGATGCAACTGTAAAACATGGGATGGTTGTGGGATGGAGTGGGTATGTATGGCTGATGTAGGTGTAGGCAATTTAACACTTATTGAATATTGATGGAATATTGAATAAAGAAAATATGTGGGTTAGCATGGCCATCATAAAAAATAATTTAAACACATCTGTGGAGAAATTCGAATTTGGTGTGCCATTGAGGTTCCAGTAGGATAATGATTGTAAACACATGGCTCATGTGGCTCTTATATAATGTCCCCAAACAGTTAGGTTAACCTCCTCAGAACCCCAATTCGAATCTCATGGAAAATTTGTGGGATCTTTTGGATAAAGAATTCATGAACATAAGATTTCTACAAAGGCGACCTTAAAGTAGCTTTGTTCATTAAATGGAATAAAAAACAAGCTTTGACACACAGGTACTGGTAGAACCATCATCATAATCATCATAAACTTATCCCGCCTGCCGTGGGGTTGGGTCTGTGGGTTCTAGCCCTCAACTGCCGTCTATCCCCCACCAGGTCCCCATCCACTCTGCACACCACTGTATCCTTAGAGACAACCTGTTCCCATGTTAACTTTAGTCTCCCCCTGCCCTGGGTGCTTCGGACCACCTGCATTCCTGGTATGGCCCTAACAAGCTCCTCCTCCCCTCCTCTCATTATGTGACCATACCACCTCAGCCTATTTTCCCTCATCTTTTCAGCAATGTCCGCTACCCCAGGCTACCTCTAATATATGCATTCCTAATTCTATCTGCTCTTGACACACCACTCATGTACTGCAGCATCGGCATCTCGGCTACTTGCATTCCAGTTACATGGCTTTTCTTTACTGCCCAGCACTCTGAACATATAGCATCCCTGGTCTCACCACTGGCCTGTAGAACTTCCCTTTCAACTTGATTGGGACCCTCCTATCATACAGGACTCCACTTGCCTGTTTCCATTTCAACCACCCCACATAGACTCGGACGTTACCTGTAGAATCAATCTCACCATTGCTTTGAAATGTTGATCCTTAGTAGTTTACCTCCTGCACCTTTTTCACCAGTTCACCCCTCGAGCATATGTCCCCACCGTTTACCTTACCATCCCAATTGAACGCTAAATACTCTGTCTTCTTTGTGTTAATCCTTAGCCCTCCCTTTTCCAATGCTCCTCTTATATCGTTTAGTCCCTTCTCTATCTGCTCCCTGGTGTCGCTAACTTTCCCTATATCATCGGCAAACGCCAAGCACTGAGGGACCCATTCCCCTACACCCATCAGCAGTTCGTCTATAACCAGGATGAAAAGATATGGACTAAGTGTTGAACCTTGGTGCACACCAACTTTCACAGGAATGCCGCTAGTGTTTCCCCAAGGTGTCCTTACCTTGGCTGTGGAGCCACTATACATATCCTGAATTATACTAATAAACCCTTCTTCTAACTCCCTTTTTCGTAATACTCTGCAAACTACTTGTCGTTGGCATCCACTTTGTCCCTCTGAATGGAGACAAGAGTGGTATATTGGACAGTGATTTTCTGTAGCCAGTTTTTATCAACGCCCTATGCTTATTTATCATCAGTCTACTCTTTGTTGGAGCACTCCATCGACGCTAGAGGGCGAGTGTGTAAGTAGCAACTGCATAAGTAAAACCTATAACTCAAATACGATTTCCACAACCCTGATTATACCTTCTCATTCCACCACCATGTTTGCCTGTTACCCTGGATGTGCCTCCCACTCTACCCTGTCCCAAGATGGTTTTCCCACAGGCTCTAATTTTTCGGGCAACCCTGTCCCATATGGCATCCATTGTCCCGTCCCAGTCTACTTGCCTGTGCACTTCTTGTGCAAATTCCTCTGTTTTGGTGGGTAGTTTCCACCACCTGATAACCTGCTCTCCTTTCCAGGTATGTTGCTTGCCTGCTGTTTTCACTAATAGTTCTAACATTAGTAGCCTATGGCCACATTCTTTTTGTAAATTTTCACTGGGGAGTGCCCAGCAATCCCACACCTCTGCTCTATGCTGCACTGTGACCATAAAGAAATCTATTTGTGACATCCCTTGTGGTGACTGGTATGTGATAAAGTGTTTGTCCCTCTTCCTAAACCATGTATTTGCCAATGCAAGGCCAAGTGCGTTTGCTGGGTCAAGGATTCACTGCCCGTCTGTGCTGACTGTTCCATATCTAAATCCCCCATGGACCTGTCCATAACCTTGGTTTTCTTTGCCTAAGTGGTCATTAAGGACCCCCCCCCCCAATAACTAAGCGCTGATTCCCCTGACATTGCCCTACTGGTGCCTCCAGTGAGTGCACCAAATCCTCAAACTCAGTCTGGAAGCTATCCTTTGTGGGTTCATCCAGACCCGCCTGGGGGGGCATACATGCTGATGAGGTGAAGAGCTACTGGTAGAATCAATGCCTAGAATATTGCAATGAAAAGGATGCCCAACAACATACAGTATTAGTCAGTTATTTATCTCAACAATTTACAATGTCTCCCATCACTTTTGTTTAAAGTTATATGCACTTTTGTTGATTTATAAGCCTTAACACATTAAAAAATACAAAATGTTTTGTTAATATTTGGTGAATTTGTATTTATTTAGTGTAATAAATACTTCTCATTTATTAAATGTTTTGTTTTTAATTGGTTTCTGTTAAAAAAAACCCATTTTTCATGGGTATCCCTTGAATTATGTTGAGCACTGTATGTTCAAATTTAAAATACAAGAATATGATGACGTTTCTAGAATGCATGCATCTCTATTCCATTTTAGAGTGCATGCATTCTATTAGTGAATGAAAAATGGAAACGATAAGGAGAGTAAAACTCTACAGGAGATAGATGGGAGTGGAGTGCTAGAACCTGCAGACCTGAACCTTCCATCGCACAGAGGGGTATTTCATCGATCTGGCTGGCCAAAAGTCAATTTGAAAAAGTTCATAGAAGTTTGAAAAAACATGGTGTCAAATAAAGTTAAATGATGTTCATGTGATATGACGATGTTCTCCCCCTCTTCATACAATTATAACAATCTTAAAACTTGTTAGAATAGGATTGTCATCATAAGTGGATACATCTTACTTGAAATGGCCATACTGTTGATTGAGATTAATTTTCTTATGTGTAGATTGTTTAAAATGCAAGCCAAGGGTTGTGATAAAGCTGGTCAGTGTTCGTACTAATCACACTCATTTGTTACATTACCTACCATATTACCCATAATACAGCATTTCAAATGAATGTAAATTTGCAGTGTTGTATTTTGAAACTCTTTTCAAATTTAAGCCCATAAGTTGATAATCTCAAAGTTTCCCTGCATTTATTTTAGATGTAATAGAAAGCTTAAAGTCTATTCTTGATGGTGGTTTTTAAATTTCCTGCTAGTTAGTGCTATTTTTTAACCATAGAATGGTAAAGTGTAGTCTGACAGACTACTACCATCTAACAAAAATTGCAGATCATTGGTTTCTAAGCATGCAATGTCCTTGAAATTTTCTGTACCGTCATTCTTTTTCTGATTAATAACGATCCAAGCAATAATTTCCTTATAAATTAATTCCAATCTATATTTTTTTGGTAGCTGGTAGGCTGACAGACTACCGTTTCCATCCACGTTTGTAAAGCTTCTTGAAATAGTGCAGCTCTGCATGACAAATGTGAAGCGAAGTGCAGCATGACTAAGGGGCAGCCTAGCAATTGGTAGCTATACCCTTATCCCACATGTGACAGGGTCGGGTCTTCAGGTTCTAGTCCTCTACTTCCATCTATCACCTACCAGGTCCCTGTCCACCCCTCACACTACCATATCACTATAGACAGCTTCCTCCCATGTTAAGTAAATTTCAGGAATGCAAGTGTTCAGAAGCACCCTGGACAGGGGGAGACCAAAGGTCCTCCCTAACTAAAAGTGCAAAGGGTGCAAACACATCTGCTACATGACATCGTCGAATTTCTTCCTTCTGCGCTTCAAAAATTAAATGGATGATGCAATATCCATACCACTAGTGCTCCAGAGCAATTTGTGGTAATCATCATGGGCAAATTTTTATTGAATGTAAAAATTTAAAACAAATGTTGTATTGTGCATTGCAACATATTGATTAACAAATATGCAATCAAGTTTGAAAGTTACAGCACTGCATTTCAATAAAATATTGGAATTTCCTTTCGTTGTCTCACAGACTACCCTTTACCTGTAATGTAACAGCAATGTAAGCATTATCTCCCTAGGGTTAAAATACAGGGAGCGGCGAGTTGCGTTGGACACACCAGTTCTCGTCTGATCACTGAAGTTAAGCAACGCAAGCCCAGTTAGTACTGACATGGGTGGTCGCTCGGAAAAGCTGGGTACTGCTAATACCCAATAATCGTCGCATTAGTGTAGTGTCTATGCATTAGAACTATGCAGTGGACGGGTCTCTAATAACCGTGTAGTTGACGGTACCTTAAACACCAACAAACAACAACAAAATAGGGTTAAAATACGATTATGAGGAGCCTTGGAGCTCTTCTTCCTCAGCCTAAGAGATTTATGCGTTATTCACATTTTGTTTATTTTTCAAATAATAATTTGTGCAACATGGAAGACATTGCAATTTCAATGCAACATATTTATTGTCTATCAGTGAGTCAATGTAGCAGAATAACCTATAGAGTTGCGTTGGACACACCAGTTCTCGTCTGATCACTTAAGTTAAGCAACGCAACCCCAGTTAGTACTGACATGGGTGACCGCTTGGGAAAACTGGTTACCGCTAGTATCCAAAATTCGTCACATTAGTGTAGTGTCTGTGCAGTCCCTGCATCAGAACTACACAGTGGACGGGGATCTAATGACCTTGTAGTTGAAAGGCCCTAAAACACCAAACAAACAATAAGAATTATGCCATGGAAGAGTTTCTAATGGCCTTTGTAGTTGACGAGCCCTAAAACACCAACAAAACCAACAACCAGCATAGTATGCCAGCTGCAAATTCGTGACGTCACAGGTCTATATGCTTGCAAATAGAGAGCTTGAGTTACACGTTTCCAAGCTATATAGGGCATGAGTTGCAGACGAAATCACATCTGCGTATGCGTGTCTCTACACCAGGGGTGGATCTACATAGGGACTAATAGGGTTGAAGCGCTGGGCCCCCCAAGTGTGAAGGGCCCCCAAAAATGGAATTATGATAAATTTTTAATACTTGTTGATTAACAATGAGAACTTATCATATAGTAAGAAATAGTTAATATCAATAATATAATAATGATTATTTATAGTATTGTTTATTTAATTTTAATCAATGTAGCATCATTGGACTTCAATAAGCCCTAGGCCCCAAGAAACCTAGATCCGCCCCTGCTCTACACATAATGTGTGAAATACCTATGAATCTGTGTAGCTCTAGCCTTCATCGCACGAGGTGTGTAAGCACAACATGTAGAATGACAGTAAACATTCCATGCACATGAGTGTATACTGTATATAGCAAAAAACAAAGCATTTCATAACTATTTTCCTGTCTGTGGCAGGATCGGGCATCCACTTTGTCCCTCTGAATGGAGACAAGGGTGATATATTGGACAATGTTTTTCTGTAGCCAGTTCTGATCAACGCCCTATGCATATTTATCATCAGTCTACTCTTCGTTGGGGCACTCCGTCGACGCCAGAGGGCGAGTGTGTAAGTAGCAACTGTATAAGTAAAACCTATAACTCAAATACGATTTCCACAACCCTTTCATAGACTGCCATAGGTTGGTCATGTGCTGTACTTACAGCACATGATTCCATAAGGAAATTTTGCATGAAGCTCAAGCTCTCTAATATATGCCAAGTTTTATAATGGTCTTATGGCAGAATAGTATACATTTCTACAACGTCTACCTTTGTGTGAATAGCTAGGTAACCATGAAGTAATCCAGAGGTTCTATAGTCCAATCCAATTAGCAACAGCTAGACAATAAATACAGATTGAGTGTCTATCCTTTTGTTTAGTTGTTAATCCCCTGCTGGGTTTACCAGGAAGAAGGACACTGTGGGATTTACTTTGAATGTTACTTAATTGTAAGCTCTTTGACTTAGTTTGAGCACATGATGAGTGCATGATGCATTGGCAAGGTACAAGGTGAAACCTGTTTCACAGACGTGTTTCATTGAGTGTGCAAAGCTTAGTATTCCATTTATTCATTAAAAACTAAATAGCTTTGGATTATGGGAATGTTTTCATCAATTACAAAATGACAGTTCTGAGGTACATGATAGGATATAAAGGCACAGCCCCATTTCCAACCCTGACCGGAGACTCTGTGATGACAACCCAATCACACTTCCAGGTTACGCCACATACACTAATGTTAGGCAGCACAGAGCCCACCCAGAAGGAGGAGTGGGCCATTTTATCAAAAATATGTATGTGTACATGCTAGTGATGTTCAGACCACATTGCAACCAGTATCTCCTTTGGGGAGCTACCCCAGGGGCTTGAGCTAGCTTGTATTTGGAAGAGGCTGGCCTCTTTCACCAAATTCAACTCAGAGATCTTCTTTTTTTGTGGCATTTTGCCTTTTATCCTTGAGTCGTTTTTACCCTTTTCCCTTTTATCTCTGTTTATTGGGCTTTTGTCATTTTATTGCTTTCTTATTATGGCGTTTGCCTTTTTATTTCTGTTTTGGTTTTGGCTTTGCCTTTTCCTTTCTGTTTTGGTTGTGGCTTTGCCTTTTCATTTCTGTTTTGGTTTTGGCTTTGCCTTTTCATTTCTGTTTTGGTTTTGCCTTTTCCTCTTCTTATAACTTTTATTTGGCATTTGCCTTATTTGTTGTTACCATGGTGGGATGGCCCTTTACACCCCCACCATGGGGTGACTGTCTTTCTGGGCCCTAATGACCAAAGGAGTTGATGGGCCCTAAAACTCCAATAATAACTACTACCTGGCGGTGTAGTGTAGTAGGGAGAAGGATTCCTCTGAGGTGTAGCAATGATCATTAGGTTGCAGACTCATATTTCAGTCTGTTCATGCCCCAACCCCCTTCAACTTCAAAGAATGACCCCTTCTCCCACTGTAGTCTACCAGGGATAAGCTGCCCCCCTGGAGTACCCTCACACCTTAATTTCAACAGTCTGTGAAGAAGCTTAATGTTCTCAGATAACAGCCTCTGACTTAGTCACATCCTAATTCCCTGATCACGTCTGAGACGCTCAACCTATGAGAGAAGCAATGCAGCACAATGCTTGTTGCCCTGCTTTGTATCATTTTAATTTCCCAAGATATCCCCAGCTTAAAGGGAAACCAGATTGGACGACAGCACTGGCTCCAGTATTGGCAATACGCATGAAAAATAGGTTATTTCCTTTACTTTCTTTGTGCTGTCTCCCAACACTCTTCTAACCAAATGGAAAGCATGTGCAGCCTTCCCAATCAATTTCTCAATGTGCTTCTTCCAGGTGCCCTCAGGGTTACTAGGGTTGAGACCGATAAGCACCTTTAAGTTATTTTAAACACTAACACCACCTATGTAATAAGTAAACTCAACTTGCTTTCTAGACCTGCTTAGCCTAAGAAAGCTGCATTTGTGCAGGTTTATTGGAACTCCCACTTTCTGCTCCGATCATATATCGTTTAGGTCCTGTTGTAATTCATCCACTACCCTTGTAATGCACGCGGCATCTGCAAATGGCTAAAGAAAGGATTGTATGTCAAGCCCTTTATCATTAATATAAATTATGTAGAGTGAAGGTCCGAATACACTTCCCTGGGGGACATTCTGAAGCCTTACCATCCAAAAGGACTCTACTGCAGCTAAGTTGCATTGGGCGACCAGCTCTCGTGAGATCACTGAAGTTAAGCAATGCAAGCCCATGTTAGTAGCAACATGGGTGGTTGGTAAGGAACGTTGGGTGCTGCAAATTTCCCCTTTCCCATATCCTCTACACCTATCTCCTCATCTCCCATGATCACCCTCATAAGGGTTCGGCCTGTTATGGCTGCTTGGCTTCCTCCCAAACCCATTAGTACAAATCCAGATCCATTCAGGTAGGCCTCTACCCACTCAATAACCATACAATGAATCCCTTACTTGGACATTTTTGAAACAAGCTTGTCATTTGGTACCATGACATAGGCCTGCTCAAAGTCCAGTAATACATCATCGACCTGCTTACCCTTGTCTAGAGCTCCCCATTTGTGCCTGGGGTAGAATAGGCACACAACATACCTGCATGTCGTAAAAGGCAACTAACAGAGGTGACTTTTTCATGCCTCTGATTGGACAACACCACCATTGTCGTTGCCCGTGACTTGTGTCCTGGACTGGACGATACCAGCCTTGTGGTTGTTGGCATCCTTGTGCCCTTTACTGCACGACTCTTTGACATTTTCTCGGTCGATGTAGGCCCCCTCACTGAGGTGACCATAAATAAATGCCGAACCACGTGTTAGCTGTGCATGGAGACCTGTACCCCTGGGAAAAGTGGATTCTGGTGATTAAGGAGTATGCCCTGCGATGTCTCTGAGCCACCCCACATTGGTGAGGTGGCTGACAGATATCCAGGACTAAGGTTGCAGTCTCCACTAAGGACTACAATCTCCAAAACATCACTTTGGCTACAGCTTCCAGGGGAAACGGGTTGACAAGGTGGATACCCTGTCTTGGTCAACTGGCAAGGGGCAGATAGTCTTATGCCCCCAGGGTTACTGTTAGTGGACTGGCAGTCAACCTCGATGCCATTGGTCTGGTAATCTGGGATTATGCCACTCTTGAAGTTACCTGCCCATGCAACCTTGGTGGCTTGAATGGGCGTCCCCTTGTTGGTCTCCATGGTGGGTGAGGACTGCAGGCAGCGAATATTAAATACCCCAAAGAATGGCAGCAAATAAGAGGCTGGGGCCTCATCAAATAACCCCACCCCTTTGTCTTCTTCTTCTTTTGTGTCTTGTGTGGAGCTGGAAGATGGCAGGCTCGGTTCCACCCAACTGATTGGGCTGGCTACCACAGAGCTGATGGAGACGAGTACTGCTCCAAGTAAGAGGCTGTGTTCCCCAGTAAGCCAACTGGATCAGGGAATGCAAATGTGGCATCTACTGCATCAGTCCCTGCCCTTAATAAGAGGCAATGGCCTCTTAGCTTTAAGGTGCAGGGCTTCACTGCCAATTCAAAGCATGTTCCTGCATCTAAGGAGTCCTTAGGTGCAGTCAAACCCACTTCCACACCTTCCTATCCTCACTCGTTTCATTCCATATCTGGGGAGGATGCTGCAGCTTTGGGGAAGGCGGCGCCCTTCCTTACTGCCAAAGCCATCAAGGGCATTGCCAGTGACATGACTTTGGTCAAGAAACTGTGCAATGGAACTTTGTTGGTGGAGGCATCTGCCTGCCACCAGGTGAAAGCACTACTGAATCTTCGTGACTCATCGTGGTTGTTGAACTCCATCACACACTAAACACCAGTTGAGGTGTGGTGTCCCGACCTACGTGGGGAGTCAGAGGAAAAAATAGCAGAGGAGCTCAAGGACTAGGGTGTTGTGGCTGTCCACCACACCTCAGTTTGTAGGAATGGAGAATCCCGCCCCTTTCACACCTTGGTGATGACCTTTGGTAGGCCAAAGGTGCCAGAATACATCATGGCTGGCTACCTCTGCTTGCTTGCACGTCCAATCATACCACGCCCACTTCAGTGGTTCAAGTGCCAGCGATATGGCTATGGCCAGAATTCTTGTTCTGCCAAGGCCTTGTGTGGCACTTGTGAGTAGGAAGACCACTCCCCTGAGTCATGTAAGACTGCACCATTTTACATCAACTGTAAGGGCAACTACCCCCCTCTTTGGGGATTGCACCTCTTGTTTGCAGGAATGCACAATCCAGCAGTTGCATGTCCAGAAGGGTATTGGCTTTCAGGATTCGTGGTGGCTGCTAACCTTTATCAATTAACCTGCTAACCTGCCCCCCAATTATCAATTATGGTGGTGAAAGCCACTTTGGAGGCCACAGATGCCTCTCATCACAGAGAGGCATCTCCCTTGAAGGCCTCCCTCCCTGGCTCACTCCAGCCAGCACCCTCCATGGAGGGGGTAGTGGGTGAGACATGAGGAATGAAACTAGGGACACCCCTCACTCCCACAGTGGGACACTTGTCCTTCGTCTGACCACCCAGGCTCTCTGGCCAACAGCAGAAAGCACTGGGTTGCAGTATCCACAACTGGGGCATGATGGGGATTCCTCCTTCAAGGTGGAGAAGGATGACGCAATTGTAGGCACCCCTCCCTTTTCAGCAGTGGGATGGAGAAAAGGGAGGAATTGAAATAATCCCCCTAAGCCCATTTGATGGTAAATCCCCTACAATGGAACTTTCAAGGTTTTTCCCACAAGAGGGGCCAGATCACAATGCTGATCTTGTGGCACAACCCTGTCTGCATTTTCCTCCAGGAGATTCTGTGCTGTAGTGATGTAGTGATACCCCCATTTCGTTATATGGGTCCACCATATATGAAGACACCTGGCTGCAAGGTACTCATTGTTCTAAACACAGGTGCCCCCCTGCATGCAACGACTGCCACTGGTTGTCTTTCATCTACAGACCTCATCATCTGCTCCCCTGAGGTGGCACCAGGTTTGCAATGGGAGGTTCTGTCTGACCCTTTTGGAAGTGACCACTTCCCCATTAGGATTAGCGGTGGTAATGGGGCACTACCCCAACAACCACCATGGTGGTGCCTGCATTGGGCAGACTGGGAGGAGTTTGCCTGTTGTATCTACTTCTGCTCACTGTATGATTTTCATGGGGTCAACGATCTAGTGAGTCATTCAATAGAGGTGGTGGTCCTGGCAGCATTGGCATCTATCTGCCAGAGTCTGTTCAACCCATCATCAGTGCAGAAACCATGGTGGACAGAGGACTGTCAGAGTGCAATAAGGGCTCGCCTGAGAGCCCTTTGCATCTTCCAGCCTTGTCCTACTGATGCCAATCGTGTGGACTATCTCTGACCTAAGCATGTGCATGGTGGGTAATCAAAGAGGCCAAACGCTCCTCATGGAGTCAGTACGTCTCCTCACGTACCCGTCACACGCCCTCCAAGGAAGTCTGGAAAAATCTGAGGAAGATTCAAGGGAGGTATTTACCATCATGTGGCTCTGGTCTCCTTGTACAAGGGAGACATTGCCTTCTGTCGTGTGAAGTGGCTAAGGAACTGGGAAGGACGTTTGCAGCCGTCTCCATTTCCCAGCACTACACGGCAACATTTCTAAACACAAAGCAGGCTGTAGATCGCCATCCACTGAACTTCACTGGTGGTGTCGCCGAGGGGTATAACAATCCTTTTACCCCTTGGGAGCTGCAGGCAGCTCTAGCAAGAGCCAGGGACACTGCCCCTGGACCAGATAGCATACACTATCAAATGCTACGACACCTACCAGAGGAAGGCGTTATATACCTCCTTGAGGTATTCAACATGATATGGCAGCAGCATGAAGTCCCTGCAGGCTGGCGAGAGGCTACTATAATCCCACTCCCAAAATCTGGGAAGGATAGTAGCCTTGCAATAAATTACAGACCCATTTCATTGACGAGCTGTCTTTGCAAAACAATGGAACGAATGGTAAATTGGCGCCTGGTGTGGTATCTCGAGCGGCACCACCTCCTTGCCAATGCCCAATGTGGCTTCCATGCTGGTAGGTCTCCGGTGGATCATTTGATCTCCCTGGAGACTGCAGTACATGAGGCCTTTCTCCACAGACAGCACTTAGTGGCTGTCTTCTTTGATGTGGAGAAGGCATATGATACCACATGGCGCCATGGTATACTGGAGACCTTGCACCAGTGGGGGCTCAGGGGTAATCTGCCCCTCTTCCTCCATAGTTTTTTTTCTGAACGGACCTTCAGAGTGCGTGTGGGTAACACCTACTCCTCGGCCTTCCTGCAGGAGAATGGTGTCCCACAGGGGAGCGTCTTGAGTGTGACGCTCTTTGCTGTTGCAGTGAATGGCCTACCATCCTCCGTTCACCCCTGGTAAAGTCGTCCCTCTTTGTGGACGACTTTTCTATCAGGTACCGGGCTGCCACGATGCACAGCATTGAGCGTCAGCTGCAACTGGCACTCAATAGTGCCAACGAGTTTGCCACTTCACGTGGCTATAAGTTCTCCCCTGAGAAAACAATGGTCATGCACTTCTGTTGTAAGCGAGGGCTCCACCCTGCGCCTCAGCTTACCTTCAATGGCCGCCTCCTCCCAGTTTTAGAGGCGGCCCGGTTTCTTGGTCTCCGTTTGACAGCCGTCTGACATGGGTCCTGCACTTGAAGGAGCTAAAGGCTAAGTGCCTTTGGTCCCTGAATATTCTGCGGTGCCTGCAGGGAACAGGTTTTGGGGCAGATCGAACGGTGAGGCTACGACTCTACCGGTCACTCGTTAAATCACGTCTCGATTATGGCTGCAGCGTATATGGCCTGGCCGCTCCATCAACTCTCCGGATGCTGGACAGTGTTCGTCACGCTGGCGTTCCACACCAGTCCAGTACTCAGCCTTTATGCTGAGGCTGGTGAACCACCACTGACTGTGCGGCGGCAGTACCTTGCAGCTGCATATATTTTGTGGCTGAAAGGTCAGCCACAGCACCCTACACACTCGGCCGTCTTTAGTAACACTATGAGATGGCCATTCAACCGCCGCCCACGGGTTCCCCCTCCATTTGGTGTGTGGTGGATGGACGGTCTTACCGGCCTGGGTGTGACTCTGCCTAGGGTGCAGCCTGTACTGCCGGCCTCTGTGCCACCCTGGACAGTGCCAGAGCCTAGTTTAAATTTGTTGCTTGCAGCCTTACCCAAAACCAGTACCAATAGGTCAGTGTACCAACAAGAGTTTGGACGCCTCTCTTGGACCTATCGGGGCCATGTTTTTATTTACACGGATGGGTCGAAGGATGGCTCCTCTGTGGGTTGGTCAGTCTTTACAACTGGTCATCTCATAGGGAGCCGCCTTCCAGGCGTCGCCAGTGTCTTAACTGCAGAACTCACAGCTCTGCACAGGGCACTGGAGCTCATCCAAGTGTTGAATGAGAGACACTTTGTTGTTGCGACTGACTCCTTATCCTCCCTTCAGCTGTTGCACACCCTATATGGCAGACATGCCATCGTCCAGGGTGTGCACAGATTGCTGCTTGTGATTCGTCAGCAGGGCAAGACAGTGTGTTTCATGTGGGTCCCGGGGCATGTTAGCATCATGGGCAATGAGAGGGCGGATGCCCATGCCCGTCAGGTGGCCCACTTGCCAGATACACCTGACACTGCTGTTCCCTCCCCCAATGCTCTCCCAATGGTGCAGTGGGCCGTCCATGACCAATGGCGGTCCCAGTGGTTTGCGGAGATCACCAACAAACTCCACACACTGAAGGACACTCCAGAGCACTGGGTGTCCTCGTGCCGCCAGTCATGGAGGGAGGAGGTTGTGCTTGCTTGGCTTCGGATCGGTCACACCTTCCTCACCCACTCCTACATTCTACGGGGTGAGGACCAACCATGGTGTGACTTCTGTTGGGAGCATCTCACAGTGGCACATATCTTTAGTCACTGCGAGAGATACGGGGAGCTTAGATGGCGACTGGGAGTCAGTCGGGAGCTCTCTGCCTCACTTGGGGATAACCCCCAGGCAGTGGAGAGCTCGCTGGTATTTGTGAAAGAGGCTGGCCTCTTTCACAAAATTTGAATTATACATGGATTTTTTTTAGACTTGATTTATACCCGGTTTCTGGACAGTTTTTGCATTTATTCTTGTATTATTTTGGCTTTTGCCACGTTTTTATTGTCTGTTTTGACTTTTGCCTTTTTATTGTTATTTCTGTTTTATGTTTTGGCTTTTGCTGCTTTTATTGTTATTTCCTTTTTGGCTTTTGCTTCTAATTATTGTGAAATTTTATTGGGCTATTGCCTTTTTTATTGTTATTTATTGCCACCATGGTGGGATGGCCACTTACACCCCCACCATGGTGATTGCCCTTCTGGGCCCTAATGACCTTTGTTAAACAACAACAACAACATGGAGTTAGTATGTCTCTTCATTTACCTTGCACACGCCCTCCAAGGAAGTCCAAGAAAAGCTGAGGAAGATCTAGGGAAGGTATTTGCCATCATGTGGCTCTAGTCTCCTTGTTCAAGGGAGGCATTTACTTCTGCCATATGAGGTGGATGGTGACTACAGCACACTATTCTAATTCTATTACACCACACTGCAAGCAGCCTTATTTGGCCAATATGGCAGTGGAGAGACCAACTCGTGATCCCTCGTGATCCATTCGTGATCCCTCTACAACACTAGTAATGATGGGGTTTCTTTTGAGGAGGCCCCCCACTTTATCCTATCCAAGGTTATTCCATTGTCGAATTTTCCTTCGTAAGAAAGACCAGTAATATGAATTTGTCTGTGCCTTAATCTCCTGCAATTTATACGAATGATCGTTTCTCCCTTTATATTTAGCGAGGGGCACACGTCCAACAAGCTCCAGCAATATAGTAATCAAAATCAAGGAGCTTCCTAGATATATCGTAAGAATCCTACACTTTTTCAGATTTAATGGCAATTCCCATTTTACACACCAATTGTAAATCTTATTGAGATCATGTTGCAATTGTGCTCAGGATGATAACCCCTCATCTAATACCCAAGCAGTACATGTGTCATCTGCAAATAGTTCAAGGAAGGAACTAATGTCAAGTCCTATGTCATTCACATAGAGAATGTACAACAAAGGACCCAAAGTACTTCCCTGAGGGACCCCTGATGTGGCTGGTTTCCATTCAGATCTACTACCCTTGTACACTACCCTCTGATGTCTATCAAGCAGATGGACCTTACCCACTGAGTAACCTTGCTAAGTATCCCTAAACTTGACATTTTTGAAACCAGCTTATCATGGGGTACCATGACAAAAGCCTGTCCAAAGTCCAAGAATACAACATCAACCTTTCTATTGTCTAAAGCCCTTTGAATATAATCCATCAAGCAAGCCATTTGGGTGTCACATGACCTCCCTTTCCTAAGCCCATGCGGATTATTGCTAAGGATGCCATTCTTTTCTAGATACCCCATTATAGAGACGAATAGGATACAGTATGTTCAAAAACCTTGGATACAGCACTCGTTAATGAAACTGGTCTATCGCACTTAGGGTCTGCTGTGTCTCCTGACTCGAAAATTGGTACCACATTAGCCATTTTCCATTGTTTGTTTGTTGTTGTTTTTGTTTTAGGGCCCAGAAAGACAATCATCATGGTGGGGGTGTAAATGGCCTTCCCACCATGATGGCAATAAATAAGGGCAAAAGCCCACTAAAACTAACACAAACAAACAGGCAATAGCCAAATAAATATGAAATACAAGCACAGGCAAAAGCCAAAACAGACATTCAAAGTAAAAGCAGCGAAAGCCAACACAGACATTAGAAATAAAAGCAGCGAAAACCAAAACAGACATAACAATAAAAGCAGCAAAAGCCAAAACTGACAACAATAAAAGTGGCAAAAACCAAAACAGGCATACCAATAAAAGTGGTAAAAGCCACAAAGAAAATTAATAATAAAAGTGGCAAAAGCCAAAACAGCGAACAATAAACGTGGCAAAAGAAATAAAAGACACAGAAATAAAAGGCAAAAGCCAAAATAATACAAAAATAAATGCAAAGCTGCTTAAAAGTAACCATGCATACTGTATTATCTCGCATATAATACGCACTTTTTTCCCAAAAAATTGGATGCAAAGTCTGGGTGCATATTATACATAGGTGTAAAAATTTCAGCCATTATCAGAGAACACTAAACATGCATAAAGAATACTGGATAATCCATTGAATGCAAGAAGAGATATGTTTGCTTATTAACCTAATTTAACTTCTATTAGATGATGTTTTGAGTTAGTTTTATAAATATGATACTTAGCTACCTACACTTTATTTACCTTCATACCATAGATACAACTGCTTGAATATTAACACAAGTGTAACCATAGATATAATAATACTAGCATACTACCATAAAAAATTAACAAGTCCTGTAATAAAAATGAATATTCTAAGTCCAGCTATGTCCGACAATACTGATATTAAAAGCCTAAAAATTCTTCACAATCGTCATCTGAAATAATTGGGAACTGGCAAACTTAACCTGCATATTATACTTGGGCATTAATACTTTTCTTTAACTAAGTCTTAAAACTTGGGGTGTGTATTATACACAGGTGCATATTATACACAAGATAGTACGGTAAATCAAACTTTGTGAAAGAGGCCAGCCTCTTTCACAAATATCTGTGAGCTCTCCACTGCCTGGGGGTTATCACCAAGTGATGTGGAGAGCTCTGGACTGCCTCCCAGTTGCCATCTAATTTCTCGGTATCTCTCACAGTGACTAAATATGTGTGCCACTGTGAGAAACTCCCAACAGAAGTCACACCAAGATTGATCCTCACCCCGTAGAATGTAGTAGTGGGTGAGGAACTTGTGACCGATCCGAAGCCGAGCATGAATAACCTCCTCCCTCTGTGACTGGCAGCATGAGGACACCCAGTGCTCTGGAGTGTCCTTCAGTGTGCGGAGTTTGTTTGGTGGTCTCTGAAAACCACTGGGCCACCATTGTTAATGGGTGGCCCGCTGCACCATCTGGAGAGCATCAGAGGGGACAGCAGTGTCAGGTATATCTGGCAAGTGGGCCACCTGATGGGCATGAGCATCTGTACTCTCATTGCCCATGATGCCAACATGCCCAGGGACCCACATAAACAACACTATCTTGCCCTGCTCATGAATCACAAGTAGCAATCTTTGCACACCCTGGACGATGGCATGTATGCAATACAGGGTGTGCAACAGCTGAAGGCAGGATAGGAAGTCAGTTGCAACAACAAAGTGTCTGTCATTCATTAATTATGTGAGTTCCACTGCCCTGTCAGCTCTGCAGTTAAGACACTGGTGACACGTGGAAGGCGACCCCCCATGAGAAGACCAGTTGTAAAGACTGACCAACCCCCTGAGGAGCCATCCTTTGCCCCATTCATGTAAATAAAAACATGGCCCCGATAGGTCAGAGAGAGGCGTCCAAACTCTTCTTGGTACACTGACCTATCTGTACTAATTTTGGGAAAGGCTGCAAGCACAAAATCAAAACTTGGCTATGGCACTGTCCAGGATGGCACAGAGGCCGGCAGAACAGGCTACACCCTAGGCAATCACACCCAGGCCAGTAAAACTGTCCAACCACCATATCCCAAATGGTGGGTGAACCCCTGAGCGGCAGTCGAATGGCCGTCTCACAGTGTGACTAAAGACGGCTGGGTGTGTAGGGTGCTGTGGCTGACCCTTCAGCCACAAAATGTATGCAGCTGCCAAGTATTGCCACCACACAGTCAATGGTGGTTCAACAGTTTCAGCATAAAGGCTGAGTACTGGACTTGTGCAGAACGCCCCAATGGACAACCGGATGCCAGCATGATGTACACTGTCAAGCATCTGGAGAGTAGACGGAGTGGCCAGGCCATATAGGTCGCAGCCATAATCAAGTTGTGATCAAGAGTTATCTGTAGAGTGCAAGCATCACTATTCGTTCTGCCCCAAAACCAGTTCCCTGCAGGCACCACAGAATATTAAGGGAGCCAAGGCACTTAGCCTTCTGCTCCTTCAAGTGCAGAACCCATGTTAGACGGCTGTCAAAACAGAGACCAAGAATCCGGGCTGCCTCTACAACTGGCAGGAGGCGGCCATCCAGGGAAAGCCAAGGCTCAGGTGAAGCCCTCACTTATGACAGAAGTGCATGACAGTAGTTTTGTCAGGGGAAAACTTATAGCCATGAGAGGTGGCAAACTCGTTGGCACTGTTTAGTGCCAGTTGCAGCTGATGCTCAATGCTGTGATTCATGGCAGCCCAGTACCTGATAGAGAAGTCCACCACAAATAGGGACGGGTGTACCAGGGGTGAATGGAGGATGGTAGGCCATTCACTGCAACAGCAAAGAGCGTTACAATCAAGGCGCTCCCCTGTGGGACACCATTCTCCTGCAGGAAGGCCGAGGAGTAGGTGTTACGCACACACACTCTGAAGGTCCGGTCGGGGCAAAATGCTATTGGGGAAGAGGGGCAGGTTACCCCTGAGCCCCCATTGGTGCAAGGTCTCCAGTATAAAATGGCGCCATGTGGTAGCATACGCCTTCTCCACATCAAAGACGACAGCCACCAGGTGCTGTCTGTGGGGAAAGGCCTCAAATACTGCAGTCTCCAGTGAGATCAGATGATCCACCGGAGACCTGTCAGCACGGAAGCCACATTGGGCATTGGCAAGAAGGTTGTGCCGTTCCAGATACCACACCAGGCGCCAGGTCGCCATGCGTTCCATGGTTTTGCAAAGACAGCTAGTCAATGAAATGGGTCTATAATTTGTTGGAAGGCTACTACCTTTCCCAGGTTTTTGGAGTGGATTGATAGTAACCTCCCGCCAGCATGCAGGGCCTTCATGCTGCAGCCATATGTCATTTAGTACCTCTAGGAGGTGACTAACGCCTTTCTCTGGTAGGTGTCATAGCGTTTGATAGGCGATGCTATCTGAACCAGGGGCAGTGTCCCTGGCTCTTGCTAGAGCTGCCTGCAGCTCCCAAGGGGCAAAAGGGTTGTTATACCCCTCAGTGACACCCCCAGCAAAATTAGGTGGGTGGCGTTCTTCAGCATGATTAGTCTGCATAAATGCTGCTGTGTAGTGCTGAGAACTGGAGATGGCTGCAAACGTCCTTACCAGTTCCTCAGCCACCTCACATGGCAGAAGGACATGTCTCCCTTGTACAAGGAGACCAGTGCCACGTAATGGTAAATATCTGCCTTGGATCTTCCTCAGCTTTTCCCAGACTTTCTTGAAGGGTGTGTGATAATTAAGTGAGGAGACGTACTGACTCCGTGAGGAGCGTTTGGCCTCCTTGATCACCCATCGTGCATATGCCTGGGCTCGGAGACAGTCGATATCATTGGCGTCGGTAGAACGAGATTGGAAGCTGCGAAGGGCTTGTCGGTGAGCCCGAATCACACTCCAACAATCCTCCGTCCACCATGGCACCTGTGCTCGTGGTGGTTACACTAGCTCTGGGGATGGATGCCAATGCCACCCCAACCAACCACCTCTGTGAAGTGACTCACTAGGTCGTTGACCTATCAAAATGACACAGTGGGGAAAGTAGATACGGTGGGCGAACTCCTCCTAGTCTGCCTGACGCAGACACCATTGTGGTGAGTGTTGGGGTAATGCTAATCTTGATGTGGAAGAGATCATTTCCACAAGGGTCTGACAAGACCTCCCACTGCAAACCTGGTGCCGACCCAGGAGAGCAAATGGATAGGTCTATACATGAGAGACCACCAGTGGCAGTCATCATATGCATGGGGGCACCTGTGTTAAGAACAATGAGGCCATTGTGTGACATCCATTGTTCCACACGTTGCCGTCGGGGGCTGTGACTGTGCGATATGTACCAGCAATATGGCCATTGCCAGAATTTCTTTTCTGCCAAGGCCATGGACAGGGAGACCACTCCCCTGAGTGGTGCCAGAATGCACTTTGTTGTATAAACTGTAAGGACAACCACCCCACCTCTTCTTGGGATTGCTGCACTTTGTTGCAGGAATGTGAAATTTGGGAGTTTTGTGTCCAGAAGGGTATCAGTTTTCCAGATGTACAGTGACTCCTATCCTTGCCAAGGACCCCCAGTCGTCGGGTGTCTTATGCAGGTGCTGCAAAGTTAGCTGCTGTGTCATCTGTCTGCACCCAGATGAACACACTGCCTCAACTCCCCGTCTCATCCATTTGTTGCCCACTTCGGCCCATGCAGTCTGTGGGATACCAGTCTGTCCTAACATTGGCTGCCAGATGGGCCCCGACCCCATTTCAGTGGCTTCTTCTGGCTCCACTACTGCCTGTGGCCCATGCTTGGGCCTTCCAAAAGTGGCGGTACCATCCTCCTTGGAGGCCACAGATGCCTCTCGTCAGGGATAGGCATCTCCCTTGAAGACCTTCCTACCTGGCTCAGCCCAGCCAACCCCCTCCAAGGAGGGGGTGGTGGGTGAGGCACTAGAAAAGAAGCTGGGGTTACCCCATCTCCTGCAGCAGGGCGTGTGTTCTTGGTTCGTCCACCCAGGCTCTCTGGCCAACAGCTGAAAGCACTGGGTGGAATCATGACCCAACTTGGGCATGTTGGGGATTCGTCTTTCAAGATGGATGAGGATGACCCAATTGTTGGCACTCCTACCTATTCTTCAATTGGATGGGGAAAAGGGTGGAATGGAAAAACTGGCCTAAGGCCACTTGATGGTAAATATCGTACAATGGAACTTTTGAGGTTTTTCTCACAAGAGGGGAAGATCACAATTGTGGTCTCATGACACAACCCTGTCTGTCTCTCTCCAGCAGAACCTTTGCCATAATGCTATCCCCAATTCATTATGGGGGTACACCATACTGTATATACAGACACCCAGCAGCAAGGCAACCACCTGGTGGGAGGGATGGCTATTCTTATCCAGGATGGGTGTATGCATGTGCCATTTTCTTTGCAGATGCCTCTGCAAGCAGTGGCGGTCTCATTACAACTGGATGTGCCCACCACTCTCTGTTCCCTCTACCTGTCCCTCAGATTGATGTCCCTGGTCAACATGGGGAGGTCAGTTACCGATTAATTAATGTTGTGCACATCCATTTTCTGAAAGTTTGATCAACTTAGGGAGGTTGGCAACTATGGAGGTTCTTCATGTTAATCTTTAGCCCTGCATTTTCTACTGCTCCTCTAATGTCAGTTAGTCCCTTCTCTATCTGTTCTCTGCTGTCATTAAGTTTTCTGATATTGTCTGCAAATACGAAGCACTGAGGGGCCCGTTCTCTAACTCCCATCAGCAGTTTGCCCAATACCAGGATGAAAAGACATGGGGTAAGTGCTGAACCTTGGTGCACCCCAACTTTCACTGGGAAGCCCCCAGTATTCCCCAAGGGGATCCTTACCCTTGCTATTGAGCCCTCATAAATATCTTGGACAATTCGGATATTTCCTCTATCCCCCTCTTTTGTATAACCTCCCAAACTACCTGCTGTGGGACACAGTCATAGGCCTTCTCTATAAAGGTCTTTCCTTGCTGCTCTATACTTCTATCATCTGCCTCAAAATGAAGATTGACTCCATTGTGGACCTACTTGACATTAAACCCAAACTGATTTTCATGGACACTAGTTTTGTCCCTGAGGCGACATTCTATTACTCTCCCAGAGCTTCATGGAGTGGCTCATTAGCTTGATACCTCTATAGCACTCCAACTCTCATGCCATTCAGGTGGCATTCTGTCTCCACTAGCTATCCTACCGAAGAGTTTCCCTAGCCACCTGGTACCCGTCCTCCATAGGCTATGCCACACTTGAATGGTGATTCCATCTAGGCCTATTAATTTTCACCCTTTCATCTTTCTTAGGGCCCTGGCTACTTCCTCCTCTGTTACACAGCCCCCCACCCCTGTCAATGCAGGAGAGGTGGTGCTGTCCTCATCCCCCCTGCAGCATTCAAGAGGTTTTGAAATTACACCCCCACCTCCTCTTTACCTCTGGAGGGGAGAGCAGTCTCCTTACCTTTGCAGGCTCATTTCCTACCTACCCTCTCTACCCTCCCTACCTTCCCACTGTTGTGGCTTGTGGTATATCCTTAGCTGCCCTATCTCTACTCCTGGCCATTTGGAAATCTTGTCTCTCCCCTTCCTTTGTCACTAACTGCTCATAGTAGCCTCATGCTTCTGGTGCTTGGCCAGTGCAATGATCCCTTAGCAGAGGTCTTGGCCTTCCTATATTTAGTCTTAGACTCTTGGTCCCCTTTCTCCTGGAACCTGTGGAAAGCAGCCTTACTTTGCTTTATGGCTGTTTCTACCTCCTCATTCTACCTGCTGTCCTTTCCAAGAATGTGCCTTGCCTGCCACTTTAACTAGAATTTCAAACATAAGTAGCCTGTGGCCACATTCTTTTTGGAAGTTTTCACTGGGGAGTGCCTGGCAATCATGAATCTCTGATCTATTCTATATCTGTAATGTGATTAGGTGTTTGTCCCTCTCACTAAACCACATGTTTGCCAATACAAGGCAAAGTGCATTTGCTGTGTCCAGGATCTGCTGCCCATCTGTGCTAACTGTTCAATACCCCTACCCTCCATGGACCTCTCCATAACCCTGGTTATCTTTGTCTACATGGCCATTAAAGTACCCACTAATAACTAAGCACCCTTTCCCTGGACATTGCCCTACCTTGGCCTCTGGTGAGTGCAGCAAGTTCTCGAATTCTCTCCAGAAGCCCACTTTTGTGGGTTAATCAAGACCCACCTGGGGGCATATGTGCTGATGAGGTCAAACCCTACTCCTTGCCAGACCACTGTAATTAACAGTAGCCTCTATTTATTCATTTCATCAGGGTAACCCCTTGTAGCTCACTATCAATTACTATACTGACCCTGTTCCAACCCCCATTTCCCCATTCCAACCCCTCATCAAGGACCTTTGATCTACTCGTATTCCCCTTCCATCTAGTTTCTTGGAGAAGAGCTACCTTAGCCCTTCTTTGCTTTAGACTATTAACTAATTCTCCTGCTTCCACAGGACTCTTGCTTCCATCTTCCACTAATTCCTCATTCACAATCTAAGGTTTGTCCCTATGCTGTCTGAATGTGCTCTGGCTGTGGCCACCCCATCCAGGCATCTGGAGCCCACAGGGATGTTGGCACAGCTTGCAATGGGGGATGCCAGCTTACTCCACAGAGTATGCTCTTGTGTGCTACCTGCCACAGTGTCCAAGGGCCCAAACCCTGTGGCATTGCAGACTACTGATGATGATGGCCCAGGGCCTGCTTGTGCACCCCTGACTGCCACCAACACTGGGGTTTTAATCCCCTGTAGGTTTGAAGATAAACGAATTTCACATCATCCACATGCCAAATTTGAAATTACACCAACAAACAACCTAAAACAACCCTACAAACCAATACCAAACCCCCAATAAACAAACAAATAATAAATGATAAACAACCAAAGCAACAATCAACAAAAATAGTAATAACAATATGGAATATAAAAGTTGTGCTGTATGGGGTTGGAGCTCAGCTGTAAAGTGCAGTGTGGTGATTGATGGAGCAGACGATGCACACCATGCCACAGCACAATGGGATCAGTGAAAAAGGATGCAAGGTTAGGCTTATGAGGAGAGTAATTGTATCTCCTACAATTTTTCATTTATTTTATTTGTGTTGATCACAAATAGTCATTGCACTCAGAGGAATCGTAAATCCGAATAAACACCTCATGTAAACACTAACACTTTACTGTAATTTGTATCATTAATATAATATTAATATTTATAATCACGAAAATTAAAAAGGGTTTACTAAGACTATTACTATTTGATAGGAGTGAAATATAATATGTCCGTCTAGTTTGCTATCAGAAGAGCAACTGGTTTACTTTTAATTTCTAAATTTCAAATTTACAAAATCGTTCTTAATACGATTTTGAATTTGAAATTACAAATATTCAAATATATGGAATGCATGCATAATTCATCATATAGCTGATGCACATTACGTGTGCATCAACCACCACACTACCCCCTTGCCAGAATTG
Source organism: Trigoniulus corallinus (assembly GCA_013389805.1). Lineage (NCBI taxonomy): Eukaryota > Metazoa > Arthropoda > Diplopoda > Spirobolida > Trigoniulidae > Trigoniulus > Trigoniulus corallinus. The sequence continues at coordinate 6,283,818 of JAAFCE010008833.1, forward strand.
AGGTGACCAAAGGGGAAGCAAAATGTACATGTCGATGACGTGATCGAAGGCGAGAAAGAATATCTGTAGATTGGCATAAATGGATGGTACAGGCTGATTTATTTGTGGAGAAATGGATGGGATGTGTTGGTCCACACTCACATCGTTAAAAAAGGCAGCTTTAAGATGATCAATTGATACATTGTCAT
>JAAFCE010008833.1:6301002-6379286 GCA_013389805.1 Trigoniulus corallinus
GTCCCTATCTTTTCTGTAAACTACATACCTATCAGAGAAAATTTCTGCTGATTTAATTTCTCCCTTTAACCAGGACATCTGATGTTGCAGCAAGGGCACCAAACTCAGCCACTTTATTGACTATGCTTTTGCAATTAACAACAAGCAAAGTCAGTGGCTCAGTGACTGCAAAAACTTTCCTTTTCCCTCCACTATTAATTCCTGGCATACCTTTCCCTAGGGTAATTCTTCTTACCCTGGCATTAGATGACCTGGTGTCTTCCCTAAAAAATCTTCAATAAATTCCTTAATTTTTATCCCAATCTTTGAGGCAGCCCTTGCATTGAAATGGAATCCATCAATAGCAAACCATTTTTGGAGATCTGAGATAAATGCTCTATAATCCAGTAGTTTCACCCCAATAGCCTGACCTTCAGAAAATATTCTATTATTAATCCATCTGGCTTTAGCTACAGTTAATCTGCCCTTATCCTGTTGCTCAATAACAGGACACACCATAACCCTAGCCTTGGGTTGGAATCTTTTTACCTCCTTGACAATTATTATAATTCCCTCAAGAACTTCAACAGCTGGTTTATCCAATGTTATGTCATTGGACCCTAGCTGTAATATCGTCATGCAATCTTCAGTTTCCCCTTTCATTATATTTTCGATCATAATTTTTATGTCTCCTAGCCTTGCATAAGGTAGGGAAGCAACAGTAACACATAATCTCTTATGCCCTTCTGGTAGTGCTAATCTATCGACGCCCTTTAAGTCTTTGTCCCCAATTAAAATGACTGGTTTGCCATGTAATGGGCTTTGCACCCCTACAGTGCCCACTTCACCACCCTGCATCAATCCTCTGCAGGTATAATGTTGTGGTAGAGATACAGGAATATTTCTATCCTCTGGTTTCTCATCCCTAACCAGCTTTCCTTCCAACCTGGGTGTTAGCAGTGCAGTATCTAGCTGGGCCTCTTACCCTTTCTCCTTGAGAATCTTTGGTGTTACCCCAGGGATGCCCTTTCTGATCTTAAACCCTTCTTAGCACCTGATTTCACCAATTTTCTGGGTGATCTAGATGGTGGTGCAACTGGAGACCTCAGCCGGCCCTTGATCATACCAGCTGCTGGAGAACTGGCACTCAAGATGCCAGTCTTTAACCTGGTGATCTTAGCTTGGATATTAGCTAGCTCCAGTCTCAATAGCTTGCAACCCCCACATTCTGTAACTTTCTTTGGAGGCATTATAAGATGCGGATCTCTCAAAGAATGGCACTATTCTACCAGAAATAACTGCAAGTAATAATTAGTGGCCCCTAAAAAAAATTCAGGAAGAAACAAACAATTTCACAACCTAAAAAATTCTGTTAACTACTTTAAAATCAAAGTCACCAATAGATAGATACCTCTCTGTCATTAAAAACCAAACTATCTAATAAAACGATCTACAAGTGTAAATCCACAAGTTCGTCAAATAAGCCTAAAAAACACCACATGCACCACACAATATAGTGGATAGTGTGATTTGTTGCTTGCAATGCTCAGAAACATAGAAAAAATATCATTATAAACATTTTGAACAATTTTAATGTGGTTTTTAAAGCAAATTAATTTTTTGCTCTTAATGCACTGCATATGGCTTTTCCTGCATTTTATATCGCCATTTAAACTTTACACAGTTGCTACACACGGGTACAGGAGTACCCCATCCATCCTTATTTGAAATAATGAAAAGCAATCAACCACCCATCTGTGACTTATTAGGAAGTTCAACCTATCATGTGAAAGTACTGTGAATCAAATTGTGTCAGGATCACCCACAGAACAGAGAGGAGGAGGAAACCCCCTGGATTGCACTAGTACCTCTGTTTGGGCATGAGCATGATTCCTTCTTGCACTATAGTTATTCTGCAATAGGTCACACACCATTCAATATTTAAACTGACAAAGCATCAATTTAACTGCCAAAATTTATATTTTGATTGTAAAATGTGGTGTTGGAAAAGGAGGGTAGGCTGGCATAACCCCACAAACAACCAGACAATATTCCTGCAGGTTCCAGCAGTGATTATGATTATAATAAGGATTATGATGATACCAATACCCCTGTGTAGCATTAAAGGGTTAATAATTAAAAAAATTCAGGTTAATTTGCATGATCACTTCCAGACAGTTTTGAAATAAACGATGCACCGTTTATTAGAGGGCGCTGTTTATTATTTTTTTCAGCTGAAAGGTGCACTGGTTGTTGGAGGGCGTCGTTTATTAGAGGGCGCTGTTAATTAGAATAAATATGGTATTTCTATGTCCTGATCCAAATCAATAAATCTTGCAGGAACTGTAAGTGAATGGCCTTCTTGTAGTATAGGTTCATCTTCAACTTCAGCTGATGCTGGAAAGCCAGACTATTGGAAACAATTCTTAATTATCTCCACACTTGCATCATCCCATGCTTGTTTTAACCACCAACAACCATCACATACACTGATTTTGCATGTTACATCAGATATATTTTCATCTTCACCCATTGTAGATATTCAGTGATTCAGCATAAGCATTCTGTAATTTACCTTCAGGTTCTTTATTATCCCTGCATCCAAAGGCTGGAAATGTGAAGTACCGTGAGGAGGTAGAAATTTCAGTTCAATGCTGACTAAAGGATGGTCACTTAACATTTGTTGGCATGGTGCATTGTCTATGAATAGTAAGATTTTCCTATATTTCCCATGCAATTGTTGTTTAAATGAATAAACCCAATTTGAAAAATATCAGGGGTGTTATCCAGGCCTTTTTATTATTTCTCCAATGGACACCTAAGAGCTGATGAATGTCACTGTTGGGAAATGCTCTTGGGTTTGGAGATTTGCCTAATGCTGACAATTTTTCTTTTCTTTTGAAAGCATTGCAAAGGAGAGGAATTTGTAAGCCTTTCCTTAGAACGTTTTCCTACAAAGCACTTTTCTGATTTAAAGGCTAAAGATTTAAAAGTAGTCATGCAAAAAAATAATCCACTTTCATCTAAATTATAGATGTTTTCTGGTAACTAATTTTTCAGAATTAGTAAATTGTCGCTTTGAAGCTCTCCACTGCTTCTAGATTTACATCAGCACCATCTGCACTTAAGGTATGGAAGACAATTGTTTGTGTCTTCCAAAACGTTTCAACCCATCCATTTGAAACCTTAAAGTCATTTATACTCAATATTTCAGCAGTCTTAGAGGCCCTCATTTGCAAAATTGGTCCAGAAATTGGAATATTCTTCCAGTGGGCTAACTGAAACCGCTTATAAACTTCTGTATCTAGCTGCATTGGTGACGATTTCTTCTTCTGTACAAATGTCCAAAGTTGTTTAACCCTAGATTACTAATGCTTGCTTTGGAGTTATGGGGTTACTAAACGATTTTCTGAGAGACTACCAAATTCAATCTTTTATTACAATTATAAGATAGGTCAAATTAATGGATTTTATGGCTCTGTTGCATTGATACATGTTTGTTGAATTAATATTAACGACAATTTTATTTATTTTCACATTCCAAAAATTTTTTCCTTGATGGTCACAACACATAGGCCCCAAAAATTTTTTCCTTGATGGTCACAACACATAGGCCCCAAAAATCATTTGCATGAAATTGCACATATACTTGTTTTTCTAATTGCTGATGTTCAAGTGGTTGGATATGGTGCTAATTCCCCCAAAATTTCCCTCAGTGACATTTTAAATGGTCTGGATAAACTCTCGCCATTCCTAAATGATTTCAAAATATAATTCTTTGGCAAATTGCCTTCTACTGCCTGGTTTTTAATTACACGGCAGAACAATTTTTACTTTGGAAAAAATACATTTCTCACTTAGTGCTAGATTTATTGGATAAGTTATGCTGATTATTTATCTGTTCTCCATTTTGCCCTAGGTCGTCAGGTTCTCTGGTAATTCATAGGGCTGCAGTTCCATTAAAACATTAATTGCAAATGGACATCATACCTCAGATATCATACTCTATATAATTTATGTTAATAATATAGGACTTGACATGATATAGGGCATTTATGTTAATGACTTAGGGCTATCTGCAGATTGGACCTGCATTGCAAGGGTGGTGGATGAAGGGTTATCTTCCTGTACAGAATTGCACACAGGACCTAAACAAGATGTATACCTGGAGCATAAAATGGGAGACACTGCCATTGAACCTGCACATACAGTATATAGCTTTCCTATGATAAGCAGGTCCTGAAGGCGATTTGATCTTGCTTATTGCATAGGAGGTGTTAGGGTTAAGAGGGTTGAGATCCAAAAGTTCCTTTTGTTGTTGTTTGTTGGAGTTTAAGATCCCGTCAACTACGAGGTCATTAGAGACCCATCCACTGCATAGTTCTAATGCATATAATGCACAGACACTACACCAATGCGATGATTATTGGTTATTAGCAGTTCCCAGCTTTCCCGAGCGACCACCCATGTCAGTACTAACTGGGCTTGCGTTGCTTAACTTCAGTGATCAGACAAGAACTGGTGTGTCCAATGCAACTCGCTGCTCACCGCCAAAAGTTCCTTGGAATTATTCTAAATACTATGGTCACCTGGAGGGAGCACACTGACAAATTGATTGGGAATACTGGGCATGCCCTATGTTTGGTTAGTACAGTGGTGGTCAGCTAAATAGCACACTACAATTTTGTAATCATTTCTAGTAAAATCTATTAAACTAAATATAATAATTGCATAATGGCGGTTTTAAATGAACATTGGTTGTACAAAGATCATATTTAAAATGGTAAGCAAACTATAAAAGCAAACAGAAAAATGTAAGTGGACATTTAAGTGAAATTAACAAAAAAACCAGTTGGACACATAAATAGCACAGTGGTGAAAACATCTGAATTCGTTCTAGTAAGTTAATAAGTGATGAAAATTAAGTTATAATATATTAATAATAAGTATATTTTAGCTATTTATTTTTTTTAAATAATATGATTTTAGGTTAAGTCATGGGTAGAAGCAAACATTGTACCCCTGAGCTAAGAAAACTGATATGGAATGCAAAACAACAAAATTGTTCAATATCCAGCATAGCTAAAAGTGTAAGGTGTTCTAGGCGAATGATTTACAATGCAATTCAGTGAATAGAGAAGGACAAAACCTTTGAAAATACGATTAGGAAGTGTAGATCACATAAAACTACAGCAAGAGAAGAACGAATTATTGCAAATATTAGTAAAAAAAACCATTTATGACGTCTAATGCTATTTACAAACAAGTAGCAATTGATCATAAAATAACAGTGTCTTCCAGAACTATCAGAAGACGTTTAAATGACTTTCATTTACGTGGTTGTATAGCCAAGAAAAAGCCACTTGTCTCAGAAAAAAAATCGAAAAAAGCGTTTAGCATTTGCCAGGGAGCACATTGGTAAACCAATTCAATTTTGGAAAAAAATATTATGGAGTGAGAGTCCAAATTTAATTTGTTTAGATGTGATGGGAAAGCATATGTTTGCCATCCACCAAACTGTGCTGCAAATCCTCGTTACACACTTAAAACTGTTAAGCATGGAGGTGGCAACATTATGGTCTGGGGAGCAATGTCCTGGCAGGGTACGGGTCCCTTACATAGAATTTTAGGAAGAACGGACCAGTACATGTACAAAGACATTTTGGAAAACATCATGGAGCCTTATGCTGATATTTATTTGCCCATTACATGGACATTTATGCAAGATAATGACCCAAAGCATAAAGCAAAATCAGTTATCCATTGGTTAAATGAGAAAAAGATTAATGTTTTTGATTGGCCACCACAAAGTCCTGATTTAAATCCTCTAGAGAATTTATGGATGGATGTAAAAAAGTGAAATTAAACACAATAATCCATCAAATTTGAATGAGTTGATGGCCATTGTTGAAAATGCATGGCAAAATGTTCCATTAGAACGTTGCCAACATTTAATTAAAAGTATGAATAAAAGACTGAAAGAGGTGGCAAACTAATAATGGTTATGCAATGGTTAGCCTTTTTTATTGTTTTTGCTGAAATGTGCTATTTATTTGACCAACCACTTATGTGTTTTTTCTTAAAGATTAAGACATTATTGTTTTTTGTTTTCATTTTTCAATTGCAAATATTTAATTATTTTGTAATAGGAATTATCATACTGTTGATTACAATATACATATTGTTTATTATTAAATTTCATTATTTTTTGATGTGTGCTATTTAGCTGACACCACTGTAGATTTCTAGGGGACAGCACAAAGGAAAGTTTTTCACTGGTATGGCCAATTGTAGAGTATTGTAGTCCAATTGGGCATCCCTTTTAGGCAGGGTTTATCAAGGGAAATTGAAATTATTCAAAGGAGGGCAGCAAGAATTGTGTTACATCACATCTCTCGAAGATTGAGTGTCTCACACATGATCACAGAAAGTCTTTGGCAGCTTATCCCTTGCAGAGTATAGAGGGAGAAAGGATCATCCATTCAAATTGAAGGGGATCAGTGCACAAAGAGACTTGTATTACTGGTCTTTTTCCAAGGGTCATTTGGCTATTGGAATGCTCTCGGTGAGGATAATGTGGCAAACTTTTTGCAAGAAAGTGCCATTACAGCAGGTGGGCAATGCATGACAATAGATGCTATGCTTCAGGTGGGTTGCAAATTAGGATTGAGAGTCATTTTCTCCACTGCCAATTTGACCTATAAGGGCTGCTTGCAGTGTATTCAAATAAATTAGAATGCAATCATGTTCCCAGTGGCTCACTAATCTGTCAGGGAAGCAGAACTCCACTATCCACTGGTCACTAGCTGTATCCTAGTAGGCCTACCTAGGACTAATTGCTGGCCAGTGACAATAGGTAGGCTAAAGTACAGCCAGATTTCTTTCATGCTATATGTAATTTACTTCTTTATTGACAACTGTCACTAAAATTTTAAAAAAGGGGAATTACAAAAAAATTGAGGGTCGCACAGCAAACCAAAAGTTATTTTCGTGAACAGCTTACAAAAATACATAAAATATCTCTGTTGGTGTTTCCGTATTTTTTGGCTGTTCCACAGTGTTATTAATACATTGTGGCAGTATATCACATAGCTTGTTCATCATTGTACCCTTGCCCCGCCTATGACAGGGTCAGGTCTGCAGGTTTTAGCACTCCACTCCTGCATATCTCACCAGGTCCCCATCCACCCGACACTACCCCACATCCCTAACCTGATATTAGCCCCATAACTTGATGACTGCTTTGACTGGGGGCTGACCCCAGCCAGGGGTATGGAACCAGAAGGAATGTTGGTCAGGCTGTCTGAGGAGGATGCCAGCCAATTCCACATAATTACCAAAAATAAACTTGTAATATTCAATTGATATTTTATTACAACTCAAGGAAAGGGGTAATGATGAAATGTGAGTCTGTTATTGTTTGAAAAGAATATAATGCCCAAGTCGCTCAAGAAAATGCAAACTTTAGGAAAAAAAAATCTGAACTAGTAACTTCAGCAGGCATTGTTACTAATGCTGAAAAATAATTTGGAGACTTTCAAATTATGTTGAAATTATTGATTGAACAATCTTCAATAATAAAAATTGACAGGTACTAAAAGTTTCAGGCCCCTTCAAAATGTAGAACCCAGTGAACCACTATTTTTATAAGAACCTGTTAGTAATCTAGGGTTAAAACTCCATGCATATTCTGCATACGTTGTTAATAAATGGTAGTCTGTCAGACTACCAAACTGTAAAAAAAATATATATTGGCTTTAATTTTTGTGGAAAATACTGTATGGATGGTCTTAAATAATAAATATGTGAGGATACTAAAAATCTCATGAACATCCTAAGGTTGGAAATGGGTGAACTGCGATCTAGGGTTAAAGCTTGCTTAATTTTTTTCTATGATTTTATGATTCTCTGAACTTATACCAAATTTTTCAGCCATTTCTCTGATACCCAATTGATTGTGTCACCCATGTCACACTATTTCTGCTGACTTCTTGTCTGCGGTCAGTGTCAGGGCACCGTCCAGGTTCCGTTTTGTTTCTCGCCTTCCTGGGGGTGATGTGAGGTGGCGGTACTTCCCTGTAAAATGCCATCCTATATGGAACAATCTTCCATTCATAATCAGGTCCCGTGTTTTCCAGTGTGCCCTTTTCAAATGTCGCAGTCGGTGTACCCATTTCCAGCGGAGTCTCTTCAAATTCCTGCTTTCCCAAATTGTATAGTTGTGTTTGTTTGTGTTAATACTGTACTAAATAAAAATCATAAAAATCAATAATTTCAATCTCCGTTGAAATATCAGATTCTGCTGTTGTTGCCACTATTGTTGCTGCTGTTGCTAGCGTTCGTTAGGTTGCTTGCTAGGGGTATGCAGTGCTAGTACTGCTTACCTTGGGCATAGAGTGTGGGTGGCGATTTGTCAGGTGAGTGTGAGACCTCCACTCACTTGGCAATGCTTCAACAATTAATGAGTGTCTCCTGTGGGGTTGGACGGCACCCCCCCACAGGTAGCCCTGCCACTATTACTGTAGGTTCTGGACGTCTGACTGGGGTGCCCCCAGTCAGAGCTGTCACACCACATAAGGGGGCTAGACTGAGACTGGGGACGTGGAATATGGGGACCCTCTCTGGGAAAACTGGGGAACTAGTCACAACCTTAAAGCATAGGAAGATCAGCATTGCATTCCTCCAGGAGACGAAGTGGAAGGGTAATAGGTCAAGGTCTCTGGGGGAGGGATACAAGCTGATCTATGCAGGTAGTGAAGAGGGACGAAATGGGGTGGGAATTATATTAAGTAGGGATTTGCAGCAGGGGATCACTTCAGTTAGGAGAGTAAGCAGTAGGCTGATGTTAGTTACTGTTGTCTGGCAGGGTATAGGGCTCCACCTCATAAGTGTGTATGCCCCCCAAGCAGGCCTGGGTGACACCATAAAAACAGCTTTTTGGGATGATTTTGATGAGGTGGTGCAGTCAGTAGACAGCACAATGAGACAGGGTGGGGGTAATGAGCGACTGATTATTGGGGGTGACTTCAATGCACATGTTGGTAAGGAGGGACTGGGGTATGAGGATGTTCATGGGGGATGTGGGTATGGGGTGATCAACCTAGAGGGGCAGAAGGTCCTTGACTCAGCAAGAGCACATGGCCTTGCATTAGCCAATACATGGTTCAAGAAGAGGGAGAAGCACCTAGTTACTTTCCAGTCCCCACAGGGGAGGTCCCAAATAGACTTTTTCATGGTTAGGAAGCAGCACAGGGCAGAGATCCAAGACTGCTGGGCACTACCCAGTGAGGATTTCCAGAAGGAAAGTGGCCATAAGCTGCTCATGATAGACTTATTAATTAAGGGGACAGGGAAGCAACATTCCTGGAAGGGAGAATCCGTTGTTAGGTGGTGGAAATTGCCCACCAAGGCAGATGAATTCCAACAGGAGGTTCTTAGTCAGGTCGACTGGGACTGGGATGGGTCAGCCAGTGCCATGTGGGACAGGGTTGCTAGGAAGATTAGGAGATGTGGTGAGGCACTGTTAGGTATGGGTAGAGTAGGAGGAACATATCAGGGTAGGCAGACATGGTGGTGGAATGAGGAGGTGGAAGCTGCCATCAAACTAAAGAAGGTAGCTTTTCGTAGATGGAGGGAACTAGGGGACCAGGTTTCCAAGGCAGACTATGTTCAGGCAAAGAAAAATGCTAGGAGGACCATCGCACTGGCCAAGTATCAGAAGTATGAGGCCTTATATGAAAAGTTGGGGACAAGGGAAGGGGAGAATGCAGTTTTTAGATTGGCCAAGACCAGGGATAGAACTAGCAAGGATATTACCAGGGCTATAACAGTCAAGGATACAAATGGCAGGGTCCTGTTCCAACCAGCTGAGGTAATTAAAAGGTGGGAGGAATACTACCACAGCCTCCTAAACACAGCTACCTGCTCAACAGTCACAGACAGCCCAACCATCACCCAGGCAGTGGACAAGGTTAGTGAAGATGAAATAGTCGCAGCCCTTCAAAAAATTAAAGGTCGCAAAGCAGTAGGCCCAGATAAGATCCCCATTGATGTTTGGCACACCTTGGGGACTACAGCCATTACATGGTTAGGGAAGCTTTTTAATAAGCTAGCAAATGGGGACAGGATGCCATCTGCATGGAGAGAAAGTTGGATAGTTCCACTGTTCAAGGGCAAAGGTGATGCCCAGGACTGTGGAAACTATAGAGGCATAAAGCTAATGAGCCATACTATGAAGCTGTGGGAGCGTGTAATAGAATGTCGCCTCAGAGACCAAACTCAAGTCCGGGGGAACCAATTTGGGTTTATGCCAGGTAGGTCCACCATGGAACCAATCTTTATTCTGCGCCAGATGATAGAGAAACATAGAGCAGCAAGGAAGGACCTCCATGCAGTATTCGTTGACCTGGAGAAGGCATATGATAGTGTCCCTAGACAGGTGCTATGGAGCGTTTTAAGGAAGAAGGGGGTTGATGAAGGCCATATTAGGATAGTGCAGGATATGTACGAGGGTGCCATTACTAGGGTGAGGACAGCATGGGGAAACACTGCAGGCTTCAATGTGCAGGTCGGTGTGCATCAAGGGTCAGCACTTAGTCCATATCTATTCACTCTGGTAATGGATGAGCTGCTGACGGGGATAGGGGAATGGGCCCCCCAGTGCCTAGTATTCGCTGATGATGTGGGAAAGCTCGAGGGGTCCAAGGAGGATGCACAAAAGGGCCTACAGGACATTAAGACAGCAATGGAAAGAGGGGGTCTCAAAGTAAACACAAATAAGACAGAGTACCTAGCTTTCAATTTTAGCGGCCAGGGTCAAGGGGGTGAGATCCGTTGTGAGGGTGAGGGTATACCAGCGGTGCAACAGTTTCGTTACTTAGGATCAGTTTTCCAGAGCAATGGGGAGATAGACTCAGACGTAACCAATAGGATTAATGCAGGATGGCTGAAGTGGAGGCAGGCTAGTGGAGTCCTGTGCGACCGCCGGGTCCCAATAAAGTTGAAAGGCAAAGTTTACAGAACAGTCGTCAGGCCCGCCATGCTGTATGGCTCAGAGTGTTGGGCAGCTAGGAAGAACCATGAAAGGAGAATGCAAGTGGCTGAGATGCGTATGCTGCGCTACATGACTGGAGTGTCACGAGCCGACAAAGTACGAAATGATTATGTTAGAGGGAGCCTGGGGGTGGGGGACATCGCAGAGAAGATGAGGGAGAGGCGGTTGAGGTGGTATGGGCATGTAATGAGGAGAGAGGAGGAGGAGCTTATTAGGTCCATTATGGGTTGGCATGTGATTGGGGGCACCAGAGGTAGGGGTAGGCCAAAACGGACGTGGGAGCAGGTGGTGCTGACGGACATGGAGAAGTGTGGGGTGGAGGGCGACATGGTGGGGGATAGGAGGGAGTGGAGGAGGAGAACCTGCAGACCCGACCCCGCCGTGGGCGGGAGAAGGGTGAGATGATGATGATGATGATGATTCATATTCTTATTGGAAAATTTCCCAAAATAAAACGCAATCGCTAAATAATGGTTGAAGTCCACCATGCATAAAGAAACACGTTCTGACAAACAAAACCAACTTCTGACAAAACAAATGTCAGGGGAATTCCCTATTTCTAAATGTGAACACTCTTGAAAGTGTGACGTGTTCTGTCCCAAACTAAAGGTTTTCATGGTCCATCATTCATTTAAGAGGTGGCTCAATTTAAGAGGTTCAGTTACATAAAAATATTGAAAGCATGCATGACGTCTGATGCATTTTGGAGGTGTCCCAATTAGAGAGGGGTTCAATAAGGAGGTTTCACTGTATTCAGAAAGCTATAGGTAAGGGTAAGCAGGTTGATGTTGTATTCCAGGACTTTGAACAGGCCATTGTCATGATACCCCTTTACAAGCTTGTTTCAAAAATGTCCAAATTGCTGCAAGGCCTAAACAAGATATATGACTTGAGCAGAAATTGGGAGTGGTCATTGAACCTGTACAAATGAAGCTTCCTTAGAATAAGCAGGTGTAGCAAGCACGTTGATTTTACTTAATTCATAGTTGGTGTGGGGGTTAAAAGGGTTGAGACCCACAAACACCATGGAATTATTATAAACACTTGGGGCATCTGAAAGGAGAACACTGAAAATTAATTGGGAAGGCTGGTCATGCCCTCCAATTTGATAGTAGAGCTGGGGGATGGCATGAAGGAAGTAAAAGAAATAGCCTACTTTTCCCTGGTACAGCTAATTGTGGAGTACTGTAGTCCAAAGGAGAGCCACAAGAGTTGTGCTAACTCAGTCCTTTCATAGATTGAGTGTTTCAGACATCATCAAAGAATTAGGGTGGAACTCATTATGTCAGAGGTGGGTATCTGACAGCATTAACCCTTATGTCCATTCCCAGAGAGTTCAACGTTGTTTGGTAGCCAGGTACCTGGGTACCCATACTGAATAAAATGGAATTCAGGCAAACACATGTTTCAGCATGCATATATTTCTGAAGCTGTCATATTTCTTGATACGTGACGGCCCATAGATGGTCGGTACCCATTGCTCTACTGAAATCTTTCAACCATTGGCAGGCAACCTTTTGTGCAACTAGCCTTTCCAATCCTTATCAACCCAAAAACCCATTTTGCTGAACATTCAAATATGCGTGTTTCATGCATTTTTTTTATTTTAATGTATTTATATTAAAAAAAACTGTATTTTTCTACATGAGTTTTGCAAAATAGACTATTGGGTACTTGGGTACCCAGGTATTGAACAATGCCACAATGAACTTCAAAGCCAATTTTAACCAAATACAGTTGGCTCTCTTTTTACATGGGTTCTTTTAACGTGATTTCCAAGCAAGGGCGGATCCAGAGGCTGGCACTGGGGGGGGGGGGGGGGATTATGATTCTGAAGCAAATTGTAAATTTCAGCCAGTCCGAATTCCCAAAGTGGCTAGGCCAAAGGCCTGACCACTGGGGGGAGGGGGGTTTGATCACCCCGATCACCCGTGGATCCACCACTGTTTCCAAGTTACGTGGTTTACATTTCATTAAAAACTTTTTTCTCAAAAAAAAAGACCTGACTCTAGTTAATTATTACCAAAATCTGAGATGAATCAACTCATAACAAATGAAAGTATGGGGAATTGGCATTATACAACGATATCTGTTTTCGAAATAAAGTTATTTCAACTCAAAGTCAAAATGGATACCTGGGTATGGACGTCAGGGTTAAGCTATTTGTAGTTGACAGGTTATGCTTTGCAGAATATAGGGGGATAAATGATCATCCTTTCAAGTTGAAGGAGATCTGGGCCCATACAGGCCCATATTATGGGTCCTTTTTTTTCCAAGAGACATTTGGCAATGGAAAGCTCTTGTTGTTGTTGTTGTTTGTGTTTTAGGGCCCATTGACTACAAAGGTCATTTGGGCCCAGAAAGACAATCACCATGGTGGGGGGTGTAAAAGGCCAACCCACCATGATGATAATAAGTAAGGGCAAAAGCCCACTAATGGTAAAAATAGTAAAAGGCAACCAAAACAGATAAAGCTAAACAGGCAAAAGCCTAAACAGACACAAATAAAGGCAATAGCCAAAACACATACAGTAAAAAAAAGGCAAAGGCCTAAACAGACACTAACATAGAAGGGCAAAAGCCAAAACTGACACAAAAAAGGAAAAGGCAAAAGCCAAAAAGAAGAATAAAAGGAAATGATGCCAATAAGAAAAATAGTGTCAAGATTAAATATTGTGAAAGAGACCAGCCTCTTTCACAAAAACAAGCGAGCTCTCCATCCCCTGGGGGTTATCCCCAAGTGATGTGGATAGCTCTGGGCTGACTCCCAGTCGACATCTAAGTTCACGGTATCTCTCACAGTGGCTAAATATGTGTCCCAACAGAAGTCACACCATGGTTCATCCTCACCCCGTAGTATGTAGGAGTGGGTGAGGAACGTGTGACCGATTTGCAGCCGAGCAAGCACAACCTCCTTCCTCCGCAACTGGCAGCATGAGGACACCCAGTGCACTGGAGTGTCCTTCTGTGTGTGTGGAGTTAAAGCTCTTGATGAGGATAAGGTGAGGAACCTTCCAAAAGAAGGTGCAATTATAGCAGGTAGGCAATCTATGGCAGAATGCATGCTGTGCTTCAGGTTCCTTGGGGTTTTGAATGAGTCATTTATTGGGAATGAGAATTATTCTATCCACTACCAATTTGGCCTATCAGGGCTGCTTGCAGTGTATTCAATTAGAATGAGGGTTTGTGGCAGATTCCCATACTAGATTCATTCATACTGTTTTCGTACCTGCCTGTTTTCCTAAATGTAATTAAGTTTGAGAATTTTATCTTCAGACTAATGCACTAGATTTCTATTTGCACATTCCTTCCAACTTAATTGTTTCAAATGATAATTTGGCTGTTAAAATAACCAAGTTACAACCTCTGGCCATTGCTCAATACCAATACACACCGTCTGAATGCTTGGCTGGATATGTATTTATTTTTCGTTTTGTAATTCAATGCTTCAAAATTTATTATGAACTATTCTCAATTCTAAGCCTTTCAAATATTCGATGATGCATCCAAATTATTATAGAATGCTAAACTTGCTTTTGTTTTAATTTTATTTATTTATTTCACATACTAAAGTAGATTTATAACTATAACACTACAACTCAGCAAATACAAGACAACACATGAGCATCCAAGTCTCTTAAAATGGCAGCAATTTGTAAATCATTTGTGCCTATAGCAAGAGTACATGGACGAACGAATATCATATTGTAGTGCATTTCAGGTACTGAAGCAGTTAGTTGGAAAAAAATGGTGGCATATAACCTGGCATGGTAGCATAGAGATAAACATATATCTATGCGCTTTCCTCACATCAATCGAGTCCAAGAAGCAGGAGACTATAAAGCATATATTTGCAAATCTATTGTACGCTTGCCAAATTGGGGAAAGACAAGACTCAGGTGAGCTAGTAAACTAAGGTACGAGTAAAGTAAGGGCTTTGGCCTGGAGTGTAATAACCAGTTTAGATCTGGAGACCAGATACCAGAGATGGTAAAAGATGGTAGCAAGCATATGGTCATAGAAAGTCAATCTCGAATCAAAAAGCACTCCCAGGACACACACCTGGGTGGTGGCATGATTAGGCACCATGGCCTGAGAGAGATCAGGGGTAACACAGAAAACTAGGAGACTTGTCGTCTTGACATGGAGCCTGATATGTAGGGCGGCATAGCACTCACTGAACCGGTCCTGGAAAGGCCCCATAGAATGGAGAACTTCAGACAGGTGGGCAAAGTGGGCAGAAATTCCAAAAAATTGTTGTTCATGTATAACCACACCCACCAGTTATGACAGACAAGTGGGAGGTTTGCTGTAGCTGGGTTAAATAGAAGTAGCTAAGACGTGTGAGCAGCTAGATAATCATGAGATGACCACTTGTCTATCAAGTTATAGCACAAAGTGATTGACCAGGTAAGGATTGTCAAAATGCATAGAAACTGCTGCAATTAGGGAGCTATGGTTAACAGAGTCAAAAGCCTTTGCCCCATCAGTCTTTATCAGTATGAAGAAGTTCTCTGTCGCCCAGACATCCAAGATGCTATAAAAGAGGGACATGGTGGCATGCTACCTCTAATATACTCATTCTTAATTCCATCAACTCTTGACAAACCACTCAGGTACTGCCACATTTGCATCTTAGCTACAGTAAAACCTGTCTACATTGGGCAGCTGCCATTCCTTTCAAAAGTGCTCAATGTAGGCAGTTGTACATTGTATCAAGGTGAAGGAGTAGTATGTAAAAATATGTGCCCTGAGAGATTTTCATTATGCATTATAAGGTGTAATATTTATTATACTTCATGCCATCTAAAAGTACATTATATTAACTACAAATTTATGGCACACATTTAAAATAATCTTGAATTGAAAATTGCTTGCACTGTCTCTTTTTTATTATCACTATTTCTATTTCTTTTTTTAATTCCATAACTTCATTAAGCATGTGGGGATGGTTTTGCAGTGCAAAATTCTCCAAAGTTTCAATACATACCAATCCATGTTCTGGTTGTGTATCATCTACCACAGACTCCTCTTGCAAATCATGTTCAATAAACAAATCTGCAGACTCCTCCTGTAGATTATTTGTAGTGAACAATTCATTAGGTGTCTCACTGGTATCACACACACATTATGATCAAAACATTCAAAATTTGCATCCAGTTCCTTCATGATGAATTGTGGAACTTCAAATTCAATTCTGGTATATTCATCACTAATCTGCTTATCTAACACTATATCAGCTTGATGAAAGCATTTTGTGATTATTGATAACTAAAGAGATTCCCATGCAGAAGAGATAAACTTCATTGCATCCAAGACAGAAATACTTTTGCATAAATGAAACACAGTTTCACAATCTTCACTTTCTGTAACACGTTTACATAGCAGACACTTACGATAGGTGCTTTTAATTGTGCTGATAATTCCTCTGTCTAAAGGTTGAACTTCACTTGTCAAGTTAGGGGGAAGAAATAACATGGAAACATGTGATAATTATGTCTGTATATGACAAGTTGCATTGTCAACAATAAGCAGAATTTTTTGTTGTGCTCTTTTCATTAGATGATTAACATTTGTGAGCCAATCCAAAAATATTTCACGAGTCATCCACGCATATTTATTTGATTTCCAATGCACAGGTAGTGTGTCCAGAATGATGTGTTTCAGAGCATGTGATTTGACTGCATTCCCAATGACCAAAGGCTTAAGTTTTTTGCTTGTTGAACTGCAACAGAACAACACTGTTAATCGCTCTTTGGCTTTCTTTCCAGCTTTGCAGTCATCACCTTTAATAACAAGAGATTTTCTGGGAAGTTGTCTAAAGAATAACCCAGTCTCATCATCATTAAATATGTCCTTTGGTTCAAAGCCTTTGTTTTTGCAATCCTCAGCCACAATTGTGTCTGCTTCTGCTTATTCTCCACATAATTGGGAAAAGTGAATATTATGCCTTTTCCTGAAGCACTGAAGCCATCCATTGTTTGCCCTGAAGTTTCCTATTCCCAAAAAGCTAGCAGTGCTTTTTCTTGTAGCATTGGTCCTCAGACAGGAATCTTTTCTGTCGCAAGTCCAAAAAGAGATTAAACGCAGAAGCATTTATTTTATCATTCACACTACTTTTCTTCAGCCTTTTACATTTAGCCTGAGAATTATTTAGCCAAGCTTCTATAATGGCACTTTTCTTTGCTCTTATATGAGCAATGGCTCTAAGTGAAACACCAAATTCAGTCACTTTCTTTCTTTGTAACACACCACTGTCTATTCTATCAATTACACATTTCTTCTGCTCCAAGATTAACTCAAACCGTGAATGCCCAATGAATAGTTTTCCCTGACTGTTTTATATGCAAGCGTGTCTGACAACAGTCTGTGCTGTGTGGTTTTTAATCAGTTTTCTCTATTAGACGCCTTGTTTCAAGTGTCTGGCTGCCTATTGGTTTTATTACCCAAGCTGAGCACATAGACTGTCGTCAGACAGTCTTCACTAATACTGTGCACCCAGGCTTTGAGTCAAATTGCAGCATCATTTATTTCAAAAGAGCTCACAAAGTCCATTAGTTAGGTATTCTTACATTTTCAACATCACAAGAAATGGCAAGAATGTTCAAAGTATGGAGGTTAACTATATTTCAGGACTGGAATAAGCTGGTCAATGTATAAAGTATGCAGGTGCTTAATGTAAGTGAAATACACAATGTAATTTCTATGGGACTGTTTGGTGCCTTAAACATATGTTCAATGTAGAGAGGTGGTCTTTGTATTGAGGTGCCCAATCTGACAGGTTTTACTGTACTTGCATTCTATTGACTTGGCTCCTCCTCTCTGCCCATCACTGTGATCCATATAGCATAACTGGCCTAACCACTGCCCTTTAGAACTTTCCTTTCTTCTTCATTGGGACCCTCCTATCACACAGGACCCCACTTGCCTGTCTCTACTTCAACCATCCCCCATTGATTCAATGGGTCACAACAGAGTTTCTTCCCATTCCATTGGAACGTTGATCATAAGTACCTTACCTCTTGCATCTTTTCCACCAATTTGCTCCTTGAAATTACATCATCAAATCACACATAGAGCACTAAAAATTGTAATTGTAAGCCAGACATTGCAAATAATCCAACAAATCGATCTGACCATACTGATTTACAACTCTACAAATTCCGATTTTTCTGTAGATGCACTGATTGAAATAGTAGAAGCAGCCATGATTTTGAATATTTTGAAATTTCACTTGAGACATTCTTATGACATTCCTACGTAAACAGCATAGTGGGGGAACAATTGCTAGGGAAAAAATTTTCCTTGTGAACATTTGTTCGTCAAATAATTGATCAGTGAATAACTTTTCTTATGAACAATTGCTCAGCAAACAATAGATGGGGAACAATTGATGGTAGATAAAGGGTGGAAACCTTGAGGAGCAGTGGAGCTATCTGGCATTATACATGTATGTACCCATGTAAAGGGGTAACTAAAGACCCTGCAAGAAGTTTTGGATTGGGCCCCCAAAGGGGTCATATGTATATGCCTATGAGCACCCAACCTGGCTACAGCATGTTATCATCTGGCACCCACAAGACATGAAATATAGAGCAAGTGGGCTAACCTGAATAGTCCACTGTCACTTAGGGACTGGACTACAGAGTTGATAGTGGCATCTGGGGCGACATTGTTGACCACTTATCTCAGTTTGGGTCTGGGAGGAGCTGGCAAGCATGAATGAATTGGCTGTGTTAGTCCCCAAGACTCCATCTAGGGTCCTTGTCACCCTATTCTGGGCAGCAGTTGCAGCATCAACCATGGTCCTTGGGGAAGAATCTGTCTCCACTGCCATTGTGGAGAAGGCCTGCACATAAGTCTTCAGTTGTTCACCTCTTGTGGTCAGATTTGAGATGTTCATCATAGTCAACGACAAGGCCTGTGCATGCGAGTTGACATGTTCACTTCCCGTGGCCAGATTTGAAAACTTCATTGTGGTTTTCATCTGGTTCCTCTGTTTGCATTGAAGAGTAATAATTTCAGGGACAGGCCCGTAATTTGCAGGTCGTATAAAATGTTCTACTTAGGGATACATAGAAATGTTGTTCAATGGGTAAGGACCTATCTCCTTGCCAGTCACGTCAGGGGTCCCTCATGGAAGTGTATTGGGTTCTTTGTTGTACATTCTCTATGTGAACGACATGGGGCTTGATATTGATTCCTTCCTTGAAATATTTGCAGATGACACATGTGCTGTTCGGGTACTAGATGATGGGTTATCATCCTGTGTGCAATTACAACAGGATCTAGACAGGACTTACAATTGGTGTGTAAAATGGGAATTGCCATTAAACCTGAGGAAGTGTAGGATCCTAACAATATCCAGATGTAGAAAGCAACTTGATTTTGATTATCACATAGGTGGAGTTAGGGTTGATAGGGTTGTAACCCATAAACATCTGGGTATTGTCTTAAATGGTGATGGTAATTGGAAGGATCACATTGGTAAAGTGATTGGGAGGGCTGGTCAATTCCTCCGTCTGATTAATAGGGTCCTTAGAGATAGCACAAAAGAGGTAAAGGAAACAGCATATATTTCTATGGTATGCCCGATTTTGGAGTATGGCGGTCCAATTTGGTTCCCCTTCAGGCAGGACTTATCTTGGAAGGTTGAAAGCATCCAAAGGAGGGCAGCAAGAATAGTACTTAATAGGTTTTCTCACACAGAGAATGTATCTGCCATGATTAAAGAACTAGGGTGGGATACATTAAGGCAGAGGCGTATATCTCACAGCATTATCTTCTTTATAAGACTACTGCTGCTAGGATGTAATGGACCGTTGGCTGGAAGGGTGTCCCCAGCTGAGTATAAAGGCAGAAAGGATCATCAGTGTAAATTGAGAGAGGTTAGGGCACAGACAAACTCATACTACTGGTCATTTTTGCCAAGAGTCATATGACAATGGAATAGCCTTGGTGAGGATAGGGTGGAGGGCTTCATCCAAGGAAATCCAACAATAGCTGGTATTGTATTAGGGGAGGCTCCTGAATTATAGCTTAGGGTTTTAGGAGTATTATGTTATCATAAGTAGGATTGAGAGTTAGTCTCTCCACTGCCATATTGGCCAATAAGGCTGCTTGCAGTGTATAATATTAGAATTAGTATACAGCTTGGGTAACAAGGTGCTTGCTGTATGACATTTGATCCATGGGATGTGGGCCACAGTTGGCGTCGGGTGATGGAGGGAAATCCTCATTAATGCACTGTGAGGATACATCCCCTTCACTATGACTTACAGATGTGGCCCACGCAATTAAAGCACACACTTTTTCAAATCCTTTCTCCGTGACTACACAAATCGAGCAAGATGTGAATCAAAAATGGGGCAATCAAGTGGTTGAGCACCATCGAGGCCATCTGGGACAAGCCGTGAGGGAAGCACACATTCTTCAGGAAATTTATAACAGCTAATCTGGCACACATTTCGTATTGTTTCAATAGATGCTTTGATAGTCTTACAGTTGAACTGTATGGCTTCTGAGGCCGCCAATACTGTGGTAGGCATATTTGGACTTGCTACTCTTTGCATGAACTTGTTGGAGATTGCATTTACTGCCAACAACATATCATTCAAACCATTCAATACAGACGACAATACCTCATAGACGTCTGTACTTCACAACGCGATGTTGCCTATGTTGCCTGAATCCTGGGCTTCAACCCTGGCACACCCTCAGACCAGTGGCATAGCCAAGGGGGGGTTTAGGGGGTTAAAACCCCCCCTTGTGCCCATGTGCACTAGCTGAAAATATAAAGCCATTTGACATCAAATTTTAAATTCATTATCACATACTACCAATCCATAGTACAGTGCTATTAGCCTCTATCCAGAGCAGGCGTTATCACCTTCATAGATCACTGGAATTGAATTAGTAGCTCTTACAATTTTAAAGTAAATGGCAAACATTCAAATAATAATGTAAAGCACAAAAACTTTTATCTTATTTTGAAGAATGATCAATGTTAAGCAATAGGCATTTTTGGTGCTGTTGAAGAGGAGGATTAGTTGTCCTATCGATTATGGGATTATTCTTGATTTGATGACTGTAATAAACTTCTCAGTATGTCATATTGTTAAAAGAAAACAAATATAAGAAATAATATGAAATTCTTAAAAATTACAATGAAATGAATTTTTGTTTTTCTTTTATAAACAGTTTTTTTTTTTAAATATATATCATAACTTGAGTTGCAAGGTGATAGGCATCATTCCTTTTTCAATGTTTATAAATAATTCCTCTGTAAATAACTTTAAAATAAAAATAAAAACTGCATGCCATTTTATTTTTTAAGCATTTCTTATTATTCCCTATATTTATTTTCTTTTAACAATTTGACATACTGAGAATTTTACTTCAGTCAACAAATCAAGACTAATCCCGTAAATGATAGGAAAACCACTTATCCTTATCAACAGCACCATCTTAGGAAACATTGCATTATTTTTCAAAAAAGACAAGGATTTTTGTGTTTTTTGATAGATATTATTTGAGTTTTTGCTATTTGTTTTTTAATATTGTAAGTTACTAATTTGTGTTTAAAAGTTTCCAGTGATCTACCAACAGGACCTCAAAGAGAGGAAGACAACTACTGTGATTTGAAGGTGTTCAATCATCTGGGCCTTGCACAGGAAAGAGGAATACAACTAATTCTATCATCAGGACCTTGCAGAGGAAGGATACAAAGACGACTGCTCTGGATAGAGGGCAATCTATCACTAGGACCTCACTGAAGAAGAAGACAACTGCTGTGGATAGAGGGAAATCTATCACTGGGACCTCACTGAAGGAGAAGACGACTGCTGTGGAGAAAGTGAACGTTAACACATGAGAATGTTGAAGAAGAGAACAAGCAGTGCTGGAAATATTTTGAACCCAAGCGCATTTGTATTACAACTAAACCATCTGATATTTCAAAATATGAGTCTTATTCTACCACAGACGTTTCAGATTTTATAGTAGAATCAGAGAAGGGAACAATTTCTCCATTCATGATGGCAAGTTCTGAAGGACAAAATGCAGCTATGCTCACAGATGAAGATAATTATCAGGTTAAAGGACATCCTAATGATATTGGGTGCTATATTGGCATGCCACTGACAGAAGAGAAAAAAATACAACTTTTGGATGACATTTTGATGCCAGACTATCAGTACAAATTTCCTGTAGTTGGTTCCAGATGCTTACGTTTTCAACTGAAATGGTTTTCAGTTTGGCCATGGTTGTCATACTCTGATTGTGAGCAAGGAGCATTCTGTAAATTCTGTGTTTTATTTGGACCAGCTGGAGCTGGGAGTGGCAGTCAGCCATTAGGTCAACTGTGCAAATCAAGATTTAATAAATGGAAAGATGCAAAGGAATGTTTTGATGGTCACCAGGCAACAAAGTATCACCAGAAAAGCATTGAAGCAGCAAACGTGCTGACCTTGATTATGTCTGGTGAAAGAAAACCAATCACAGTGCAGCTGGACAATGAGAGGCAGCGACAAGCTTTTGAAAATAGATGCCGAATAACTCCAATTATTGACACAATTTTGGTTTGTGGCCGGCAAGGATTGAGTTTGAGGGGTCATCATGATTCTGGACCAATGACCCTGGAAGAACCAAGTGAAAATGATGGCAATTTTCGTGCAATACTTGAGGTCTGTTCAGACTCCAAAAGAACCAAATTAACACAGATGTGTGCAACAAGATGGATTGAAAGGCACAATTCAGTTTCATCTTTCCTGGAATTACAGGATGCTATATTTTCTGCTCTGGGCGATATTGTTGAGTGGAGAGACACAAATTCATCACTTCAAGCCCAACTGCTAATTTGTAGCATGAAACAAGCTGAATTCAATGTAGCACTACAATGTACAGCTCATGTGTTCAAATACAGTGTTCAGCTCTGCAAAGAATTGCAAAAGGTAAACATCGATCTTGAGGAAGCAATGCATTCTGCAGAAGACATCATAGATGAAGTGAAGTATTTGTGTGAAAATGCAGATAATGAATTTAAGAAGTTGTATAGTGCTGTGTTAACTCTTTCTGAAAAGTATGAATTTTCATTAAAGAGACCACGTGTAACTGCAAGACAATCACACAGATTCAATATTCCAGTCAATTCTGATGAATAATACTACAAGGTTGCAATCTACATTCCTTCTCTAGATTCTTTTATTAATCAGCTCCAAGCCAGATTTGTAAGTCACAAAAAAAATTCTTAATGGTTTCCAATGTCTTCTCCCTAAAATTCCAACCATTATACCATCTGAAGAACAGCTACAAGATATCCAGCATCTGGCAAAGTTTTACTCAAATGATCTTGATTCCAATATTGACACAGTTGTTGCAGAAATCAGGTTATGGTATTGTCGTTTGTCACATTTGGAGAGCAACAACCTTCCAGAAAATGCTTTAGATGCACTCATTATCTGCAATGCTACATTGCAACCTAATGTTCGAAAGTTGCTCCAAATCTTGGCAACACTTCCAATATCAACATGTTCCAGTGAACGTTCTTTTTCAACACTTCGTCGTCTGAAAACTTATCTCAGGAATACCACCAGTGAAGCAAGATTAAATGGATTAGCACTGTTAAACATCCACCATGAACACACTCCTACAACAGAAGAAGTCCTTGAAGAACTACTTAAAAAGAAAAGGCGATTGGATTTTTTCTTGTGAAAACTTGTGTATTATATTCTTTGTCTTATATAGTCACAATAAGTGTTGTCAAATTTGAATAGCAAAATTAATAAGTATTGACGTTGCATTTTTGTCTAGTTTTTTCAAAGTAAAATAAAAGTTGCCTAAGAACAATTGGTTATCATGGATCAGCGAAGCACAATATATGCTATTGGCAGTCATATTCCCCCCCCCCCCCTTCAGAAAATCCTGGCTATGCCACTGCCTCTGACATTAAAATGTGAAAAGAATATTTAGAGATTGGAATAAGGTAACTGAACTAAAATCAAAGTCTTATTGAGATATGCATGCGTGTCATGACATCTTCATCTCTTGACGATATCCTGAAACTGAGTACATGCCAATGCCAGTGCCAATTCGTAAGTATAAAGTAACTGTTTGGCTATAACTCACTTGGATATTACATGTAACACACAACTGGTTTGGTCCCTACAACACTTGCAATGCGTAAGAAACCTTGGATATGACAGCTATAACATGCAACTAAACGGCATAACATGCAGCTTAAGTAAGGCTATAACATTCAGCTCTTCAGTTATATCACGGTTTCCCAATGGGGTCAATGGGATTTTAAAGGGGGGCAATGATGATCAAGGGGTCGATTGGGGGTCGACATATAAACATTTATTTGAATGCATTGCTCGTTACTTCCTTTGAAAGCCAGCAAGCAACTCTTAAATCATTCCCCACATAATTTAGGGTTAGGTACCTATCTTCTCCCCCTGAATGGACACAAGGGTGATATATTGGACAGTATTTTCCCAAGTCATTTGCCACTAAAGCTGAAACCCAATACTTGTATAGCGTTAGCCTTTGGTTCATTGGGGTACTCAGTCAAACTCCTACACCTGGGTAGTTCACTTCATCTACCCATTGCATAATAGAAGGTTCTTTTATGTGCAAATGCCATTGTGCATCACACGAGACCTCAGTTTTACTTCTTATCCACTGGAAAGAGCACTTGAGGCACCTCTCTCATCTGAAAAGAAACCAACCCACCTCAGTTCAGTATTGAACCAAGAACCAGAGTTACATGAACTGACAGTTACCAAGCATGCTACCCAATGCACCACTGAGACGGTTTTTTGCATACTATATATTGGGTTCAAATTATAGAAAAAAATGTAAGGGGGGGGTCTATGAACTAAGCCCATACTTTTAAAAGGCTAAGAAAAAGGTTGGGGACCCCTGAGTCATATCATGCAGGTGGTTGGCTGCTGTAACAATTGTAAAATCAGAAGACACTGATCTAGGCAAAATTTTTGACCAAGTCAACTCGTGCATCATAGCCAAAACTGAAAGCCATCACACTTTATGCCTGCTGGTTTGCTGTTTGTTGTCTTTTGCTGCAACATTTGCAATGGCTAATAAACGACAGTTGATTTCAATTGACACAAAATTGAAAATTATCAATGAATTGACTGATTCTTTGTATTCCGAATTGGCACAAAAAGATGGACTATTGAGGAACGCTGTTAGCTGTATTATGCAATTAAAGGATAAAATCCTCAGCAGTGTGGAATGTGGCAAACTTGCAGCTGACTGCCAGTTTGTGTGTTCTGCAGTAGAATTATACAAGTCTAGTTCGACTTTTTGAATAAATCTTGAATCTAGCATATTTTTGTTCAGTTAACATGGCTTTGGCATCATTTAGCATTGTTTCTGTTATAATGCACACTTGGTTTTAAAACACAGACACAAGCAGTCCTGTTATATCCAAGTTTGATTGCATTAGTATATCAGACAATTCCTAGAAATGTGGTGGGGATGTTTGCATGCAGTGAGCAATGGTTTTAGTGGGGTTGAATTCTTGTCAAACACTATGGTTTCAATTGATTATGGTAATGGTTATATATTGCAATGCAATTAACATTATTGTCACGTTATTATCCCAGTACAATTTACACTGACTGATTCCTGGATTCAGGTATAATTGGGGTCCTAACATTCCTGGTATTAATGCAACATCTTTCTTCTAATAGTGCATTTTTAGTTGACATGCATTTGTTTGTCATTTCAGTGACTCACCATCACTACTCATTTACCCAACAACTTTCAAAGAATGCTACAAAAAAGATTGTGGTTGTGGAGAGAAGAATTACTGGTAAGGCAAAATACGACACAATTTTGTAATTAAGGTAGTACCATATAAGATCTGAAATCAATGCAATGCATTAATAGAGCTTATCGAATATTGCTATTAAGCTGCTTCTAATTGTCTACGCTGCAAGTAACTATATTTGGCCATTTTGGCAGTAGAGAGAGTAACTTTCATTTCTAAATGTAATGTCAATAAGCCCCTAAAATCCCATACTATCCTATCTATTGAGTACCCCTACAATACTTGCAATGGTGGCCTTTCCTTTCAGGAAGCCGTCCACTTTTTCCTCTCCAAGAGCATTCCCTTGCTGAATGGTCCTTGGGAAAAGCGACCAGTAGTATGAGTCTGTCTGGTTCTTTTGGGTTTCAGCTAATGTTTTTTATTATTAATAACAATCATCTTTCACACTATTGATATCTAGTCGTTTTTCTGTTCGCCATTCATGCTGCAACTTCCACATCAGTTAATGACCATAAAATGAACAGTTCAAAAAGCATCTGCTTGTTTTCCAATCCATGCTGCACATATACAGGTTGAATTTTAATAAAACTGACAATCTGCAGGGATGGATTGCTGACTGAAATGGAGAAAGAATGGTCGTTTGAACATGTCTCCGGAATGCATCGTTGCTGCAGTGGATGACACTGACGGATGACATATTTTTGCTGACCACTTGCAGTGTGTTTCTTGTGTGTTGCAGATTGTGTGATTGAATCAAACTACCAGAAATGGCACCATCAATCTGCATAATCGTCATCTGGGGGCTACAAAAAATCCTCTGGGAATGGTTGAAGCATCTTACTAGCATTGATTCGGCATCAATGTTTGTGCAGGGATTCTTGGCGACCAAATACTTGGACAAGTTATATTCTGCAATGCTTCAATGGAGGAACATGCCTGGACTTCCTGAACCATACTCTACCTGGTTTGCTTGAGAATGTGCCTTTGACAATAAGACAGGTTATGTGGTTTCTGCGTGATGGAGAACAAGCCCATTTCTACATTACAGTTTGTCAACAAATCTATAACATTAATCTCAGACATTGGATAGTATGCAGAGGGCCTTCTGCATTGCATGCTAGATGACTGGAATTAAACCCCCTGAATTTTTACCTCTAAGAGCACCTGAATGACGCCTGTGACGTTATTTGGACAAAGGCCGGAACATGCAAAAGAGTGAGGCAATCCTTGATACGACGTGTTAATGTGTGTACTGCATCCCATGGAGGCCACATAGAACAGCAGTTGCATCCCATCAGCAGAAGTCTGTTAAAAAAACTCATGTTGTGAGATACACACCTCTGACTTAGTGTGTCCCACCCTAATTCCCTAATAATGTAAGACACTTTCCCTTTGAGAAACCCTGTGGAGTACAATTCTTACTGCCCTCCTTTGGTCCTTTCAATTTCCCAAGATTAGTGCTTCCTAGAGGGAAACCAATTTGGACTACTGAACTCCAAAATTGGTAGTACCATTAAAATATAAGTTCTTTCCTCTACCTCCTTTGTGCTGACCCCAAGGACTACTAATCAGATGGAGGGTATGACCCACCCTCCCAATCAGTTTACCAATATGATCTTTCCAGGTGGCTTGAATATTTAAAATAATTCCAAGGTGCTTATCACGATCATCCTGATGACCAAGTCAGCAAGTGGCCAGGTGCCCAAGTCATAGGCTCGACCCATTATGACTGCTTGAACAACTCCCAACCCAGTATTCTAACATACTAACTCAGTTTTGAAACATGAATAATCCCTCTATCTGCTGGTTTGGAAAGGGTTATCTGTTTGCTAATCAAGAGTAGGGTACTTGGATAATTTTAGTCCAAAATTAGGACAGTTGTTTTTAGAAAAGTAGCACTTATCAAGATGACCTTCATTATGCCAAAATAGCTAATACTGTAGACCTGGGGTTGCTAACCTTTTCAGCAAGTGGGCCAAATTTAACATCATCATCATCTTTCCCTCCTCCCGCCTGTGGCAGGGTCGGGTCTGTAGGTTGTTATACTCCACTCTCACCTATCCCTCGCCAAGTCCTTCTCAACCCCACACGTCTCCATTTCCCTGTGAACCCCCTGCTCCCACGTCCATTATGATCTTCCCCTACCCCTGGTGGGGAGTGGCAAATTGCATTGGACACACCTGTTCTCATCTGATAACTGAAGTTAACCAACGTAACCCCAGTTAGTACTGACATGGGTGGCCGCTTGGGAACACTGGGTACCGCTATTATCCAGAAATCGTCCCATTAGTGTAGTGTCTGTGCAGTCCCTGCATTAGAACTACACAGTGGATGGGGCTCTAATGACCTTGTAGTATAAGGGTCCTAAAACACCAACAAACAAACCTACCCCTGTTGCCCCTAATCACATGCAGACCCATAATGGACGTAATAAGCTCCTCATCCTATCTCCTCTTCACATGCCCATACCACCTCAACCACTTCTCCC
The DNA here is from genome assembly GCA_013389805.1 of Trigoniulus corallinus. Lineage (NCBI taxonomy): Eukaryota > Metazoa > Arthropoda > Diplopoda > Spirobolida > Trigoniulidae > Trigoniulus > Trigoniulus corallinus. The sequence goes on from JAAFCE010008833.1 coordinate 6,329,317, forward strand.
TCATCTTTTCCACATCTCCCACCCCCAAGCTACCTCTAACGAAATCATTTTGAACTCTGTTGGCTCATGACACCCCAGTCATGTAGTGCAGCATTCACATCTCGGCCACTTTAATTCTCCTTTCATGATTCTTCTTAGCGGCCCAACACTCTGAGCCACACAGCATAGCAGGCCTAACGACCATTCTGTAAACTTTACCTTTTACCTTTATTGGGACCCGAGCAGTCGCACATGACTCCACTTGCCTGCCTCCACTTCAGCCATCCTGCATTAATCATATGGGTCACGTCAGAATCTCTCCCCATTGCTCTGGAAGACTGATCCTAAATAATGAAACTCTTGCACCACTGGTATACCCTTAGCCCCACAATGATCTTACCTCTGGCTGCTAAAATTGAAAGCTATGTACTCTGTCTTCTTCATGTTTACTTTAAGACCCCATACCCTCCTTCCTTTGCTGTCTTAATGTCCCGTAGGCCCTTTTGTGTATCCTCTTTGGACCCCTCAAGCCTTCCCACATCATTGGCAAATATCATAGGCGGGCCAAATTAAAGTAATAATGTTTCCTGGCGGGCCATGCACCTAATTTTTTTGTTGTTGAAGTAAACAAACAAGCACACTGGCCTGACTGATGCTGACTCATAATGTGATGTTTTGGTGGGCATCAGAAAAGGGTATCTGACAACATTAAGCCTTTTCACAGACTGTTGAAAGTAGGGTACAAGGGTACTCCAGGTGGAAGCTTATCCCTTGGAGACTATAGGGGAGAAATGATCATCCATTCAAATTGAATGAGATGAACAGACTCATATTGCTGGTCTTTTCTTCCAAGGGTCATTTGACAATGGAATAACATTTGACATTTGATAATGGAAGTTTCTGCAAGCAAAGCAACTCCTAACCCTTTTCCCACCTATGGGAGGGTCGGGTAACCATTTGTCGCTCTGAATGGTCACAGGGTGATATATTGGTCATAGCTTTTTTTTTCTGCAGCCGGTTGCCGGCCAAAGCTGCACCCCTACGCTTATTTATTGTCGGTCTAGTGTTCGTTGGGGAATGCTACCAACGCCAGGGGAATTTTGCCTCATCGACCCATTGCGTAGTAGAGAGGGTTCTTTTACATGCAAGTGCCATCGTACACCCACGCGGGACCTCGGTTTTACTTCTCATTCAAAAGAAGGCACACTCGTAGCTTCTCTCTCACCCGAAAGAAGCCGACCCACCACGGTCCAGTATTGAACCTAGAACTACTGGCGTAGTTACCGTGGGAAGTTTCTGCAAGAAGGTGCCATTATAGCAGGTATGCAATATATTGGGAGATTAGATGTTAAGTTTCAGGGGCCTTTGGGGTTCAAAGCTTAGTAATTCTGAAAGAGAGTCATTCTCTCCACTGCCAATTTGGCCTATCAAGGCTGCTTGTAGTGTATTCAATTAGAATTAGAATATGTAGGTACAATGGTTTTATGCTCATTTGACCTTGCTCTGCAGTTAATTGATATGGGCTGAGCTAATCCTTGATGAAGCCATACATTCACTGTTAAGCCACTAGTAATTCCCCCATGCCATCCTCACCCTAGTGATGGAACCATCATCAATATCCTGTATTATTCTGATATGCCTTTCATCCCCCATTCTTTTCAGTTGATGTTGTTTGTTGGTGATTTAGGGCCCTTCAATTACAAAGGTCATTAGAGCCCCATCCAAAGCTTACTTTTTATGCAGAGACTGCATAGAAACTACACTAATATGACGATTTTTGGGTATTAGCAGTACCCAGTTTTCCCAAGTGGTCACCCATGTCAGTACTAGCTGGGGTTCCACTGCTTAACTTTAGTGATCAGACAAGAACTGGTGTGTACCACACAATTCGCCTCTCTTCATTCTTTTCACAACATCCCATACTACCTGTCTTGGGACACTATCATAGGCTTTCTCTAGATCGATAAAGATTGCATGCACGTCTTTATTTACTGCTCTGCACTTCTCAACCATCTTTCATAGAATAAAGTTGGGTTCCATCACAGACCTACTGGGCATAAACCAAGTTATGTGCATCCAATCCAAGCTATGCCAAACGTCACACAGTGGGGCAGGATACACCAAAGCTGGCATCAAATCAGGGATGAATGGAAATGGGGTGAAATGTGAAAATTTTGTAGCATTACAATAAGGAAAAATATAATCAAGGTTCTTTTTACAAATATACTGTTGAATAGCACTGCAATCACACTTGCAAGCATGGAAGTGCAAAGCATATTATGCTATATAAAAAAAATTGACCAAAAGTAAATGGACAGTTGTGTGAATTAGCAATACAAACAATTGTTTATGATATGTATCATTCAGAATTATTTACCATGCCATCATTTTTTCAAGTAATTTACAAATTACAGCTTTTCAACTAGAAACAAAATTGACATATTTTTGACATACCTATAAACTAGAAAAGGCAACAAAAGCAAGTGAAATATCATTTGTTACAATATAAGAACTGTCATTAACAGTGCCTAAAGTAGGCTAATCACTTTAGTTACCATCATCAATATTAACCAGATTCTCAGTATCACATCTTTTATCATTAGTGTTTCCAGCATTATGGATTTGAACTACAGTTGGTAATAATAATAGATTTACTGCTTCTTTATGCATATGAATGATCTTTTCTGCAATATCTTGTTGAGCCTGGTCAAAGATTCTGCCAAAGGACTTTTCAATTACATGCATTCTCATTACTCACTACTCTGTAGTCACTATAAGATGATAGACGTTGTGTGCAATGGGTACTGGGGCTGGATGAGGGATAGTAATGTCCTGATACTCCAGCAGAAGTAACTTATACTGTGGTCTGATATCCGGGGTAATGTTAGAAAGCCCAAAATAAGGGATGGAATGATGGACATTAACACCATAGACTTCAAAACCTGTGATCCAGTCATAGAGTTTTTGCCACTTCATATCCACCACCATCCCCAGCCATAGCCTAGCCCCCCTTAATTAGTGTGGCAGCTCTCAGATGTCTAGAACCCACAGCAATAGTGAAAGGGTTACCTATGGGGGTGCTGTCCTATGACACAGGAGATACTTGATGTTTTTCCTTCTTTGTTATGTGAGCAGAGTTTCCACACTCACATGACAATCCACTCCTCATGCCCCACACCAGTGATTTTCAAAGCATGTTCCGTGAAACAACTTCAAGTGTTCTGCAAAAAATTTAATGCACACATGAAACAATGAAGAGATACTCTGATGTGACCCTCAGAATCAATGGGGGAGGGGTGACTGAAGTGGAGACAGGTAAGCAGAGTCTTGCATGATAGGAGGATCCCAATCTAGTTGAAATGAAAGTTCTACAGGACAGTGGTTAGACCAGCTATGCTATATGGATCAGAGTGCTGGGCAGTGAGGAAGAGCTATGCAAATAGAATGCGAGTAATCAAGATGCGAATGCTGTGGCACATGTGTGGTGTGTCGAGAGCTGATAAAATTAGGAATGAGTGTATTACAGGTAGCCTGGGGTGGTGGACATCACAGAAAAAATGAGGGAGAATAGGCTGAGGTGGTGTGGACATGTCATAAGAAGAGGGGAGGAGGAGCTAATTAGGTCCTTGCCAGGAATGAAGGTGGTCAGTAGCACCCAGGGCAGGGGGAGACTGAAGCAGACATGGAAACAGGTTGTCTGTAAATATATGACAGTGTGTGGGGTGGATGGGGAACTAGGGAGAGATAGACGGGGTGGAGGGCTAGTTCCTGCAGACCCGACCCTGCCACAGGCGGGATAAGGGTATGATGATGATGTAGTAAGTTGTTTGTTTGTTGGTGTTTAAGGTCCTGTCAAATACAAGGTCATTAGAGACCCGTCCATTGCATAGTTCTAATGCATAGACTGCACAGACACTACACTAATGCGATGATTATTGGGTATTAGCAGTACCCAGCTTTCCCGAGCGACCATTCATGTCAGTACTAACTGGGCTTGCATTGCTTAACTTCAGTGATCAGACGAGAATTGGTGTGTGCAACGCAATTCGCCGCTCCCGATGTAGTAAGTACCGAGTGTAGAAAGTGTACAACCTGCTTTAAAGTTTATGTTGAACTGTAAGTGTTCCGTGCTAGTAAAATGTCAGTTTAGTGTTCCCCCACTTCAAAAAGATTGAGAACCACTGCCCTACACTGTAGAGATGCAGTTCTAGAACTGTATGACCCACAACAGGAAATTAAAATAATACCAATATCAACAAAACTATAACTATAACAACAATATTAACAATTAATAATAAATAAGGATGAGGATTAAATAAAGGAATTTGCACTGTATGGGGTTGGTGCCCAACTGGAGATGTAGCATGGCGACTGACAATGCAGACGACACATGCTGTGTTGCAGCACAACCCTGAAACAACTTCCCCATGCTGCAAACACACCAGCAGCACCCACAGCCCTACCTTTCACCTGGAACCTCGAAATTTTCATCTTGAAAGATGCAGTTTCTGTTCAACTGGTATCCCTAGATATTTATAAAATATGAAAAACTCACATATGCCATAATATCACCAGCCAAAGGTAATGTTTCACCTATTGGTCTCCCAATTATAATAATAGCGGTAAATGATAAAGTTTGTTTGTAAAGAACGTTGAGTGCTGCAAATATCCCTCCTCATTTCCCACAAGCAGCCCTTATGGGTTTGGCCTGTTATAGCTGCTTAGTTTAGCCCCCAACCCATTCTCTAAGAAATAAAAAATGGAATCCCAACCTGAAACGTATTATGAATATTAGATATGGTTGCTTTCCCATCTTTTGTTGAGAAACCTGAAAATTGTAATGGACAGAATTGTAGGTACAACTGCTGAATTGTGCATTTCATTATTCCTTTGTCATTAATAACAGGTGCTAATATTTTGTTTGCAACATCAATGACTTTTTGTAATCCTTGTGGAAGACTGTTACTATTTGTTTCCTTTCCTCTTGCAGCATTGAAATGGCATGATAACAATGTTAAATATATGATGTACAAAACAGAATTACTGATGCTGAGAAAAGGTTGTGAACTTTGCATTTCTTTGTCTGGCATAATTTCTCTTCATTCTTTGTTTCAATGCTTAGTTTTTTTAAACCTGTCCAGTTCAATTATAGTACAACTGATATCATAATTTGATGAAATGCCTCAACCTCTTGTGGTTTTGCAATATTTTTGGATTTTATTGGAGCTTTAGCTGGAAAAATTTATGTTGCACTACAATTCTCCTTATCAAAAAGCGCTCAAGTAAGGTCATCATTCTCATCATCTGAATCTCCTACTTATTATGAATCACTATTGTGATCAGATTCCCAAATTCTTTCTTCTCTCCCCAATGAAAATTCACTGCCACATTCAAAAGTACAGTGAAGTCTGGTTGAACAAACCAGGAAAATGTACTAAAAATGGTTCGTTATATCCGAAGTTCATTATAATGAATGAAAGATTTCATTGGAAAAGATTTCACTGGGAAACTTTCTTCATTGAAATACAGTACGTTATAACCAACAGTTCATTATTAATGGGTTCACTATAGCCAAACTCTACTGTATTATATTCTCGATCCTTTTGAACTCTTCATCAATTAGTCAACACACAATTTTCTCATAATCTGATTCTTTAACAAATTTTGCCACTAAGAATTATGTATTTTATATTAAAATTCCCATCTGTATGGGAGAGTATAACCATATCTCCCAAGATTTTCTTAAATCATTAAAAATAGAAGGTTTTTTTAGAATGGACTTTAGTTTCATGACCAGATTCAGCGGTGAACTTCATTCACAATCTAAGACCAGATTGACTTTGGAGAATGATCAAACATTGGTTATTGGTATACAAGTTCACAACTTTGATATTTCTACCTATTCTGGGCTGGCAGGAACTTTATCTTCAGCAACATTCATAACAAGATGTGCCATGTCCAGCACCTCCAACATTTTATCTGCCATGACTGCCTACTGGTTGATTAGCATTGTTTTGTCAGCTGTGGCTAGTACTACCTTTACTTGATGAGGCAACTGAGACAAAAACAATTCTTTAACTATTGGCATGTCGCCAGCTGTATCACAACTGACACCGGCTAATTGTCTCATTCATCTTAATAGTTGAGACAGCTTTTTGTCTCCGAGTTGTTGGTTTTTCATTAGTTGTTGGATTCGTTATTTCTGTGACAAGGAACTTCTATGTAGAACTGCCTCTTTTAGAGCCACATAAACATTTATAGTGGTAGGATGTAAAATGAAATCTTGGATATCAGAGATGACCTCCTGTGGCAGTGCATCAATGATGAAGTCAAATTTCTGAGTATCAGTACAAATGTTGTTAACCTGAAAACCATGTTTCACAGCTGCAACTCACATATCTGCATTATGCACCCAGAATGTGGGTGATGAAAAACATTGGCACTCCACTGCTGGCATGAGCATCAATTCCTCCATCACTGGTTCAGAAACAAAGAATCTTGGCTCCATTTGATATTTCTTTCCTTTTTAAAAAAGTGACTCTTAACTAATACTGATTGAAACAAATCCTTGCCTTGCATTGTCTTTCTGATCTTCTTGTTTTCTATAATGAAAAATTTTCAATGATCACGTCCAGGTCATTGATTTGTTGTGTGTTCTTTTGATAATGAAATAAAATTGTAATTTGATGACCACTGGAATCTTGATTTGAGTGAAATAATTTTTATTTTAATGAATTTATTAAACAATTTTCAAGATTACTCAATGAAAACCAATTTCAATGATCAACACTGAAAAAGATGCATCTGAAAACAACAACTACATTTTTGTGACTGAAGAAGATTGTTTGCTCTTAATCTTCTGTCATATTCATATTCAAATTTTAAATATTTGAATCTGCATGTGTTCAAAGAATTCGAATGCATCATGACAGAGAAATGCCCTCTCATGATGTGAGTGAATTCTTAACTGATGTTGATTGCTATGGCAACCTTGAACCTTAACTACTTGGATGGACGTTGCATCCAATTAGATACATGTAATAATACGTGAGCTGCTACAGTTTCATGACCAGATGCATTGGCGAATTTCATTCACAATCTAAGATCACATTGACTTTGAACCCCAAAAACAAAAAGATGGCTGAAAGTAGAAGGTTGAAGTCAAACTGGGACGTAGTCCATGAATCTATTTAAAGGTAAACACAGAACTAGATTTGGTTGGGGTTTGATTTGTTTATTTATTAAAATGTTCACCAATATGTAAGGAAACAACGTTTCGGTTAACAATTTATTATGTCATCATCATCATACCCTTATCCTACACCCTCCACACCCATCTGTCTCCCACCAGGTCCCTGCCCACTCCACACATTGCCATGTCCTTACAGACAACCTGTTCCCACGTCTGTTTTGGCCTCCCCCTACCCCGGGTGCTACTGACCACTTGCATAATTTGGACACACCTAGTGAGCTTCTCTTCCCCTCTTCTCATGATGTGTCCATACCACCTTAGCCTATTCTTCCTCATTTTCCAGCAATGTCCACCACCCCAAGGCAGCCTCTAATATATGCATTCCTAATTCTATTCATTCTCAATATGCCACTCATGTACTGCAACATTTGTATCTTGGCTACTTGCATTCTGCTTACATGGTTCTTTCTTACTGCCCAACATTCTGATCCATATAGCATAGCTGGTCTAACCACAGACCTGTAAAACTTCCCATTCAACTTGAATGGGACCATCCTATCAAACAGGACTCCACTGGCATGTCTCCATTTCAGCCACCCTCCATTGATTCTGTGGGTTACCTCCAGCCCCTCGTGTTTCCCCACGGTGTCCTTACCCTGACGATGGAGCCCTCATGCATGGTTATGCATTGCATCATACTCCAACCTTGATTTTCATCAGTGAGACCTGGCTGCAAGCTAACATTCCTGACTCTTGTCTCTGCAAGTGATCAACTCTCATGGTGGGGGTGTTGCTACTTTTATTCATTCTCACCCTTCTGTTTATGTCCTTGCAAAGCTTTCCAAGGACAGAACAGATCTTTTGTGCATTGACGTGTTGTTCGGTGCATACCACTTGCAGTGTTGGGCTGTATGTTGTCCTGCTTACTTGGATCAGATACCATGTGTTCCTTTATATCTTCTTGGTTCACCTCGGCTGCTGTGAATCTTGTCAGTGGCAACTTTAAGGTCAACTTTGCTGTCCCTTCTCCACTAGCTGCATATCTTCTTGAATTCTTTGCATCACTTGGTCTCAAGGCCACTGTCTTTGCACCAACCATGGTCTCCTCCACATCTTCCACCATATTGGACCAGATATTTGTGATGGACCTGCTGGATCTTCCTTTAGTGGCTTTGTTTCCTGATTTCTCACTTGACCATCTTGTAATCCATCAGCGTTTTTCCAGCTTGCCTGTTGTGTGCCATTGTAGTGGCACCTGGCATTTTCTCCCTGACAAGCTCATCTCTCATGGGCTTAATGCTTTGCTGTCTGTCTTTTTGGCCTGTGCTCGTGCTTGTGGCAGTCTCCTGCAGTCCTGGACCTGGTGGAACCACCAACTCTCTGTTTTACAGGCTTCTGTTTCACATTTCCACCAGGTGTGGAAGCTCTCCCAGCGCCCTGGTGACTATTGTGCTTACTCTAACGCCTGGCGGACCTTTTCCTACAGACTTAGAGAAGCAAAGGCTTTCAGAGAAAGCTTTTGTTCTCTATCCTACCTTTGTGAACCGAGTCTCAACTCTCTGTCTGGAGGTCTCCCCCTTTATTGGAGCCCATATCCACCAAAACCTGGTTAATCCCCCTTTTTTCCTGCAGAGGGTCCCCACTTTGGGTGCAGCCCCTCCTGTTTTATCACTTCCTGCTTTCATTTGTTACATTTCCTGTCTAAAGCACTCCTCTGGGTCATCCCCTGATGGTGTTCCTGCCTTCCTGGTAAAGGCCTTGGATGTCGTCAAACTGTACGCTCTTGCTGATCTCTTTAATCACTGTATGGCCTGCCTTCATTGTCCCTATTCCTAAGGGGGGCCTGGGGCAGGGTTCCATCCTATTGCTGTCCTTCCCCCTCTGGGTAAGGTCTTCAAATGGTGGGTCGTTGATCTGGTGCATGACCCCCTTCTCTCCAGCATTCCCAGCTCACAGTTTAATGAAAGCCCTAACTCGTCTGCTTCTTTTGCTCTTCTATCCCTTCTGGATTCTCTTGCAGCTGGGCATACTTTTGTTCTACTGAAAACTGATGTTACCAAGGCCTTTGATGCCATTGACCACTCTGCTCTCATTGCCTCTTTCTAAAATAGTCTTTCTAACCCCTTTCTTATCAATATTTTGGTCTCGTTTCTGGAGAGTTGGGCGGTGGCATTATGTTCCTTGCCCATGACCCATACTCTGGTTAGGGGTGTCCCTCAGGGATCTGCCCTCAGCCCCCTCCTATACAATGTGGCTATGGCCTCCCTTCCTTTGGTGTGTTTACTGGTTGGTGTGGTCCTATGCAGACGATAATTTCTTTGCTGCATCTGTGCTGCCTGCTCAAGTTCATGATGTCATTTCCAGTATTCCTAGCTTTCTTGAGCACCTCTCCCAGTGGTACACAGGGTGTGGTCTCCTGATCCACACAGATAAAACTAAAGTGCTTCTTGTGACTCCTGTTCCTGTTGGGGGTCCCCCACAGCTTTTTGATCCCCTTTGCATTCTGGGGATCCTCTTCAATTCATCACTGTCCTTCACTAGGCAGAGTACTGCTCTTGTTGCAAAAATCAATTCACTGGCTTTTCTCTTTCATCAACTGTGGGCCTTTATCCTGGTTCCCAAACTGATTGAAGTTTTTCAGGCTAACGTTCTTTGCCTGATTCATTACTCTGCCCCATTTCTGGCAGGGATGTCGTTGGGTCATCTCTCCCCCATTTGGGTGGCTTATAATTCCATGCTGTGAGCCATCTTCTGGTCCCCTTGGAGGGCCCATCTTACTCCCTATTGCCAGAAGTATCAGGTGCTCCCTTTCCACAGGTATCTCCTGTTGTGCAATATGATATCCTCAGCTGCTGCACTCCAAAACCCTCATCATCCCTGCCATTTCGTTATTCGGCAGTTTCAGTCTTCTGTCCACGTTCATGCCAACATGCCACCTTGTGGCCTCCCAACTTATTTTGTACCATTGTTGTATTATTATTTTCCTCCACTTGCTGTGTTTCACGTCTTTATAGCATCATCATCATTATCATACCTTTATCCTGTCTATGGGTCTGCCGATCTTGCTCTGACTGGGGTCACCCCCAAGATTCAACATCAATTTTAAACTAATTCCCCTGTTTTGCCTGTAAGGGTCCCCACATTCCATGTCCCTAATCTAAGGCGTGCCCCTATGTTTTTGGCATGTTCCCCAGCCAGGCATCTGGAACCTGTCACTTGAAATATAGAAATATATGCTGTTTCCTTTAACTCTCTTTGTGCTATCTCAAAGGACCCTATCAATCACTTTACCAATGTGATCCTTCCAATTACCCTGACTATTTAAGACAATTCCCAGATGTTTATGGGTTACAACCTTATCAAACCTAACTCCACCTATGTTATAATCAAAATCAAGTAGCTTTCTAGATCTGGATATTGTAAGGATCCTACACTTCCTCAGGTTTAATGGCAATTCTCATTTTACACACCAATTGTAAATCCTATCTAGATCCTGTTGTAATTGCACACAGGATGATGCAATAGTTGCTAATACCCGATCAGCACATGTGTTATCTGCAAATAGTTCAAGGAAGGAATTAATATCAAGCCCCATGTCGTTCACATAGAGAATGTACAACAAAGGACCCAATACACTTCCCTGAGTGACCCCTGTTGTGACTGGTTTCCTCTGAGATGCACAACCCTTGAAAATGACCCTCTGTTTTCCATCAAGCAGATAGGACCTTACCCATTGAACAACATTTATATGTATCCCTAAGTAGGACATTTTTGAGACCAGCTTGTCATGGGGCACCATGACAAGAATACAACATCAACGTGCTTTCTGCTATCTAAAGCCTTTTGAATATGATCCATCAAGCAAGCCATTTGGATGTCGTATGACCTGCCTTTCCTAAACCCATGTTGGTTATTTCTAAGGATGCCCTTCCTTTCCAGATATCCAATTATAGATGAGAATAAGATGTGCTCAAATATCTTGGATACAGCACTTGTTAATGAAACTGGTGTATAGCTCTTAGGGTCAGTCATGTCCCCAGACTTGAAAATGGGCACCACATTTGCCAGTTTCCATGATGCTGGAACAATGCTTGTGGCTAACGACTTTTTAAAAATTTCCACCAAGTAACAGCTAATAATCCCAGAAAGCTGTTGCAGAATAAATGGCAAAACACCTTCAGAGCCCATGGCCTTATATACTGGTAATTTACTCAGTAGCTGCTCAATTCCCACCCTAGTGACAATACTTAATTTTACTTAATAGGTTTTCTCACACAGAGAGTGTATCTGCCATGATTAAGGAACTAGGGTGGGATACATTAAGCCAGAGGCATATATCTCACAGCATTAGCCTTTTTATAAGACTGCTGCTGCTAGGATGTAATGGACCTTTGGCTGGAAGTGTGTCCCCAGCTGAGTATAAAGGCAGAAAGGATCAGCCATATAAATTGAAAGAGGTTAGGGCACAGACAGACTCATACTACTGGTCATTTTTGCCAAGAGTCATTCGACAATGGAATAGCCTTGGTAAGGATAAGGTGGAGGGCTTCATCCAAGGAAAACCAACCATAGCTAGTATTGTATTAGGAGAGGCTCCTGAATTATAGCTTAGGGCTTTAGGAGTATCATGTTATCATAAGTAGGATTGAGAGTTAGTCTCTCCACTGCCATATTGGCCAAAAAAAAGGCTGCTTGCAGTGTATTAAATTAGAAATAGTACTTATTATCAAAATGTGAGAAGTCTGTGTTCAAAGAGTAATGTGTTTTTGGCTAATGTCCTTCCAGCACAGTACGACATCATTTTGCTCTCGGAAACCTGGTTATCAGGTGAAATCAGTTCAAATGCAGTTTTTCACCCCAACTACACATTTTTTTGACAAGATAAGTCAACCACTTATTTTGGTGGGGGTCTATTAGTTGCTATTCTTCAGACCACACTGGAAGGTGGTTGAGGGACCATTCCTGACCTTTGCTTCCAGGACCATTATTAGGAGTCTTTCAATCTTGCAGAGTGTGGCTGTTTGACTGTAGAGGCCCGATACTTGTCACCAGCATTAACAACTGATGTATTTACAGTAGAACTCTAATTATCTGAACTCCTCCTATCCGAATCACTGATTACATGAATGACTTTCAGAAAAAAAGTTAAGAGGAAACATACTGCAATTCCCACAATCAATACCCGTTTGTGCCCGAGGTAGAATAGGCACACTGCAAACCTGCATGTCATAGGAGGTGACTAAAAAGGGTGACTTTTTCTTGCCCCTGTTTGAACAACACCACTATCATCTTTGCCCATGACTTGTGTTCTGCACGGGATGATGCCATCATCATGGTTGTTCGTGTCCTTCCTGTGTCATTTACTGAATGACTGTCCAACGTGTTCTCAGTCGATGTAGGTTCCTCACTGAGGTGACCGTAAACAAACGCCTACCCACTGTTTGCTGTGTGGGGAGACCCACACCCCTGGGAAAAGTGGATCTTGGTGGTTGAGGAGGCATATGCCCTGCAGTGTCTCTTGGCCACTCCACACTGGTGAGATGGCTGACAGACATCGAGGACTAAGGTTATGACCTACAGTCTCCAAAACAACACTTTGGCCACAGCTTCCAGGGAAAACGGGTGGCCAAGGAGTCAGGCGTTGCCATAGCAACACAAGAGATGTGACGTGCAAACATTCTCTCTACTTTAAACTTTTGTAAATTTAAATTTGAACTCAGAGAATAATTTTTTCGCATATGCAACGCACTCGCATTTGAATTTGTTTTACTAATTTTTAAAGTTTAAAAAATTAGAGAAGAAAACAAAAAAGAGAGAAATTCAACTTTCAATCTATACAGACGTATATTTTTGCTCTCCGTTTTCACAACATTTATGCATGTTACTTATATTATCACTTATCAAATCTTGTTTATAAATAATTATTACATAAAGAATATTATTATATCATTTAAATATTGTGGGATTACAACTTAATTATTGGAAGGATACATAACAACATAGCTGATCATCATCCACTACAAGGGGATTTGTTGAACACGCACGGAAGTTAGGATTATTCAGCCTGAATCACTTCAACCTTAATATGAATTTTAATTCAAGGAAAATTGTATGACAATTTATTTTACTTTCCTAAAAGTCCACTACATTGGCATCATGGGCAACGAGAGGGCGGATGCCCATGCCCATCAGGGGGCCCACTTGCCAGATGTACCCAACATTGCTGTCCACTCCTCCAATACTCTCCCAATGGTGTGGTGGGCCGTCTATGACCAATGGTGGTCCCAGTGGTTTGTGGAGACCACTAACAAGCTCCACACACTGCAGGACACTCAAGTGCACTAGGTGCCCTCATGCCACCAGTCGCAGAGGGAGGTGGTTGTGCTTGCTTGGCTGGAAATCAGGCACACGTTCCTCACCCATTCCTACATTCTAAGGGGTGAGGATAAACCATGGTGTGACTGCTGTTGGGAGCCTCTCACAGTGGCACACATCTTTAGTCACTGTGAGAGATACCATGAACTTAGATGCTGACTGGGAGTGAGTCCAGAGCTCTCCACATCACTTGGGGGTTTTTGAAGGATGCTGGCCTCTTTCACAAAATTTGATTTATTTACTTTATTCTTGTAGTGTTATGGCTTTTGCCTTTTTTATATCTGTGTTGGTTTTGGCCTTTGCCACTTTTATTGTTATGACATTATTAGCTTTTGCCACTTTTATTGTTATGTCTGTTTTTGCTTTTGCTACTTTTATTGTTATGTCTGTTTTGGCTTTTGCTGCTTTTATTTCTATGTCTGTTTTGGATTTTGCTGCTTTTATTTCTATGTCTGTTTTGAATTTTGCTACTTTTATTTCTATGTCTGTTTTGGCTTTTGCTGCTTTTATTTCTATGTCTGTTTTGGCTGTTGCCTTTATTTATTTTCTCAATATTTATTAAGCTATTGCTTTTTTATTGTAATTATTTTTAGTGGGATTCTGCCCTTATTTATTGTCATCATGGTGGGATGGCGATTTACACCCCAACCATGGTGACTGTCTTTCTGGGCCCTAATGACCTTTGTAGTCGATTCGCAAAAAAACCCCAACAAACGAACAATATCTTATTGCATAGTTTGTTGGTCAGGGTGCAGCGCCTCTCATATAATGAAGCTGACTAATTTTTCAGGATAAGGCCTTATGGGTGAGTATTCTCCCAGCTAAGAATGGGGAACTGAAACAGTTGGGAGTAACAGTTTGTAACCTATTCACGAATTAGGGGGTTACATCGTTTATTTGCAAATCTCATTGCCTATCCATATACTCTACTCTTGCATTTTTTGTTCCTAATCGGGTCTCGCGACCGAGACATCTGTTTGTATTTGTGGGGGATGTCAATAATGCATCATATCTAGCACAAAGAGACTTTAGTAGTTTAAAATTGTCCCTGGATGATTTGTTGTTGTCACAAAAGACTTTAAAACTTAAGCTACTCTCATGTTTACTCATGAAGTGAGTGACACAGTATCACAATTTGTTACTCACCTTGGATTTTTAAATTCTTTAAAACCTTTTATCTTTATATGCTGTTTTACTATTTTATTCAAGGCACTTGAATTCTTTTCTACAATAAATCTCTTTTAGTATTTATTAACGTTTTGGTCGATTTTACTCTTTACACATTATTGTTATGCTGTTACAGATTTAGAATTTCTACTTCTTTCAACATCAGCAAATAGATATTACTGTGTGTTATTGTATGGTTCTCCATTGTCTTTTTCCATTTATGTTTCATTCATCTCCCTCTCCCTCTACTACCATTCCTGTGGTTCCCATTTCTCTTACCTGCTTGATATAGTTGGTTTTGAGTTTAGTTTATGGTTCCACTCTCAGTTAACCATCCCCTACCTAAGAGCTCGTCTGTTTAGGGCAGGGGTGGCAAACCATTTTCTGCTGGCGTTCCAAAAATTTAAATTGTTATAGTTCTTGATTTACTAACGTGCCAGATATAGTAGTGTGTTAAAGGAATAAATAGTAGGTTACCCTTACTTCCGGTTTGTTCCAGGAAATGGAAATTTCACCAATTCATTGGTAGTGTGCTCGTCAACTGCGTCAGTAGTTCTAGGTTCGATACTGGACCAAGGTGGGCTGGCTTCTTTTTGGGGGATGGGGAAGAGGCTCCGAGTGTGCCTCCTTTCGGATTACAAGTAAAACCGAGGTCCTGTGTGGTGTAAGATGGCATTTGCACATAAAACAACCCTCTTACTTTGCGACGGGTAGATGAGGCAAAACTTTTCAGGTGCAGGAGCTCACCCCCCCCCCCCAGCGTCGGTGGGTGGAATGCTCCAACGAACACTACACTGACAATAAATTTATGCAGGGGTTGCAGCTATGATCAGCAACCAGCAGTCCAATATATCGCCCTTCTGTCCATTCAGAGGGACAAGATGGGTACCCAACCCTGCCATAGGAGGGAAAACGGTTAGGAGTTGCTGATTGGTTTGGCTTTATATAGGGTGGGTTGCCCTGTACATGTATCTGCCACGAGCCAACAAAATTGCTCTACGTGCCATCCCTGGCACCCTTGCCATAGGTTCGCCACCCCTGGTTTAGGGGATGTAAAACATAATAATCAATCATCATTATCATACCTTTATCCCATCTATGGGTCCACTGAACATGCTCTGACTGGGCTCAGCCCAGTCAGGCGTCTGGAACACACCGGAATATTGGCTAAGTTGTCTATGGGGGATCCTGGCCTACCCCACGTTTCACGTCTTTAAGCTTTGTGTGCACTAGCAATAAAACTTGCACAAGTCGACTTTAGCAAGTACACTGTAGCATGTAGACAGCAAAGTAAGTCAACTTGCAGAATTTTTTAAACTTGCAAAACTTGCAGGAGTCACCACGTGTAGACACCAATTTTTAACTTACAGCAATAACTTGCAACTTATCAAGCTTGGTTTGATAAGTTTTCAGCAAGTTTTTTACCAATGGCTGAAAACATGGACAAGAGACGAAATAATTAGGCTCATTTACATATATGAGCAACATCCTGAATTCATCACACCCTTATCCCGCCTATGGCGGGGTCGGGTCTGTGGGTTCTAATTCCTCACTCCCACCAATACCCTCTGGTTTAGTTTCCCCTTACTCCTGTTTCCACCAACCACCTGCTGTCCCATAATGTACTGAATAAACTCCCACCATTTGCATCACGTGCCCATACCACCTCAATTTATTCTCCCTCATCTTCTCCGCAATTTCCCCCAACCCCCAAGCTACCTCTAATTGGGACACCGGTGGTCACACAGCATTCCACTTGCCTGTCTCCACTTAGGCATCCTGCAAAGATTCTACGTCTGAGTCGATTTCCCAATCGGGCTGAAACACCGATCCTAGATACTGAAACTCCTTCACCACTGGTATCACCTCATTCCCACAGCGAACCATACCCCCTTGGTCCTGGCCAAGTGTACTCTTTTCTTTGCGTTCACCTTCACGCCCCCATCGTCATTGCTGTTGTAATGTGCTGTAAGCCCTGTTGTGCATCCTCTCGAGACTCCTCAAGCCTTCCTACATCAGCAAATACCATGCACTGAGGGGCCCACTCACCTACTCCCATCAGCCCTATTGCCAGCCAGATACAAACAGTCTTGCAAGTACTTACAGCTCACATACTTGCAGAAGTTACTATATAACAGTGTAAACAGTCTCACAAGTACTTGCAGAAGGTGCTTTGGCAACAAAACTTGCCAGCAGTGTATACAGCATTGGAAGTACTTGTGCGAGAAATTCTGCAAGTAACTTGCTAGTGTACACACAGCTTTATAGCATACCTTTAAAACTTCCTTCATCCAAATTTCACATTCATTGATATTTATATAAACGTTATGTGGGCAACTTTATTATTTGTAACAATTTCGTTCTAACCAAAAAAGTGCATGGAATACAGGATGTTAACTGACTTTCATGAATAGAGAAATAACTTTAAAAATGCATTTGGGTCAGTCTATTACAATCCTAACACCTGAGTCAATTACAGGGCCAACTGTAGGCGGCCAAAAGTTTACAACTTTTAAAAAAGTCTCCTTGTAAACTTTTAGACACTGTATTCATATATTTATAATCAATTATGTTTGGAGTCATATTTCTGCCTTGAAATCCTCATGCATAGCCATTTTGCACTACAGGCAACAGATCCTTATAATTGTTGCTATTGTGTTGAACCAGAATGAAATCCGCTGAAGTCCACTTGTGGAAATTTTAGATGAGTCCTTAGTGTCGGGGTAAAATTTGCATGGTAAAATGCCTCTTTAATTAATTCTAGATCACCTATGGCAGGGTAGGGTACCCATCCTGTCCATATGAAAGGACACAAGGATGATATATTGGATTGGTGTGAATGTCGTCCTCTCCCCTTGCAAGATTCATGAGGCTTTGTGCAGGGTATATCCTGAGTTGCCCTATCATTAGCCTAGGTGAGTTTTAAAATTTCCTTCTCCATCTGTTGTCTGTAACTGATCATACAGCTGCCTTTGGAGAAGGCAATGTTCCTCCCAGCTGTGGTGTTGACCTGCATATAGTGTATTCCAGATTGCTGATCCCACTGCAATTCACTTGTGGAATGCAGGCTTCTTTTGTTTGATAGTTGGGTCTACCTTATCATTCCACCACCACATCTGTCAACTCTGAAATGGGTTTCCTACTCTGGACTGGCCCAAAATACCCCTCCCCCATTTGAACTGCTAATACTACCTCACATTCAAAGGATGCTAAACCATAATGTGATAATCTAGTTCTAGTTCTAGTTGAATAAACTGCAAGCAGCCGTGATATGCCAAATTGGCAATGGAGAGAATATCTCTCATTCCTAAAAAATGATTGAAGTGAAGAATTAAAGTCAGTCATTAAAGTGAAGAATTCCAATATAATTTAAATGAACAATCTGTGCAAAAGCCATAAGCTATCAATTGTAAACTAATGTAAATCAGGAAAATTAGAATTATATAAAAAAAACACAGTGGATATCCTTATTTCTTATGGAATTCCAAAGCGCTTCTTACTATGTAGTAGTGTGATGGACTACCCATTTTAACTAACGAGTAGTAACAATGTAAAATTGAAGTAATATAAAAATTAGGAAAATACACCACATTTCAAAACAATTCATTCATTTTAAGGGTAAAAGTTTAACATTTTGGACAAATCGGGTAGTCTAAGAGACTACTCGTCAATGGTCTAGGGCAAGGTTGGGCAATTAACGGCCCGCCTCATGGTTTTCTGTGGCCCGCAGAAGCATTAAGGAACTGAATGATTGAGCTGGATGATTTGGAATTTGCACATACAATTTTAATAAAACCTTTTCTGTGTACCATTATTGTTTTTGTCTTATTTATTTACTATTAATTATGCAGTTTACACTTTGCATTAAATGAAATGTGATGTTAACTACTAAATGCATGTATGATCTGTTTTAGAAAGTGTGGCCCTCTGCTAACCATCGCCTTTTAAAGTGGCCCCTGGGCGAACACAATTGCCCACCCCTGGTCTAGGGTTAACCACATTAGGGGCCCTCTATTATTTATCAATTATTAATTATTGCCCTTCAGGCAGGACTTATCTTGTACTCCACAGGTTTTTACGCAGGGAGAGCATGTCAGACATTATTAGGGAACTAGGGTGGGACACGCTAAGCCAGTGGCATATATCTCACAGCATTAGTCTTTTTATCAGATTGCTGCTGCTGCTGGGATGCAGTGGTCCTCTGGTTGGTAATGTGTGTTCCTGGCTTAGTATAAGGGGAGAAAGGATCATCCATATAAATTTTAGGAGATTAGGGCACAGACAGACTCGTTATACTGGTCATTTTGACCAAGGACCATTCGATAATGGAATAGCCTTGGAGAGGATAAAGTAGAAGGCTTCCTCAAAGGAAAGCCCATTATTGCTAGTATTGTGGGAGGGGGAGGCACAAGAATTATAGCTTAGGGTTTTAGAAGTTTTATGGTACCAGATGTAAGAATGAGTTAGTCTCTCCACTGCCATATTGGCCAAAGAAGGTGGCTTGCAGTGTATTAAATTAGAGTTGGAATATGCCACCTCATTATTAGTCATCCCTTCTTCTCCTAAGTATATTCCTGGCTATTAGCTGGTTCCACAATGCTGCCTTGACCTCTTTAGTATACCATTATGGAAAAGAATCATTCATTCAAGTTTTAGTGTTGATGGCTAGTCCTGTGCCCCCTACCATAATTGTTAGCAGTGGTATAAAAATCATTTAACTCATATTCTAGATATGATTTAAAGTACTCCCAATTGCTCTTATTAAATTGGTATGCCACCCTGCTTGCTGCCACCTGTCGGGGTAACCTTTTCACCACCTCAACCCTAACCCATGCATGGTTACTAATTCCCTCAATATGCACGTTATTGATAGAGTTGAGCACATTTGTAACAACTAAATCTAAAATTCATCTATTCTCATATATAGACATGGTCACAATCTATTCCAAACCATTACAGTACAGCAACTTAAAAATTCATTCAGAGCCACTGATAACCTGGAATTTAAATTAGACTGCATACTGACCCAATGCAACCCTGGTAAATTGAAGTTCCCACTGAGAATTGCTATTGGTACCTTTTTTCTTTGACATAGAAACTTGAATGATTGTGAAGTCTCATCAGTGGGTGGATCATCACCTTGTGGACAATAGAAGCCAATGACATAAATCCCCCACCACAAGAACCAGCTACAAAACAACATAACATTTCAGTCCTCCTCATATACCAATTCCATAGTACTTTCCACAGATTTATCAATGTCTATAAATACACCACCCCTCTCTATCTACTATCATATCTTTTCTGTAAACTACACATCTATTAGAGAAAATCTCTGCTGATCTTATGTCTCCCTTTAACCTAGATTAAGTGTCAATTATGATATTGACATCTGTTGTAGCAGCAAGGGCATTAAACTCGGCTACTTTATTAACCATGCTTCTGCTATTTACAACAAGCAAAGTCAATGGATCAGTTACTGCTAAATGCATACCTCTCCCTCCCCTATTAATGCCTAGCAGTCCTTACTTACTGGTATTGTGTCTTAGCCTGGACTAAGATGACATGGTACCTTTTTATTCCAATCTTTCAGTCAACCATTGCATTGAAATGAAATCCATCCATAGCAAACCAATGTTGGAGATCTCAGAGACATGCTATGTAATTGTTTTGGCTGTGTAAATTTCAAATGTGTGGTGACTTGTGGCGTTTCAAGCTCATGCTTTTCAGGCACTTGTCAATGCTGTTATGATTTTTGTTTGCTTTTCCTGTGTTCTTTGGGTTTTATTTGGATGAACTATTTGGATAAATGAATAATCCAGTAGTTTTACCTGCAAAGGGAGATTGAGGCATGCAGTGTGGAGGGGGACTTGGTGGGGGATAGGTGGGAGTGAAGAATTACAGGGAGGAGGGTGAGAAGAAGATGATGATGAATCCAGTAGTTTCTCCCCAATTGCCTGACCTTTAGAAAGCATCCTATTATATATCCATCTGGCCTTTGCTGTAGTGGCACCCCCCTCGTGGCACCCCAAGTAGCAATGCTGCATACAATTTTCAGGAATTCCTTAATATTAAAAATAATCAAGTGATAACACTTACATCCAATGTAAAGGTTGTATACACAACAAATATCTACAGAAAACTCCATGAAAAATAACCAATATGGAGCTCTATAACACACAGGCACGGATCCAAGCGGAGGGGGGGGGTTGGGGGTTGCAACCCCCCCCCCTAAATTTTGGAGCGCCATGCCCCCGAAAAAAAAAAAATTTCTTTCCCCACCCCCCCCCTGGCCCCCCCCCCCCCCCCCCCAACAAAAATCCTGGATCCGCCACTGAACACATGTCCACACTCTTTCATGCTGTGTCTGCACACCTAAGCATTGCAAATAATAAAAATATGGCAGTAGCATGATGTCATTATAGGCTTTGGTTGTCTGTCAACAACTATGTGGTGCTTTAGTCTTGTAAGAATCAATGCTGAAAGCAGCGTGAACACAAAAGGAACTTTGGGATTACAGTCTCGTGCTAATGACACTTAGCACAGAACAAGGTGTATTTATTATAACTATTGTTGGAATTCAAATTATTTATGATGAAATTCATCAAAACAATTATGGTTTTTATCTAAGCACAAAAAAAATGTGTATCCAGCTTTTTTTCTTTGCTGGACAATAATGTTTAGCAACAATGCATGAGACCAATACTGTGAAATCAAACAGATTTAACAGGTACTGTGGATTTATTACCTCTTCTATTAGGTACATTATCATTTACAACAAAGGTCAACAAAGGCCTATGAATGTTACAAGTTCACATTGCCTTTCCAGATTTCAGTGAACAAATCCGCAATTCTTGATTGTAAAGTAATAATCGGCATTATTTCCTTTTTTCTGACCTCCTACTTAGAGAAGTGATGGCAATAAAGAATCCAAGAATTCATAACAGCTGCATTTAGACAAAAGTAAATAAGGCATATATGACTTTTTTGTGCCATCTTTTATATGATAAAGGGCCAGAAGCATATCAGCCATGTCTGCTCCACCCATATGGAGATTATATTGGAGCAAAATTTGGGGTTGTGGAATTTTTAATATAATATGCTTTATCTTTCACTGGCCAGCATCTTACTGGGTGAGCCAATTGAATGCCAAGATAATTTGTTAGTCAATTGTCAAACCAATGTACAATGCACAGGCTTCAATTTGCATCTACTAGGTATTCAACTGACCCATATCCTTCATTGTTCAATTACTTTTCACTTTTCAGCACCTTTCAAACAATTTCCACAAACTGTTCCAATGCAAAAGTCCAGTGATGTAAAGTAGTTATCATAATAAATTTTATAACCAACAAGGTGGATCTAGACCTAACATAACTGTCTCACTGTTCCATTTAGAAATGATGTGACACATTGCTTAACCATGGGTATCCAACATTTTTGATTGGTGGGCTGCATTAGGTATTTTTCAAA
Source organism: Trigoniulus corallinus (assembly GCA_013389805.1). Classification (NCBI taxonomy): domain Eukaryota; kingdom Metazoa; phylum Arthropoda; class Diplopoda; order Spirobolida; family Trigoniulidae; genus Trigoniulus; species Trigoniulus corallinus. The sequence continues at coordinate 6,351,503 of JAAFCE010008833.1, forward strand.
GGCTGGTGGGCCACAACCTGATTAATGGTGATTTTTTTTTAAAAAAAATGCACAAATGGTAAATAATGTAATAGTGTCATAAGACTGACAATCACAACTATCCTCAAAGACTAACAATGACAACATCTGGCTGACATGACTGGCATTTGTTCTTACTCGATGGATCAACACTGTTTTATGGAATTCTTGCATGGGATGGAGAAATAACTGATGGGTCATGTCTGGCCACATCAATATGTTGGAGACATATGGCCTAAATCAACATCTGAGTGACTCACTCATCCCAATGTTAGACTTATCCATATTGTTTTATGTGTGTTCTGTGTTAACATAGCAGTCGTGTGTTAACACAGCATTCAATTGTTTATTTTTTTCTTATTGGTATGTTTCTGTTCTTACAGATATTGATTTGCAACACCCAAGTGCCAAACGTTATACTGATGTAACTTCTGGAAGTCAGAAGGAATGCTTAATTAATGAGAAGCTTCATCAGTGCAATCAGGAGTTTATTGGGCAAATTCATGCAGATTTTCAAAATGACTCAACTAATATTTTTCAGTTCAGGTGTGTTTCAGAATGTTTAACATTGGTAGACCATTTCTCATATCATTGGATGTAACCTTCTACATCATGGCTACCCAACCTGCAGATTGTGATAACCACAGATTGATTTCTTTTTCTTCAGCCTGGTTTAGTAGCGTGTCCTACAAGCATTAGTAGTGTGTAAACAGACAAGACCCTACATAAAATGGTGAAATAGGCATGCTGTTTTGTTGGAAAGGAGATGAGCCATGGGTGGGAAAGTGGATTTGAGAGGCTGTCAACTGCTTTAACCGTTAACACAGCAGTAGATGTTAATAACATAACAGCCTAGAAGTGTCTAACAGACACATCACATGAAATTTTCAAGAATGTATTAAAATGCTGAAAAGTTTGAGTTGTATTCAACTCAATGACATATTTAATACGTTAGTAGAGCAGTTAACCCAAATTATTCTCTAATTTGAATGTTCTGAACAAGCATTTAAATTACATATATCACAACACTGTTTCAAATTTCTAGAAATTCTTGATGGACAAATGTGGCATTGCTTTTTTATTTTTATAACTGATTGATCTTTTGATTGTCTGACTGTCTTGGGGAAACTTTGTTATGAAAGCTTCGGAAATGCTTCATTGCTTCAAATCTGTTTTTTCCCATCATGGCACAAAATACTGGGCTGCCAAATATTGGATCCCAGCACTCATTTATATCCAACTTTCTCTGCTTATTGACTCCAGCTGTTAATAGGAGACCAAGAAAGGCTTGCAGCTCAATTAAGTAAATTTCTTTCCATTTAGTTTGCAAAACTCTATTGCCTTACAATTAATGTATTTTGTAATGAGATCCAAAACATTTTCATCAAAAAACAAATTGAAACAGTGAATTTGATCATGAATTGATGTACCTGGTGAGAGAACAACCTTGTTTGCACTGCCACTGATAATATTATGCCATTTAGTTCTTCCAGCCTTTTCAGGAACTGGCTTCCATACAGTTCAATCTTTTCCCATATATTCAAAACTTGAAGTATTCTCATTATGCAGTTGTTCCATGTCGACTACATTTTCATCAACCTCAAATGCTGTTTCTGTGAAATTACTTTCATCATCAGAAACAGCATCTGGGACAAAATCCTCTTCAATATCTCTTCCTCTCAAAACGTATTGCATATCGCCACTCTCATCCATGAAAGCAAAATGGAGATCTTCATCAGACAGAATTTTTCTTTAAACATTTAACAAAATTTTTAAGAAATTGAGCTGCTACTGTATGTCCAGACAATCACAAATCAAACCTTTATTTTGAATACTTATCACTACAGATATTCCAAATTCACAAAACACAAAGGAACACAACTAAAACACTAAACTCATAAACTACAGTGCACATCCATAAATGCCAACGACACCTGAAAATGATCAAGAATTGCAAGCACCTACAAGTCTGTAGCATCATTAGGAATTTTAAACAAGTTGGAATCTGCAAGCTTCAATGAACTCGCATAGTGTTGAACAGACACACATAGGCTTTTATGATGGTTTTTAAAAAGTGATCAATATCCAAGAAACAACATGTTTCAAGAAAAACTTGACAGCATACAGTAATGTTAAAAAACAATCTGCAATGAAAGAATAGATGGACAGATTTCATAAAAAAAATTAATACTTTTGAATTTATTGTAAATAAATTTTAAAATGTGTCCATTGGTCACTGCGGATAGCTGTTAAATATATGTACCCTGTACGCCACCTAGTGGACATTTTGAGAATCATTCATGGCGTTCCCTAGTTGTGACTACCACTGTACCAGTGCAGGCAATATTGGTCATAGCTACAGTGCTTGACGTCACTATCTCGGTGGTTGCAAGCATGCTATTTTTGCTTGTAGATCATGTCAATGAAAAGACTTTACTCTTTATGCAATCGAGTTGATGTTGAATTATATACATGGTATTCCTTTGCACTTTTATTCTTTTGTTATCAGCAGATTACAAAAGGGCTCAATGATAAAAGCAGCTGATGGTCATATAAAGTTTAGCTCTTAATTCCTACATGTTTGGAACTTGTAACTTTCCAGTAATGCTTGACGAAGTCGTTGATCCACTCACTGGTGCAGTGGGTAGCAAGCTTGGTAACTGTCAGTGGTTCTAGATTTGATATTGGAACGAGGGTGTATACTTCTTTCAGGTGAGAGGGATGCCCCGCCCCCCAAGCGTGCCTTCCTTTGGATGAGAAGTAAAGCCAAGGTTCTATGTCATGTATGATGGCATTTACATGTAAAAAAAAACCCTCTCTACTGTGCAGTGGGAGCTGAGGTAAAATTTCCAGGTGTAGGAGCTCGCCCTCTGGTGTTGGTGGAATTCCCGAATACCCTGTAGTCCAAAGATAAATAAACATAGGGGTTGCAGCCTTGGTTGGCAACTGGCTGTGGAAAACACTGTCCAATATATCGCTCTTGTGTCCATTCAGAGGGACAAGATGGCCGCCTGACTCTGCCATAGGCGTGAAAAGGGTTAGCAGTTGCTTTTGTTGGGAAAAACATTTTACATTTTCATAAGGCATGGAACCGGGTTTTGCAAATGTGTTAAACTCACCTCGCGCTGGCAGTGGTAACAATGTGCATACGCTGCATTAGAAATTTGCAGTGGATGTGGCTCTAATAACCATCGTAGTTGAAGAATCCTCAAACACCAATGAAACAAATAGCAGCAGTCATCTTGTATTTACCCAGCATAGAAAAAAATCATTCACTAAAGGAAAAAGCCTGCAGTGGGACATATAGGCTAATATAAAATAAATGAGTCTCATCATTAAGTCACAACACTGCCTCCGTTTATACTTTTCCGGGACTATGCTTACAGTTTTCGTGTCCCAGAACCCCTTACTGATTAGTTTGGTATACTGGTTTAGAATCGCTACCATAGTGGTTTAACTAGAATCACTTCAAAATCAACAACTGACAGAAAACATGAAAATTGGCGAGAAAATGTTAGGAAATCAATTTTTCTGCAGTATAACGGTCAGTGACGTAGCGTGGGGTTCAGCCGCCCGGGCCATAGGCCAAATCCCCTCCCTTATTTAGGTATCTAAATCCTTAACCCCCTCAGTTCTCCTAATATTGTCTTCCTTATTTCTACTTTTATTTTAATAGGTCCAAATTGTAGGTGCGACAAAAAGTTGAAAAGAAATGGTTCAGACATTTAGTTCAAATTTCGGGATATTATTAGTATTATTATTTATTGTGAAATTTTGCCGCCCAGGGCGGGCCACCCCCCCCCCCCCCCCCGCCCCCGTCACACTACGCCACTGATAATGGTAAAGGGTAGCTACATACCCATATATGCATTTTACATTGGTTGTGTATGTTTTGAGATCCTTCTATTACTGTCTTCTAGTATTCCATGGAGGATGACTGGAATTCACCCAGATGATGCCGATCACAATCATTACTTGCAGTCATTTAGTGAAACATTATTCAGAAAACTGAAAGAGATGATTAAATGTAGTTTGCCTCCACCATATGCAAATCTCAGTAAGCCAGTAGAGGTAAATCTCAATTGTAAATAACTTTCTTTGTCTTTCAACTTCTGTGCTTAGAAAGAAAAATTCTTTCAGGATTTGTTTCAAGAGTGTGTTGGACATTTAAGGGCGTGTGAAGATCTTACAGCAGACTTTGCAACTGGGCCAACTCCTCAGTTCCACCATTGTTGGGATATGAGTATGCAAAAAATCCAACGACTAATACAACTAAATAAAGAATCTCAGGATTTTCATGGTCCAATTATTATTAAAGGACCAGACGGGTGTGGCAAATCTACACTTTTATCTGCTATATTTTCCTCAGTTTTTGAATGGTTTGTTGGCGTGGATGCCAACAACATTATACGAATAATAAGACACCTAGGAAGGACTCCAGGAAGTTTGTATGCCTCAATGCTGGTTCAGAGTCTTTTTGGTCAGATGATACTTGCCTGCAATTTGTCGACAAATCAAATTCATCCAAATATGGAGTTCTCTGAATTGTGCCAGAACTTACAAAATGCAGTTGAATTAATCTCAGAAAGTGAATTGCAAGTTGTGATAGTGATTGACGACCTTCAAGAAATGAAAAATCCAACTTTTAAGGAAATGGTAATTAACGGTGTGATCACGTGGAAGTTACCACCAAATGTTCACGTTGTCTGCTCAGTTCATTCTGATTATTTATATGAAAGTGCATCATCAGTTAACTTACTGGATATTATACAAAGTAATCCATTACTGAAAGACAATATTGTGGATTTGTCATTAGATAAAACAGCAGCATCTTCAGAAGAATTGATCAGTAAACTCCTTGATATACATTCAAGAACTCTGCAACAGGCTCAGAAACGTTTTATTATTGAGCACATGCAACAAGCACCTATCACTCCACTATTTCAGAAGTTGCTTTCACACATCATCTCATCGTCTCTAAGTAACTTTGATTTCTCCTGTTTTTCAAATATTGATAGTATAAAACCGGAAAGAAATCGTGAAGTGCATAAGTTATTCATTAAACTGATTTTCTTGATGCTTGAGAAACATATTGGAAAACATGGAGTTTCCCACATTGCTCAACTTATTTGTTGCACATTATATGGTTTGGCAGAAGTAAACCTTCTGAAGCTTGTTGGTACATTGAATGAACTCCCTCCCGCTTTTGGTGATGAGAATGAAGTCTCAGAATGCTTTAAACACCCTTCTTTTCCATGGCTAACTTTAAAGTGTGGATTACGTGAGTATACATTTTTACTTATTTGTCATTTTCTCTCCAGCCTTTTGTAATTTCCACTGTTTTGTAATTCAAATGCGAAATACTGTTTCAAATTGATATTAGATAGCATCATTCAGTTAAATTAGAACTGTAACGAAAATGCAGCTTCAGACACAGTGAGTTAAAAAAATAGTATAACACCATGGCATTTCACAAACATATGCAGTTTGTAAAGGATGACATTGTGTTCAAATAATTTGGAATGTAACAGGTTCTCAATCAGTATAAATTTAATGAATTATCAACAAAAGTGAAATGAAAATCAAATTATTTAATGATTAACTACTTTCTGCTCCCAGAAAGAAAGAATCCTTCCTTGTTGATTATTATTTTTACATCTCCAGTTGTGCACTTCACAAAATGCATTTCTTAGTGAAATGCCATGAATATGAATATGTAATCCTTTGTGATGGATACCTTGCAAGTGAGATTTCTCATGCTATATCCATATGCCTAGATCTCACCAGCACCCTAGCGACACCTTTGCCTTTTTAACCCATTCTAGCGGCGCCGCCCCACAACCCACCACCTTCAGGACCTCTTTCAAGGTGAGGGTTTCCTAATTCCTTCTGCAGTGGTCCAGCGTCGGACATGCCAATATCACATACTTGACATCCTCCGCGTGATCCCCACAGAAACCACAGCCATCCTCTCCACCTGTGATCTTTGCCATCCTCTCTTTCATCTCCAGTGAACCAGTTCTTTCCTGAAACAGAAGTGAGTTCTCCCACGGAATGTCATAGATTACCTGTCTAGCCCTTCCCATTTCTCAATCCCTCCCTCTCTCCCTCCCCTCTCTCGTCCCCTCTCTCTTCTCCTCTCTCTTCTAGTGTGTTAGTGTGTTATTTTGTGGGTTGGGGTGTAAGCCAGGCAGCCATAACAGCTTCCCCTCTCTCTATCTCCTCTCTTCCCCTCTCTCTATCTCCTCTCTCCCGCTCGCTCCCCCTTTCTATCTCCTTCCCTCTTTCTACCTCTTTTAAATTATTAAAAATGCAACGCGTTAAAAATTGGTTGAGAATCGCCGGTCTAGACCAGTGATGGTGAACCTTTTTTTTGAAGACGGGTCACAATAACACGAAAAAGAACAGAAAGTTGTCCAAGGGTCAGTTGCAATCACTATTTAATTTTATGAATAAAAAGTTATTAATAACACAGGGCTGCATTTTGAAAAAGATTTTCGGATGATAGCAAGAATTCAGCTGATTCCTAATCGTTTCTGGCTGCTGATTTCAAATATGGGTTTAGTTTTTCTCAGGCACGTCCAGATTTTTCACAAATCACTAATAATTACTTCAACTTACATGAATTTTGATTGATTTCTTGGAAATATTATTACACAAAAGCATCTCCTTAAATTATAATACTTTTCTAAATTATAATACCTCCTCAGCTTACTCCCCAATCCGTTAGTGTAACATAAAACATAGAAAACATAAATAAGCATAGTATTTGCAGCATGAGGTTTGCAGCCTGCTGGGTAACAATACTTTCTAATGGGCTACAAATACTGTATGTCTAATTTGGGTTTTGGCTGTTGTTTTGGCAATATTTTGGTAATATGAATATTTGATCAACTGCGTTTTATTTAATTATTTGTTGACAGTGTGTATCATCCATTATTGGCATAACACATATTTCTTCTACTTACAGGCGGTCTTTTGAAGCAAACTTATATATCTAATTTTTGGGTGCTCTCCTGGAAAAATAAATGTATTAAAGACGTTGCAAGTGATATGTATTTGACTGATAAACTTTCAATAACACTTCATTTGGAAATGGCATCCATGTATAGCAAAGAATTCATCAGTGAAATGGAAAACTCAGTGAGTTGAAAAATTATTATTCATTTTATTTGGTAACTGCTGTCTTTGTGATGGCTTCATTTGTTTGTCTCTATATGTATCAATTTTTATTATTAATCTTATGCTTAAATGTTATTAGAATCCCACCTCAGTGGAGCAATGGGTAGCATACTCTGCAACTGCGTCAGTGGGTACCTGTGTGTGCCCATGGTAGAATAGGCACACTGCATACCTGCATGTTGTAAGAGGCGACTAAAAGGGGTGAATTTTTCTTGCCCCTGATTGGACAACACCACTGTCGTCTTTCCCTGTGACTTGTGTTCTGGATGGGACATTACTATCATTGTGGTTGTTCGTGTCCTTCTTGTGTCCTTTACTGGATGACTGTTTGACTTGTTCTCGGTCAATGTAGGCTCCTCACTGAAGTGACCATAAATAAAAGTCTACCCACGTGTTAGCCGTGCATCGAGACCCGCACCCCTGGAAAAAGCAGATCCTGGTGATTGAGGAGGCGCATGTCCTGCAATGTCTCTGGGCCACCCCACACTGGTGTGGTGGCTGACAGACATCGAGGATTAAGGTTGCGACCTACAGCCCCAAACATCACTTTGGCCACAGCTTCCAGGGAAAACAGGCGGCCAAGATGGATACCCTGTCTTGGTCAACTGGCCAGGGGCGCATAAGTGGTTATGCCCCCTGGGGTGCACTCTGCGAGTGGACCGGCAGTCAACCCTTGATGCCAATGGTCTGGTACTCAGGGATTATGCCACCCTTGCAGTATCCTGTCCTGGGAATCTTGGCAACCAGTATGGGCGTCCCGTGTTGGGCTCGGTGTTAGGTGAGACCTGCAGGCAGCAAATTTACCGTATTATCTCGTGTATAATACGCACTTCTTTTTCTCGAACAATTGGTGCATATTATACGTAGGTGTAAAAATTTCAGCCATTATCAGAGATCACTAAACACACATAAAGAATGCTGGATCATCCGTTGAAAGAAAGAAGAGACATGTTTGCTTATTAACCTCATTTAACTTCTATTAGATGTTGTTTTGAGTTAGTTTTATAAATATAATATTTAGCTACCTAGACTTTATTTACCATCATACCATAGATACAAGTGCTCGTAGATTAATACAAGTGTAACCATAGATATAATAATACTAGCATACTACTATAAAAAATTAACAAGTCCTGTAATAAAAATGAATATTCAAAGTCCAGTTATGTCCAACAATACCGATATTGAAAGCCTAAAAATTCTTCACAATCATCATCTGAAGTAATTGGGAACTGGCAAACTTAACCTGCATATTATACATGGGCATTAATATATTTCTTTAACTAAGTCTTAAAACTTGGGGTGCGTATTATACTCGAGATAATACGGTAAATAATTTGATTTATGGCAACTAAACAGAGGCTGGGGGCCTCATCAAATAACCCCACCCCTTTACCTTCTTCTCCTTTACTGACTTGTGTTGAACCGGAAGATGGTGGGCTTGGTCCCAGCCAACTGAGTGGGCCAGCAGTTGGGTTAACACATTCCCTTAGTCAGCCAACTTGATCAGGGAACGCACCTGTGGCGTCTATGGCATCGGCACCTGCCCTTAACAAGGGGCAACGACCTCTTAGCATTAAGGTGCAAGGCTCCACCACTGATGCAACGCATGTCTTAGGTCTTAGGTGCAGTCAAAACAATTACCACCCCTTCTTCCTATCCTCCCCAGTTTCTTTCCATCTCTGGGGAGGGTGGTGCAGCCTTGGGGAAGGAGTCACCCTTCCTTATCGCTAAAGCCATCAAGGGCATTGCCAGTGACGTGACCTCAGTCAAGAAACTGTGTGTAGTGTCATCGCACTACGTGCATGACGTCATTACACTCTACAGGATGCATGTCCTCTCACATGACGTCATTAGAGCATGCATTCTGGAGAGTGTTGCATTTAAATTCAAATCTTTCTACTATTCTCATCTGGCACATTCCATAATTTGATATTTTGAAAGATTGGAATGTCAGATGGACAAAAGTTTAGTTCTAAAAATCTTTTCAAAAAAATCAGAGTTCTATTTGGTGCTTATAGCAGACAGACGCACAATTTCACTCCTCATAATTTTACAGTTTGTTACTCATATTATATTTCATTTAAACAAATTATTATATAATTAATAAATCGCGTTTAAGATTTTAATGCAAACTCGTACCTCTCAAGTTTTATTGTGGAAAATATAACACCTGATGCAATTTATAATATCAACTAAACAACAGACACATTCAAGACACTTACGGGATTACTCCAAATCAGCCTTCATCTACATGTGCAATGGCACCTTGTTAGCAGAGGCATATGCCCCCCCACCCAGACCGAAGAATTACTGAAAATGCAGAATTCGGTGACATCCTAAATTGTGATCAAACCCCATTGCACCCTAAACACCACTAGAGGTGTGGTGCGGTGCCCCGACCTAGGTGGGGAGTCAGAGGAGCAAATAGTAGAGGAGCTCAGGGACCAGGTTGTGGTGGCTGTCAGCCGAACCTCGGTTCGACAGGATAGGGAATCCCGCCATTCTGACACATTGGTGCAGACCTTTGGTAGGCCCGAGTACATCAACGCTGGCTACCCCTGCTTGAATATCTGTCCATGCATACCGAGCCTGCTTCGGTGTTTCAAGTGCCAGCGATATGGCCATTGCCAGAACTGCTGTTCTGTCAAGGCCACGTGTGGCACTTGTGGGCAAGGAGACCACACCCCTGAGTCTTGTAAGACTGCAATTTTTTGTATAAACTGCAAGGACAACCACCTGGCCTCTTCTCGGGATTGCCCCACTTGGCTGCAGGGACGCACAATCCAGAAATTGTGTGTCTAGAATGGTATCAGCTTTCAGGATGCATGGCGGCTGCTAGTCTTGCTGGGGACTCCCAGTCATGGGGTGTCTTATGTAGATGCTGCAAAGGCAGCTGCTGTGTCATCTCTGTACCCAGACGGACACACTACCTCAGCTCCCCACTCATCTGTTTGATGCCCACTCCAGCCTGCAGGTACCCATGTGTGCCCAGGGTAGAATAGGCACACTGCATACCTGCATGTCTTAAGAGGCGACTAAAAGGGGTGACTTTTTCTTGCCCCTGATTGGACACCACCACTATCGTCTTTCCCCATGACTTGTGTTTGGGACGGGATGATACCATCATCATGGTTGTCAGTGTCCTTCTTGTGTCCTTTACTGGATGACTGACTTGTTCTCGGTCGATGTAGGCTCCTCATTCAGGTGACCATAAATAACCACCTACCCACGTGTTAGCCATGCATGGAGACCCACACCCCTGGGAAAATCGGATCCTAGTGATTGAGGAGGCGTATACCCTGCGATGTCTCTTGGCCACTCCACACTGGTGAGGTGGCTGACAGACATCGAGGACTAAGGTTGCGACCTACAGTCTCCAAAACATAACTGGCCATAGCTTCCAGGGAAAATGGGTGGCCAAGGTGGATACCCGGTCTTGGTCAACCAGCCAGGGGCACATAAGTTGTTATGCCCCCTAGGGTTGATTCGAGTGGACCAGCAGTCAACCCCCCATGCCAATGGTCTGACACTTGGGGATTATGCCACCCTTGCAGTATCCTGTCCGAGGAATCTTGGCGACCCAAATGGGCGTCCCCTCATTGGGCTCCGTGGTGGGTAAGACCTGACAATACCCCCACCCTCAAACAACCCCAGCCCTCCCCTTCCTCTTTACTGACTTGTGTTGAGCCAGAAGATGGCGGGCTTGGTCCCACCCAACTCAGTGGGCCAGCTGCCATTGAGTTAATGAAGACAAACACTGCTCCAACGAAGAGACCGCGTTCCCCCAGCCACCCAACTGGATCAGGGAACGCCCCTGTGGCATATAATGCATCGGCACCTGCCCTTAACAAGAGGCAACGACCTCTTAGCCTTAAGCTGCAGGGCTCCACCACCGACGCAAAGCATGTTCCTGCAGCTAAGGTCTTAGGTGCAGTCACACTATCATCCACACCTTCTTCCTACCCTCCTCAGTTTCTTTCCATATCCGGGGAGGATGGTGTAGCCTTGGGGAATGCGTCGCCCTTCCTTATTGCTAAAGCCATCAAGGGCATTACCGGTGATGTCTTTGGTCAAGAAACTGTGCAATGGCACCTTGTTGGTGGAGGCATCTGCCCCTCACCAGATAGAAGCATTACTGAAACTGTGGAAGGTCGGTGACATCCCTGTTGTGGTCGAACCCCATCGCCCCTTAAACACCAGTAGAGGTGTGGTGCGGTGCCCTGACCTACTCAGGGAATCAGAAGAGCAAATAGTGGAGGAGCTCAGGGGCGTGGGTGTGGTGGCTGTCCACCACACCTCAGGTCAATGAGATGGCGAATCCCACCCGTCTGACACCTTGGTGCTGACCTTTGGTAGGCCAAGAGCACATTACCCATGTGTGCCTGGGGTAGAATAAACACACTGCATACCTGCATGTCGTAAGAGGCGACTAACAGGGGTGCCTTTTTCTTGCCCCTGATTGGATGACACCACTATCGTCATTGGCCATTACTTGTGGCATGGACAGGACGATACCATCATGGTGGTTGTCAGGCCTGCAGGGTCAATGGGGTGCCGGTCTGTGCTAGCATTGGCTGCCAGACGGACCCCGACCCCATTTCCATGGCTTCTTCCGGCTCCACCACCGCCTCTGGCCCATGCATGGGCGCCCCAATAATGGCTGTGCCAGCTTCTTTTTAGGCCCAAGATGCCACTCATCAAAGAGAGGCATCTCCCTTAAAGGCCTCCCTCCCTGTCTCAACCTAGCCAGCCTCCTCCACGGATGGGGTGGTGGGTGAGACAGGAGGAAAGAAAGTAGGGATACCTACCACTTCCACAGTGGGGCACATGTCCTTGGTTTGTCCACCCAAGCTCTCTGGCCAACGGCAGAGAGCATGGGGCGGTTTCATGCCCCAACTGGGGCACGATGAGGATTCCTCCTTTGAGATGGAGGAGGACGACCCCATTAAAGGAATCCCTCCCTTTTCTGCAGTGGGACGGAGAAAAGGGAGGAATAGAAATAAGCCACCTAAACCCACTTGATGTTAAATTTCCTACAGTGACTTTAATGCCCATAATCCTCAATGGAGCTCGGACAGTCACAACCCCCTAGGGCGACTTGTGGAACGATGGGTGTCACACAATGGCCTCATTGTTCTCAACACAGGTGCCCCCACACATATAATGACTGCCACTGGTGGTCTGTCTGTATAGACCTTTCCATCTGCTCTCCTGGGTTGGCACCAGGTTTGCAGTGGGAGGTTCTGTCAGACCCTTGTGGAAGTGACCACTTCCCCATGAAGATTAGCAGTGGAGATGGAACATTGCCCCACTACCCAACCATGGTGGTGTCTGCATCGGGTGGACTAGGAGGAGATTGCCCACTGTATCTACTTTTGCCCACTGTGTGATTTTGATGCGGTCAATGACCTAGTTAGTCACTTCACAGAGGTGGTGGTCAGGGCTGGATTGGCACCCATCCCACCAAGCTCGTGCAACCCACCACGAGCACTGGTGCCATGGTGGATGGTGGATTGTTTCAGTGCGAATCGGGCTCGCTGGTGAGCCCTATGCACCTTCCAGTCTCATCCTACCAACGCCAATCGTGTCGACTATCTCCGAGCCTGGGCATATGCATGGCGGGTGATCAGGGAGGCCAAACGCTCCTCATGGAGTCAGTACGTCTCCTCACTTCCCTGACACACACCCTTCAAGAATGTGTGGGAAAAGCTGAGGATGATCCAAGGGAGGTATTTACCATCATGTGGCTCTGGTCTCCTTCTACAAGGGAGACATCTCCTTCTGCCATGTGAGGTGGCTGAGGAACTGGCAAGGACGTTTGCAGCCATCTCCAGTTATCAGCACTACACGCTGAAATGGGCTGCAGAACGCCATCCAATAAATTTCTCTGGTGGTGTCACTGAAGGGTTTAACACCGCATTTACCCCTTGGGAGCTGTAGGCAGCTCTAGCAAGGGCCAGGGGCACGGCCCCTGCTCTAGGTAGCATCCACGATCGAATGCTACGACATCTACCATAGAGGTGCGTTAGTTACCTCCTTCAGGTTTCTAATTACATTTGGCAGCAGCATGAAGTCCCTGCAGGCTGGTGAGAGGCTACTATCACCCCACTCCAAAAACCTGGGAAGGATAGTAGCCTCCCAACGAATTATAGACCCATTTCATTGACGAGCTGCCTTTGCATAACCATGGAACGCATGGTGAACTGTCGCCTGGCGCTGGCACAACATTCTCGCCAATGCCCAAAGTGGCTTCTGTGCTGGCAGGTCTCCAGTGGATCATTTGATCTCCCTGGAGACCGCAGTGCATGAGGCTTTTCTCCACAGACAGCACTTGGTGGCTGCCTTCGTTGATGTGGAGAAGGCTTATGATATCACATGGCGCCATGGTATACTGGAGACCTTGCACCAGAGGGGGCTTAGGGGTAATCTGCCCCTCTTCCTCCTTAGCTTTTTGTTGGACCGGACCTTCAGAGTGTGTGTGGGTAACATCTACTCCTCAGTCTTCCTGCAGGAGAAAGGTGTCCCACAGGAGACCGTCTTGAGTGTGACTCTCTTTTCTGTTGCAGTGAATGGTTTACCGTCCTCAGTTCACACCCCGGTTCTGTCGTCCCTATTTGTGGACGTCTTTTCTATCAGGTACTGGGCTGCCATGATGCACAGCATTGAGCATCAGCTGTAACTGGCGCTCAATAGTGCCAACGAGTTTTGCCACCTCAACGTGGGTAGAAGTTCTCCCCTAACAAAACAATGGTCATGCACATCTGTCATAAGCAAGGGCTCCACCCTGTGCGTCAGCTTACCATGAATGGCCTCCTCACCCCAGTTGTAGAGGCGGCCTGGTTTCTTGGTCTCTGGTTCGACAGAGGTCTGACATGGGTCCCGCACTTGAAGGAGCTGAAGGGTAAGTGCCTTTGCTCCCTTAATAATCTTTGGTGCCTGAAGGGAACTGGTTTTGGGGCACATGGAACAGTGATGCTTCAACTTTACAGATCACTCGTTCTATCACATCACGATTATGGCTGTGGTGTATATTACATGGCTGCTCTGTCAACTCTCCAGATGCTGGACAGTGTACATCACGCTGGCCTACAGTTTTCCATTGGGGCCTTCTGCACGAGTCCATTCCTCAGCCTTTAAGCTGAGATTGGTGAACCACCATTAACTGTGTGGTGGCAGTACTTGGCAGCAGCATACGTTTTGTGGCTGAAAGGTCAGCTGCAGCACCCTACACACCCAGCCGTTTTCAGTCGCACTCTGCGACGGCCATTGGACTGCCGTTCCCCCTTCATTTGGCATGCAGTGGATGGATGGTCATTCTGGTCTGGGTGTGACTCTACCTAGGGTGCAGCCTGTACTGCCGGCCTCTGTTCAACCCTATACAGTGCCAGGGCCAAAGTTCAATTGCACACTGGCAGCCTTCCCCAAACCAGTACCGATAGGTCAGTGTACCAACAATAGTTTAGACGCCTTTCTCTTGCCTATCAGGGCCATGTTTTTATTTACATGGATGGGTCAAAGGATGGCTCTCATCACATGCCTCTCATCAAACAGAGGCATCTACTTTGAGATGCCCCATTCCTGGCTCAGCCCAGCTGGCCCCCTCCATAGTGGTGGTGATGGGTGAAAGAGGAGGGAAGAAACCAGGGACACCCCCGGCCCCCGCAGTGGGGTGCGTGCTTTTGGTTCGTCCACCCAGGCTCTTCGGCCAACAGCAGAAAGCACTGAGTGGCAGCATGCCCCAACTGGGGCATGATGGGGATTCCTCCTTTGAGATGGAGGAGGAAGACCCAATTTTAGGCACACCTCCCTTTTCTGCTGTGGGATGGAAAAAAGGGAGGAATAGAAATAAACCTCCAAAGCCCACCTAATGGGAAATATCCTTCAATGGAACTGTTGAGGTTTTTCCCACAAGAGGGACGAGATCACAATGCTGATCTCCTGGCACAACCCCATCTGCATCTCCCTCCAGGAGATCCTCTGCCATAATGATACCCCACTTTCGTTATGGGGCTACAACATGTATGCAGACACCCGGCAGCAGGGAAGCCACCCTGTGGGAGGGGTGGCTATCCTTATCTGTAATGGATGCATGCACATCCCAGTGACTTTTCAGACGCCTCTCCAAGCCATGGCAGTTTCACTGCAACTGAATGTGCCCACCACTCTATGTTCCCTCTACCTGCCTCCTGGGATTGATATCTCATGGGCAGACCTTGACTCCCTCACAGCCCAGCTTCCCAGACAGTTTCTGATTATGGGAGATTTTAGTGCCCATAACCCGCAATGGGGCTCGGACAGTCGCAACCCCTGAGGGCTCCTTGTGGAACAATGGGTGTCACACAGGTGCCCCCACACATGTTATGACTCAACCTCTCCATCTGCTCTCCTGGGTTGGCGCCAGGTCTGCAATGGGAGGTTCTGTCTGACCCTTGTGGAAGTGACCACTTTCCCATCAGGATTAGCAGTGGAAGTGGGGCATTGCCCCAACAACCACCACGGTGATGTTTGCGTCGGGCAGACTGGAAGGAGTTTGCTCATCGAATCCATTTTCGCCCACTGCGGGATTTTTATGGGGTCAATGATCTAGTGAGCCACTACACAGAGGTGGTGACCACAGCAGCATAGGCATCTGTTCCCCAGAGCTCCTGTAACCCTCCATGAGCATGGGTGACATGGTGGACGGAGGACTTTCGGAGTGCGATTCGGGCCCACAGGAGCTCCCTTCGCCTCTTCCAGTCTCATCCAACTGATGCCAATCGTGTCAACTACCTCAGAACCCGGGCATATGCACGACGGGTAATCAAGGAGGCCAAACGCTCCTCATGGAGAGAGTGTCTCCTTGCTTACCCACCACATGCCATCCAAGAATGTCTGGGAAAAGCTGAGAAAAGTTCAGGGAAGGTACTTACAATCCTGTGGCTCTGGTCTCCTTGTGCAAGGGAGACATTTATTTCTGCCTTGTGAGGTGGCTGAGGAGCATGCAAGAACATTTGCAGCCATCTCCAGTTCCCAGCACTACACTGAAGCTTTCATTAAACAAAAGGAAGCTGCAGAACGCCTTACAATTAATTTCTCTGGTGGTGTTGAGGAGGGGTATAACGATCCGTTTACCCCTTGGGAGCTGTGGGCAGTTCTAGCAAGGGCCTGGAATACTGCCCCTGGCCTTGAGAACATCCATTACCAATTGCTATGACACCTACTTGAGAAGGGTCTTTCCTACCTCCTTGAGGTTTTTAATTATATTTGGCAGCAGCATGAAATCCCTGCAGGCTGGCGGCAGGCTATTATCATTCCC
The DNA here is from genome assembly GCA_013389805.1 of Trigoniulus corallinus. Lineage (NCBI taxonomy): Eukaryota > Metazoa > Arthropoda > Diplopoda > Spirobolida > Trigoniulidae > Trigoniulus > Trigoniulus corallinus. Next base: position 6,368,001 of record JAAFCE010008833.1, read on the forward strand.
CTCCCAAAACCTGGAAAGGACAGTAGCCTCCCGACAAATTACAGGTCTTTTCCTTGATGAGCTGTCTGTGTAATTCCATGGAAGGAATGGTAAACTGGCGTCTGGTGTGGTATCTAGAACGGCACCACCTTCTTGCCAATGCCCAATGTGGCTTCCGTGCTGGCAGGTCTCCGGTGGATCATTCGATCTCACTGGAGATTGCAGTACGTGAGGCCTTTTTCCACAGACAGCACTTGGTGGCTGTCTTCTTTGATGTGGAGAAGGCATATGATACCACATGGCACTATGGCATATTAGAGACCTTGCAGCAGTGGGGGCTCAGGGGTAATTTCCTCCTCTTCCTCCATAGCGTTTTGTCCACCTGGACCTTCAGAGTGCTTGTGGGTAACACCTACTCCTCTGCCTTTCTGCAGGAGAATGGTGTCCCACAGGGGAGCATACTTAGTTTGACGCTCTTTGCTGTTGTGGTGAACGGTTTTCCCTCCTTCATTCACCCCCCGGTACAGTCGTCCCTCTTTGTGGACGACTTTTCCATCCGTTACCAGGCTGCCACAATGCATGGCATCGAGCGTCAGCTGTAACTGGCACTCATTAGTGCCAATGAGTTTGCCAACTCACATGGCAATCAGTTCTCCCCTGAGAAAACAACAGTCATACACTTCTGTCGTAAGCAAGGGCTTCACCCTGAACCTCAGCTTACCCTGAATGGCCGCCTCCTCCCAGTTGTAGAGGCAGCCCGGATTCTTGGTCTCCGTTGTGACAGCCGTCTAACGTGGGTCCCACACTTGAAGGAGCTGAAGGCTAAGTGCCTTCGCTCCATTAATATTCTGCAGTGTCTGCAGGGAACTGGTTTTGGGGCAGATCGAATGGTGATGCTGCAACTATACCGATCACTTGTTCGATCACATCTTGACTCTGGCTGTAGTGTATATCGCCTGGCCACTCCATCTACTCTCCGGATGCTGGACAGTGTACATAACACTGGCATCTGTTTGTCCATTGGGGCATTTCGCACAAGTCCTGTGCTCAGTCTTTATGCTGAGTCCAGTGAACCACCAATGACTGTGCGGCAGCAGTGCTTGGCACTGCATATATTTTGTGGCTGAAAGGTCAGCGACAGCACACTATACACCCAGCCGTTTTTAGTCGCACTCTATGAAGGCCTTTCGGCCGCCAGCCAGGGGTTCCCCCTCCATTTGGCATTCGGTGGATGGATGGTCTCACTGGCCTGGGTGTGACTCTGCCTAGGGTGCAGCCTGTACTGCCGGCCTCTGTGCCGCCCTGGACAGTGTCAGAACCAAGTTGTATTTGGATGCTCACAGCCCTCCCAGTAAGAGTTTGGACGCCTCTCTCTGACCTATCGGGACCACGTTTTTGTTTACACAGATGGGTCGAAGGATGGTACCTGTGTGGGTTGGTTAGTCTTTACAACTGGTCATCTCATAGGGGGCCGCCTTCCAGGCGCCGCCAGTGTCTTAACTGCAGAGCTCACAGCTTTGCATAAATCACTGGAACTCATCCAATGTTTGAATCACCAACACTTTGTGATTGCAACTGACTCCCTATCCTCCCTTCAGCTGTTGTGCACCCTGTTGCTCATGATTCATCAGCAGGGTAAGTCATTGTTGTTTATGTGGGTCCCAGGGCATGTTGGCATCATGGGCAATGAGAGGGCTGATGCCCATGCCCATCAGGTTGCCCACCTCCCAGATGTACCTGACACTACTGTCCCCTCCTCTGACGCTCTCTCGATGGTGTGGTAGGCCGTCTGTGAACAATGGCGGTCCCAGTGTTTTGCGGAGACCACCAACAAGCTCCGCACACTGAAGGACACTCCAGTGCACTGGGTGTCCTCATGCCACCAGTCACGGAGGGAGGAGGTTGTGCTTGCTCGGCTGTGAATCGGTCACACGTTCCTCACCCACTCCGACATACTACGGGGTGAGGATGAACCGTGGTGTGACTCCTGTTGGGAGCCTCTCACAGTGGCACACATTTTTATTCACTGTGAGAGATACCGGGAACTTAGATGTCGACTGGGAGTCAGTCCAGAGCTCTCCACCTCACTTGGGCATGACCCCCAGGGGGTTGAGAGATCGCTTGCATTTATGAAAGAGGCTGGCCTCTTTCACAACATTTAATCTTGATGCCCTTTTCCTTTTATTCTTCTTTTTGGCCTTTGCTTTTTCGTTTTTGTGTCTTTTTGGCTTTTGCCCTTATATGTTAGTGTTTCTTTTGGCTTTTGCCTTTTATTTGTGTCTGTTTAGGTTTTTGCCTGTTAGCTTTGTCTTTTTTGGCTTTTGCCTTTATTTATTCCCTATTTAATGTTTTGGCTTTTGCCTTTCTACTATTATTATTCTTAGTGGGCTTTTGCCCTTATTTATTATCCTCATGGTGGGTTGGCCTTTTACACCCCCACCATGGTGAATGTCTTTCTGGGCCCTAATGACCTTTGTAGTCGATGGGTCCTAAAACACAACAACAACAACTCGAAGGATGGCACCTAGGTGGGTTGGGCAGTCTTTACAACTGGTCATCTCTTAGGAGGGCCGCCTTCCAGGCGTCACCAGTGTTTTAATGGCAGAGCTCACAGCTCTGCACAGGGCAATGGAACTCATCCAATCATTGAATGACCAACACTTCAGTGTTGTGACTGACTCCCTATCCTCCCTTCAGCTGTTGCACACCCTTTATGGCAGACATGCCATCGTCCAGGGTGTGCAGAGATTGCTACTTGTGATTTGTAAGCAGGGCAAGACGGTGTTGTTTATGTGGGTCCCAGGGTATGTTGGCATCATGGGCAATGAGGGGGCAGATACCCATGCATGTCTGGTGACCCACTTGCCAGATATACCCGACACTGCTGCCCCCTCCTCTGATGCTCTCCCAATGGTGGGTGAGCCATCCATGAACTATGGTGGTTCCAGTGGTTTGTGGAGACCACCAACAAACTCCACACACTGCAGGACACTCAAGTGCACTAGGTGTCCTCATGCCGCCAGTTGCAGAGGGAGGTGGTTGTGCTTGCTTGGCTGCAAATCAGGCACACGTTCCTCACCCATTCCCACATTCTAAGGGGTGAGGATCAACCATGGTGTGACTGCTGTTGGGAGCCTCTCACAGTGGCACACATCTTTAGTCACTGTGTGAGATACCATGAACTTAGATGCTGACTGGGAGTGAGTCCATAGCTCTCCACATCACTTGGGGATAACCCCCATGGGGTGGAGAGCTTGCTTGTATTTTTGAAGGATGCCGGCCTCTTTCAAAAAATTTCATTTATTTACTTTATTCTTTTAGTGTTATGGCTTTTGCCTTTTTTATATCTGTGTTGGTTTTGGCCTTTGCCACTTTTATTGTTATGACAGTATTAGCTTTTGCCACTTTTATTGTTATATCTGTTTTGGCTTTTCTGGCTTGTATTGTTATGTCTGTTTTAGCTTTTGTTGCTTTTATTTCTTTGTCTGTTTTAGCTTTTGTTGCTTTTATTTCTATGTCTGTTTTGGCTTTGCCTTTATTTTCTCAATATTTATTGGGCTATTGCCTTTATTTTCTCAATATTTATTGGGCTATTGCCTTTTTATTCTAATTATTTTTAGGGGTTTTTTTTGCCCTTATTTATTGTCATCATGGTGGGGTGGACCATTGTAGTCGATGGGCCCTAAAACACAAACAAAAACAAAATGCATCACAGGGTAGGCTTCGTTCAGGTGAGAGAGATGCCCTGAGCATGCCTTACTTTTGATGAGAGGTAAAATTGAGGTCCCATGTGGTGTTCGATGTCATTTGCTCATGAAGGAACCCTCACCACTATGCCATGGGCAGATGATGGAAAAGTTTCAGGGGTAGCAACTTGCATCCATTTAGACCGATGATAAATATCCATAGGGACTGTTGTTTGGCAACCTGCTGGGAAAACCACTGGTCAATATAACGCCCTTGTGTCCAAACAGAAGGACAACATGGGTACCCGACCCTGGCAATGAAAGGATTTGTGTTAGGACAGTGGTGGCGAACCTGTGACCAGCAGATCACAAATGGATCCACCATGCAATTTTATGTGACCTGAGCATGAATCATATCCAGTATGTCGTCCCATAAAAAACAGCAAGTTTCATATATTCATAAGGAATGATGATATGATGATGAAGATGATGTTCTCTATTTGCTACTTTAATCATCTTTATTCATTATTAAAAATAAGGTATTTTTATGAAGAAAATTAAGTAGTGCTTGCAACTGACCGGCAGACTTTTTTTATCGTGGTATTGTGACCCGTCTTCTAAAAAGTTTCGCCACTACTGGTTTAGGAGTTGCGTTGCTTTCCTTAAATTCTATGAGTGGCAGAGAAAAATCATTTTTAAATTGGATCCTTTCTTTCACCCATAAAGGTAACAATGGAGGATTTCCTGTTCCCACATCAAAATTCTTTAAATTTTAATATTGAAAGCATAGCTTGGTACCATGCCATACTGGGTATCATGCTGGATTTTAGGGCATGTTATGCAAATTTTCTACAGTGAAACCTCGAATCCCAAACTTGTCAGTCCACGAACAATTTAGTCTATGAACTCCATTTGCTAATAACTTTTGCTTCACTTCATGAATGATGCTTTGGTTCATGAACAATGCATCAGTTCATGACCATGCTTGCATGGAGCACACCAAACCCTGTGCAATGCAACCCCCCCCTCAGCAGCAACCCAGTTTGCTCATCACCCATTGGGGCAGTAGAGTCCCAACCAAGGAGTAATCTTCTTTCCCTTCTCCGCCTCCTCCAATTGCACAGGGCTGCATTTTGGAAAAAATTTCTGATGATTGCAAGAATTCAGCTGATTCTGAATCGTTTTTGGCTGCTGATTTCAAATATGGATTTAGTTTTTCTCAGGCACATACAGATTTTTCATAAATCGCTAATAATTACTTCAACATAAATGAATTTTGATTGATTTCTTGGAAATATTATTACACACAAGCATTTCCTTAAATTATAATAGTTTTAAGAGGAATGTTAAAAAAACAATATTTAGTCTGATTTTTTGGACTTATAGTAAATGGATTCGTGAGGAATGGATTTGAAGTACTTTTATTCTACTTCAAACTTCCCTTTCTTTGACCTCCTCGAACATTTTGGAAGTTTCTTGCACTCTCATTCAAGGTTCCAGCAGTAGTCCACCATCATGTTAGAATTCCATCATCCCTGGTACTTCTGTTCTATCTCTTTAAATATCTTGGCGAAATCTTTCCTCATTCTCCTCACTATAATCTCCAAGGTTGTTCGGGAAATATTTGAAATGAGAATGTAAAAAGTGCAATTTAACACTCATATTGCATCCAAGTTTCTTCTACTTTTCCAACATGGTCTCCACTAAGTATTGGTAATTTTTGCCCTTCTTGTTTCCCAAGAAGCCTTGAACAACAGATTTGAATCTAATCCATGCATATTTTTAAGTTTTATTCATAGAATCCTCAAATTGCGGGTTTGTGAATTTGATGACCCACAAAAATTCCTGCTTTAATTTTTTCTGTTGTAATGTTTGGAAACTGCTTTGCAAGATAGTGAAAGTGGGTTCCATTTGTGTGCAATGTTTTGACAAACTGTTTCATCAGAGTTTAATATGTAAAGGTGGAAGTAATACCTTTATGGGCTCAATCAATGGTTTGTTGAAAATATTTTTGTGTCCCTGGCAATAGATGCTTTCTTTTTTGGCCATGATTTCTTCACCCAGTGCTTATCTATTGCTCTACTGTCCCACTCACAAAAAGCATGGCATTTTTGTATAGCCTGCTTGCTGACCAAGAAGCATGCCGATCATTTTGAAATCTCTACATATGTTCCAGTTGTGCTCCTCATTTTCAATTCTCATCAACACCTTCTTCACACTTTCAAAAGTCTCTCTTAGCTGGACAGAATAAACTACTTACTCCCATTATGAAGAAGTATTGACTTTAAACTCCTTTTGGAGGAGTCAATGCAGAGCCTCCACTGAGAAGCAGCATTTTGGATTTCAAAATATTTCATGGGGCCAGGAATGCCACAGCAAAGTACTATTGAGTGTTCCTTAGCAAAGAATGACAGTAGCTCTTCTGTATGGTGACACCATAAGAAAAATGTCCCCGATGCCAAAAGGTTTTTTGATTTTAACCTAGAACCAAGAACATCTGCTACACTTTTAGATAAGTTCAAATCAACATCATCATCTCCGCCCTTCTCCTGCCTGAGGCAGGGTCTGGTCTATGGGTTCTAATCCTCCACTCCCACCTTTCCCACTAAGTCCCCCTCCATTCCAGATGCTGTTTAGATAAGTTCAAATCTCTCACCAAATCATTAAGTTCTACCTGCATGAATAGATGAGTTACTTGGGCCCAAAACCTTCACCATGGTGCCAAATGCTATGACATCTCCCAAATTCAAGCATGGTAACTTTATGTCACAGCCCTTTATTCTTCAAATTCAACCCAGAAATGTGGCCTTCTACCTGTTGTAAACTCAGACGCCAAACAATAATCTTGAAATATAGCATATCTCAGCACATCATTAATGCAGATTTGTTGAAAGCTATGTGGTGAAAAAAAAACTAAATGCAGATTTGAAATCAGCATAAAACACTGGTTTTAAATCAGATAGCATCATAAAGACATCAAAAGTCATGGTGACCAGTGTGATCATGGCGTTGATAGAAAATCAATGACACAGAAGTCAGCAACTCCTAACCCTTTTCCCGCCTATGGCAGGGTCAGGTGCCCATCTTCTTCCTCTGAATCGACATAGGGCTAATCCCAATCAGCATTCTGCAGAATGCCTTTAGCTGTTGATGAAAGTGTTCGATAATCCCATTTAATGCTGGATGATAGGACGTTGTTCTTATATGTTGAATCCCTATGGCATCAAAGAGATGCATAAATAATAATAAATCGAACTGGCGGCCTAGGTAAGTGGTAATAGTCGATGTAATATCAAAACGGGAGATCCAGTTGGATATTAGTGCTGAAGACACCTTTGAGGCAGTAGTGTCAGGTATTGCAACCACTTCAGGCCAGGGTGTAAACCTACCGTATTTATTCTAATAAACAGCGCCATTTTAATAAACAGCCCTAGAAGTGATTGTGCAAGTTAAGTTGAATTTTTTTAATGATTAACTCTTTAATGCTACACAGGGGTACTGGTGTCATCATCATCATCACACCCTTATGCAGCCCGTGGCAGGGTCGGGTCCATGGGTCCATTGAACATGCTATGACTGGGAACACCCCAGTCAGGCGTCTGGAACCCACAAGAATATTGGCTGGTTGTATATGGGGGGATGCCGGTCTACCCCACTGTTCCACCACCACATTTTACTACCAAAGTATAAATTTTGGCAGGTGACTGACCTATTCATGGTGTCTGACCTATTGCACAATAGCTATAATGCAATAAGCAATCAGGCTCATGCCTGAATAGAGTTACTGGTGTACCCCTGTCTGTTCTGTGGGTGACCCTGGTGCAATGCAATTCACAATATTTTCACATGATGGGTTGAACTTCCTAATAAGTCACAGATGGATAGTTAATTGCTTTCCATTATTGGAATAAGGATGGATGGGTACTTTGTACCCCTGTGTAGCAACTGTGAAAAGTTTAAATGGCCATATGAAGTGCAGGAAAAGCCATATGCAGTGCATAAAGAGCACAGAATTCAGTTGCTTTAACCACAACATTCAAATTGTTCAAATTGTTTGTAATGATATTTTTTTCTGTTTCTGAGCATTGCAAGGAAGCAATCACACTATCCGCTATAAGGTGTAAACATCAGTGCAATAACTTGCTGCCAAGTGCTCACCAGTGCACACATTTTTGCTACTCATGTAAATGCTTGCACAAGTTACCATCGAAAGTACTTGCACAAGTTGCTTGCTCATGTGAACTAAGCTTTAGTGCAGATATTGTTGAAAGAAAAATTTGAAAGAGAAAGTATTCTTTAGCATTTAAATTGTTAGGAATTTGTGCAGCAGAGAATGATGGTTATCATGCTGTGGCTAACGCTCTACAGTTATCTGAATCAAGGGTAAGGATTTAAATTTTAAATGAGCCATTGATTATTTTTCTCAATTTCATTTTGCCAGTAAATTCACATTCGAGAGTGGCATCAGCAAAACTCAAAATTAATGGAATCAACTTGTCCGGTTAAAAAGTTTCCATTTATAAGTGGAAAAAAATAATAAACAGCACCCTCCAAAAATCGGCGTTAACATTTTAATAATAGTGTAAATATTTTTCAAGACCACACCTAGGAGGAACATTGCCCTAGTCAAACACCAGAAGTATGAAGCCCTCTGTCAGGAAGGGGCAGAGAAGTTTTTAATAAGCCAAGGTAAGGCCCTCTTTCCCCCGTCTCAGGTAAAGAAGAGGTTGTAAGAGCTTTCCACAACCTCTTCAATGTTGCAAGGGGAGAGGATGACATTGACACTTATCCGATATCTTCAGGGGCAGTGGACAGCATGACAGAGGAGGAAGTAGTCAGCGCCCTTAGGATGATGAGAGGTCGAAGAGCTGTATGCCCAGACAGAATCCCCATTGAAGTGGGGCATAGTCTAGGATTACTGGATTAGTTTGTGGGTTGGGGAGTAAGCCATAACAGGTCGAACCCTTAGGAGGCTGCCCGCGGGAGATGAGGAAGGAGGTGAATGGACAAAGGAGAGGTTTAATTTGCAGCACCCAACGTTCTTTACCAACCACCCAGGTTGATATTGATGTGGGCTTGCGCTGCTTAGGGATGACAGGAATCTCGTGGCTAGGGAAACTTTTCAATAAAATAACTATGGGTGATGGGACCAAAATTGTGGTAACTATAGAGTTATTAAGCTAATGAGTCATTCCATAAAGCTCTGGTAGACAGTAATAGAATGTTGCATCCAGGATCGAACTAGTGTCCATGGAAATCAGATCTCCATGCCATCTTTATGGACGTGGAGAAGGTTTATGACAGTGCTGCACGACAGGTTGTTTGGGAAGTATTCTGAAAAGGGCTAGTAGAAGAAGAGTTTATTTGAATAGTAGAGGGTATGTATGGTTCAATAGCCAGGATAAGGACACCTTGATGAAATACTGAGGGCTTTCCAGTGAGTTTTTGGATGCACCAAGTTTCAGCACTAAGTCCATAACTTAGCAAGTAGCTCATCCATAACCAGAATGAAAAGTATTCTGGTTATGGATGAGCTGCTGATGGGAGTATGAGAATGGACCCCTCAGTCCATGGCATTTGCCGACAAATATTGCAAATCTTAGTGGCTGCAAAGAACAAGTAGAAAAGGGCCTGAACGATATTAGAGGAGTGATAGAAAAGGCTGGACGATTGAAAGGGCTAAAGATAAACATGAAGAAGAAAGAGTATTTAGCCTTCAGTTGAGAAGGACAGCAGAATAACGGTTTCATACTTCCTAGAGTCAAACTGGTGGAAAAAGATGCAAGAGGAAAAGTACTTAGGATCAACATCCCAAAGCAGTGGGGTGATAGACTCTGATGTGAACCCATAGAATCAATCAAGGTGGTTGAAGTGGAGTAAGGCAAGCGGAGCCTGTGTGATAAGAGAGTCCCAACCAAGTTGGAGGTGAAGTTTTACAGGGCAGTGGTTAGGCCCGTTATGCTATAGTCACTTCAACAGAATGCATTTAGCTGAGAGGCGAATGCTGAAGAGCTAATAGAATTAGGAATTAGTACATCAGAGGTAGCTTGGGGGTGATGAACATCACCAAGAAATGAGGGAGAATAGATTGAGATGTATGGACGTGTAAAGATAAGAGAGGAGGAGGAGCTTGTTAGGTCTTTCTCAAGAATTCAGGTGGTCAGAAGCACCCGGGGCAAGAGGAGCCGAACCAGGCTTGGAAGCAGGTTGTCCATAAGGATGAGGCGGTGTATGGGGTGGACGCGGACCTGGTGGACGATATACGGGGGTGGAGGGCCAGAACCCGCAGACCCGACCCTGCCACAAGTGGGATAAATGGTTGTTTTTAGCTTTTAGACATAAGCAATATAATTACACTATGCACTGGAAATTTTTTGCAAAGGAAAAAAATCATTGTGAAGTTTCTATTAATTTCGTAATTAACCTTCTGTCTGCAAGGTGGGGTTTTTTCAAACCCCAGACCTACAAAATTGTGTCTCCACATGTACCACTTTCTCCAATCTTAACCAAACTTTGAGTACCTGTTCTCCGATGTTTTCTTTACCTATCTAGGGAAGTTGGCAGGTCTTCTAAGTATTTATCATATTTAATTTTCATTTTTTTTTTTGGGAATGGGACAGGTATGGGGTTATTCCGGACCCCACCTTGTGATGTATGTCAAAATTTAGTGATGCCTCTTCAAACCACTTTCTTCATCTATTCTCAGTAATAGTCGGCTTTATCCTTAGACCCATGGGGGTTTATCCTAATGCAGTTCAAAATGTTTTATTTGAGATGATTATAGATGCCCTACATTGCTTTAGGGTTTTAATGCCCGTTTGATTTTTTGAAGTTCTAGGAAAGGTTGAAATATTATGATAATCAAACTAAGAGGTTATAAATTACTGTATTTATAAGTTAGGAAACATCTACAGTAACACATGCCATGAATGCCATCTTCCCATTTGCAAGAAGTATTCAAAAGCTGTACTGTATTGTGAGAAAGCATGGATATTTAGAGTTGTATTGTGGATTCAATTCGCAATAATTGACTGATATGTTTTGATATATAAAATGTTTACCTCTTTTTAAATATTGTTAGACATTTTGCATAATAAAATGATAATTGTGGCTTGTTCATAAAAAAATTCATGACGTCACTCAGGTTAATTGGCAATTATATAATTATTTGTGAGTTTTAACATTATTTTCACTGTTTAGTATTTATATAGATGTTGTTTAATGCAATATAGATGATAATCTCTTAATTCTGAATATATTTTAGCATTAAAAATCAAAATTTCTCTTTGGGGTAAAAATTAACCCCACCTTGTAACGAATTTCGAAAATCGTTTCCTTGTAAACGGAAGATTAACACATTTTTCTCAAACGGCTAAAATGCCGACCCTAAATTTTTTCGCCCCAGACAAATGCCCGGCTTGCCCCCCCTACAGCGGGCCCTGTACACATACATTCTTTTTAACACTTTTGGCACACCAAATGCCAAAAATGACAACTAACATGTGTGTTAAGGGAGGAGGGCATACCATATTTTTAGAGTGAGAGTTGTAACTACGTGTGTAGATTGGTGAGTGTTTGGAGTGTGTGTTTGTAAGGAACAAGAGTTTTGGAGTGTGTGTTT
>JAAFCE010008833.1:6381966-6444278 GCA_013389805.1 Trigoniulus corallinus
ATTAAATTTATTTAAACTGCCCATAGATTGCTCTTATTAAATTTATTCAAATTGCCCATAGATTGCTCTTATTAAATTTATTCAAATTGCCCATAGATTTCTCTTATTTAAATTTGTTCAAATTGCCCATAGATTGCTCTTATTAAATTTGTTCTTATTCAAAAGTACTAAGCTTTCTTGAATTGTTGATTTGTATATTTTGAATTACTCTTGTACAACTTTTGGTGCCCTTTCATCAAATCTTGACGAAATTACATGAGGTTATCTTGAAAAATCGAACAAGACATTATAGATAACTTACAAATTTATAAAAAGACATATCCCAGAATCTGTCAATCATACTATGCTCACATACCCTGGGAAAGATGAATTACGGGTTTTTAATTTGTTTCACTTAGCCTCAGTTGACTTATGAAAGTGTTATGACATCACAAATGATGGATTGCGATGTATTTATTTCACAGAAGCTTGTCATTACTGTTTTAATTAAGCAGTTCTGCCAGATATCAAATGTAAACAAAGGTATTTAATTGTCTGTGACTCTTTTCAGGTATCTGCAAGAACAGATAGTTCTGCTTTTAGTCAGGCCACGTCATGTAATGAAAAATCTACCATTAATTTTTACCACATGGAGCAACTTTGTTTTCATTTAGTTCAATCAAGTAAGTGACTTCATTTATTAAGATGTTGATGTTTCTTATTGAGCTAATGAATTCTTTTTATTTTAGATAACATTGACCAGATCAAAAAAAGCATTTCATGCAATTATGATTTCTTGTTTGCTGCATTATCCAATGTCTCTGTTGGCTATATTTTGTATATATTGGAGTTAATAAGATCCCAAGTAAGATATAAATTATGCAATTACTTTTAATAGAATAGCAATGGCATTTAACAAATGCAATGTTTCAACTATGAGAAATCTCGTAAGTTGTAGGAGTAAATTATATATCAAAATAGAAGTCTTTTATGGTGAAACAATAACAGTGAAATATTTGTCTTCTCAATAGCAGCTTTATAGTTGCCTGTCAATACCTTAAGGGATCATTATATAAAATGTATACTACTGAAACATGACCATGAATTTTCTTTAGTTTTCTAAATGCATTTCAAATCCAGTGACTAATGGAAATTTCTGTGGAATGTTTCCCAAGTTGATAAAATTGTCATAATTTATAAGGGGTCCAAGCACACATCTTAGGGAGAAAAGTGAACGTGCAGGATAATAGACAAATTTGAGACTTTTGCTGGATGACCAAATGGAGGACAATTGCAATTCATGATTAAAGGCTTGATTCCTATTACCACTCTAAAGCCTTGTCTACATCAGACAAGTAACAAGGGCAAGTAGTAAAAAGAACTGTACGTATGGAAGTTCATATTTGAGAAGCTGTCAAGATGAACACATAACAGCTCTGCTGTAGAGATCAGTTATAAATATTTTATGGAATTTTTATGTAATGTAGCTGGCTGCTGACCAAATAGTCTGCAAGTCCCACTACCATTGTTATGCAATAATACTTTCACATCAGCAACCAATCAGGAGCAGTAATTTAGCAGTGAGGGATTGCGTGAAGGCGTTATTTGCCCAGAAAATTGGGCAAGATTCTAACCATTTTACTAGCCGTTTTACTTGGCAACTTGCCTTTCTCAGCTTTGCTCACATGTCTCATACCTGCCCTTGTACTTGACTGATGCAGACCAAGCTTAAGGCACAATTAGTCGACACTAGGGTTTATACAAAAACCGACATTTTATTAAAACAAACCGGTTTTCCGGTTTTAGAGTTTTCATTAACAAATAGGTGTTGAAAACCAGTTTCCAAAACCGACAAACCCTAGTCGACACTAGTTACATTTTGATGAGGCATCGTACTAGCACTGTATGAAGTAGCACCAGTACAATTCAATGATGTAGTGCTTGTTGGCATCACTCAAAGCACATACTTGCATGTAAAGAATGACTACCATATTTTTCAGACTACAAGCAGCACTTAAAATCCATATTTTTGCTAAAAGATTGGTATTGCACCCTATAATCCAGTGCACCTTATCTGTGAACCTTGGCTGTGCTTAATTCTGTTGACCTCAAACCAATTTCAATGTTCCACTTCAGTAAGCAGACTTCAATTGCATGTATTTCTTTAGTATGACTTTGGTGAGTGGTGAAGCCACTGCCCAACTGTTAAACTCTGACACTGAAGATAACGAATTTGATAGATTTGTAGAAGACGAATGATTGATTAAATCAGTGTATTTTCTCTGTTTTATGTACTGGTATTGTTATTTAGTTGAATGAAGTTTGACCTATCAAGCTGTTTAATTAGCTCCCTGTGCCTTATAATCCATTGCACCTTATATGTGAAAATAGATCCAGTCATTTATACTGTGTCTTATAATCCAGTGTTTGTCATGCAGAAAATATGGTATACATAGATTTGATTGTATGAGAATACCTTGATGTGGACCAGACTTAAGGCACAAATAGTCGACACTGGAACATTTTGATGATGCATCACACTAGCACTGAATGAAGTAGTGCCAGTAGAATTCCCTGATGTAGTGATTGTTGGCATCACTTATGGCACATACTTGCATTTAAAGAACGATTATATGTAGATTTGATTGTATGAAAAACACTTTACAGCTACAAGTATACATATTTTAACAATGCATATATCACCAATGCATCACCAATGATTACAGCCAGAGCCATTTCCTCCTTCACAGACAAAGCAGACAGCCCAGCCATCAGCCAGTCACAAACTAGCACAACTTTCTTGGCACCGTTGGAGTTGACTGGCAGTAAACTCTAATTTTCTGCTGCAAAGTCACTCTTCAACACTTGAAGTAGCGCTGTGACGCCACTGCTTTTTGTGCAGCGTCTTCTGACTTGAAAGCGTTAGTGCTAGCACATGGTGATAGGGAACTAGTCTTAATACTTGTGTGGCTTAATACTTATGTCACTTGTGTTTCATACATCTACAGTTAATACTTGTTTTAGCAGTAGAATTTATGGGAAAGATGAGTGTGCCAGAATTGTGGGTTTAAATGTAGATTTTTGTGGAAAAGTAAATCATCCCTTGAAAATACTCTATGATTTAATGTGTCATTTCAAGCAAATATGTCCTCGTCAGATTCTTGCAGAAACATGGTACAGTAGAACTCCAATTTTCTGAACTCTGACTATCTGAATCACTGATTATCCGAATCACTTTCAGAATTTCAGAAAAAAAATTAAGAGGGAACGTACTGCAATTTGCAAAATAATGTGCAACTTGGCTGCCCAAAAACGGATACTGACAGTCAAACAGCTTACTTTGACCTAGATGTTCAGCAAGCAATGACTTTCATTTACAGTATGGTACATTTACATGCTGTACTAACATAAAGCCCTTATAAGCATACTTAATATGTAAAAGTGTTGTCTTTTCATTTAATTAATTAAAAGCTCTTTTTATTTAAAAATAGTTCTTTTCTCCCACTTTCAAAATCCAAACAGTAATAAATTAAATTAGACCCTTTTTTTCTGAAAAAATCCAATTATCCGAATTTTTGATTATTCAAATGGGGTCCGGTCCCAATTGATTCAGATAATTGGAGTTCTACTGTAGTTTCATCATATATTAAAAGGTATACCATAAAATCTCACATAAAATCCGCATCTCAAATATAGTCCACATTAGTGACGGGTATGTTTCAATTATAGTCTGCACCCATGTATAGTCCGCACTTTAAAATTCCAACTGTAGCCAGTGGCACAACTTGTAGGGGCAACGGGATCAAATGAATTTGAGCATGAAATGTCAATTGCTCTGACGTTGAAATTGAAATGTCAAAGATTTTATATTGCGTTATCATATAAATAAGAACGTATTGTGTAAAGTAGTGTTGTTAAGTGTGATAAAATGTTCAGAAAAAGAGGAGCAGTTTTCATTGAGAACCCTTGGTTTCATTTATAGTCCGCACTCATATATAGTCTGCCCGTGCATATAGCCCGCGCTAAATGACCCTATGTTTCGTGTATAATCCATGGGCACTACGTGAGATTTTATGGTATTCTCTCATGTTGAAGCACCTCACCGATCTCGAGTTACAACAGAAGTCTCAGATAGATTTCTTAATGATAAGAGAGTAGCAAAGGGCAGAGGTCCTAAATTACTATGCTTACCCCAGCGAAATAATGTAGCCATGTCACACTATCTGGCCAAAAGTATCTGGACACCCTGTAAAGAAGGGATTGGTGACTTTGATCATGGCATTATAGTTTAATGCCACCTTATTGTGAAATTTCGGATACTCTACAGAAGCCAAGGGAGTGGCAAATTGCGTTGAACACAAAATCTCTCATCTGATCACTGAAGTTAAGCAACGCAACTCCAGTTACTACTGACATGGGTGGCTACTTGGGAAAGCTGGGTACCGCTAGTATCCAAAAATCGTCGAATTAGTGTAGTGTCTGTGCAGCCTCTGCATCAGGGC
This sequence comes from Trigoniulus corallinus, assembly GCA_013389805.1. NCBI lineage: Eukaryota > Metazoa > Arthropoda > Diplopoda > Spirobolida > Trigoniulidae > Trigoniulus > Trigoniulus corallinus. Next base: position 6,386,448 of record JAAFCE010008833.1, read on the forward strand.
TCATGACCTTGTAGTTGAAGAGTCCTAAAACACTAACAAACAAACAGAAGCCAAAATCCACTGTGAGTAATGTAATTGTAAACTGGAAACGTCAAGGCAGTGAAACTGCAGAAAAACGAAGTGGCAGGATTAAACAATTAGCGAATGCTAGGGTAGTGAATGAAAAGGGTAGTGAAACAAAATTCCAAGTTCCCATTGTTGAAATCACTCTGGAGTTCCAATGTTCATCAAGCATTTGTGCTAGCAGCAGGTTTGTTCAGCAAGAGTAAAAATCGCGTGATTCCATGGTTGTGCAGCTGCTCCCAAGCCAAACATCACTCTCTAGAATGGGAAGCATGAATTAGAATGGGAAGCATGAATTACAATGGTGGAAAGGTTACCATTATTGGACAGCGGACATGTGGATAAACGTTCTTTGGAGTGATGAATCTCACTTTACAATCTGGCAGTCCAATGGATTCGTCTGGTTTTGGTGGATGCCTGGCCACTTCTTTAGTGACTGCATTGTGCTGATTGTAAAGTTTGGTGGTGGCAGCATCATGGTTTAGTCTGGGTCCCTTAGTTCCTGTGGTTGGAAACATGAACTTTGCAATACATGTGGGCATTCTGGACAATGTTGCTCTTCGAACTCATTCGCAATATTTTGGGGAATGCCCATTTCTCTTCAAGTAGGATAACTGCCCCATTCACACATCAAGACTTTCACAGCCATGGTTTGACAAAATGTGTGTTAAAAAACTGGACTGGCCTTCTCAGAGAACTGATCTAAACCCCATAGAACACCTTTTGGACGAATTAGAATGCAGATTATATAGCCAGCCAGATCGACCATCCTCAATGCCAACACTCACTTCACCTGTGATTTATGCCTGCAAATCAAACTGGCGGAAAGACTCCCCAGACGTGTGCAGGCTGTCATGAATGCAAAAGGACCAACATCATATAATTATATATGCCTATTACATATGTCTCTAAGTCCATACCACTGGGTGTCTGGATACTTTTTGGCAGATAGTGTATGTAGGAAGTCCTCAGATGCGAGTCATGTGAGACACATTCACAGAAAGCTGAGCCACTATGGATTGCCCACCAAAAGGGAGAAATTCAAGCAGGAAACATAAAAGCAGGTAGACTGGGATTGAGAATGGTCTTCTTATGCAATGGCAGGCAGGGTCACTAGAAAGATTAGGAAATGTGGGGAACCATTTGAGACTAGGCTAGAGTAGGAGTAACATGAGCCATAACAGTCAAGAATGACATAGGTCAGGTCCTGTTTTTCACTGCTAAGTTACACAACTCATTGGAAGAATACATCCACAGCCTCTTGAATAGTGCAGTGGGAAAGAACGACAGTGACACCCATCCTGCAACTTTTTTGGGGAGTTGGATATGGGGCAGGAGAAAGAAATGCCCAGGGCCATTAGAAGATGAAAAGTTGAAAAGTTCTAACTCCGGATCACACCTAAGGATCACACGAATCAGGTGGCTAGGGAATCTTTTCAAGGTAGCATGTGGAGATGCCTCCTGCATGGCGTGAGTGTTTGATATCACCACTCTTCAAGGCAAAGGTGATGTCCAGGACTGTGATATTTATAGAGGCATTAAGCGTATGAGTCACTCGATGAGCCTCTAGGAGAGAGGAATAGAATATCGCTTTCAGGATGGAACTAATGTGTTGCAAAACCAGTTCTGGTTCATATCTAATAGTTCACTCTGAATCAGATGGTAGAATGGTGGAGAGCGTGAGTATTCGTGGACAATGTTAAAGTATTGGTGACTCCTAAGAAGAAGTGCAGAAGGGAGTAAGTGATATTAGAACAAAACGTGAACACAAAGTAGATAAATTATAGCTTTCATATGAGAAGGGCAGGGAAATAATGGTAATGTTCTCTCAAGGGGCTAGATGTTGACAAAGATTCAGTGTTTGAATTACCTAGGATCAGTTTTCTAGAGCTATGGGGAAACAGATTTTATGTGACCCATTGGATCAATGATTAGTGGATGAAGGTGAGACAGGCAAGTGAATTCCTTTGTGATCAAAAAATCCAATAAAGTTGAAGGGGAAAGTCTACAGGGAGGGTTAGGCTGGCTATGCTATATGAATCAGTGTTGGACAGTTGGAAAAAGCCACGAAAATAGAAGGCAAATAGTGGGGCGTCGAGAGCGGATAGCATTAGAAATGAGTATATCAGAGGAAGTTTGAGGGTAGGGGACATCGTGGAAAAGATGGGAGAGAATAAATTGTGAACAAGAATCCACTTGCCTGTCTCTACTTAAACCATCCCCCATTGATTCTATGCGTCTCACCAGAGTATATCTACACTTTGTTTTGGAAAGTTGATCCTAAGTACTTTGCCTCTTGCACACTTTGACTATACTGGTTTATTAAATGTTTATTAACAATAGCAAACACTTTTAAAATAGGTTTTGGATTTTGAGATTGAATTAGTGTATCATGCAGTAAATTCATCCTTGGATATATTAAGAAAAAATCCATTACAATTTGGTCCTGTTGTAATTTCATTCTTAAGGCCATATGGAGGTATGTTTTGCTAATCCATTTTAAACTTATTAAATCTTTTCGAGATAGTGAAGATTGGTAAAAAAAATCGTTTAAAATACTTGTTTCTCCATAGAATTGAGACTAGAAGTAGTTGAGAGAATGGTCACTAAAGCAATGGAATGGTGTGATGCATCAGAAGAGCCACTGTTAGTTCCTCTTAATATGTGGCTATGGCAACCAGTACCTGACTTAGTTAATGAATTTTCGTGTCCTTTGGGAATTACGTGTTTTGTAATAATGCCTGACAACCAAGCTGTCATTTACTCTGATTGTGAAAAGGCGATTCATATGCAATGTTTGCCATCAAGACGTCATATCAAAAGTTTCAAGGGTAAAATATTTTCATGTTACTGAATTAAATGTATATTATTGATCACGCTTCATATTCTGATTATTTCGCAATTAAGTTGTCATATATTTGCATATCGTCATCTTTCTTTAAATGCACCACGTAAGTTCAAAAAAGCTAATTTTACAGGAGAGAAGAAAAACTGTTTATAACTGATACTATTAGTAGGTAGGAATAACAAAAATTGCCTTGCAGAGGTACGGAGGTTGCTGACAGACTTACAGGTCTGTAAATTCATATTCTTCATATTATTTCACTATCATCATCATCTCTACAGTGTTTCACTATCATCATCATCTGTACAGTGTTTCACTATCATCTTCACTATCCTCTCACTCCCCTCCCGCCTGAGGCAGGGTCGGGTCGGCGGGTTCTAATCCTCCACCCCGCACGGCTCCATGTCCTTCTGCACCACCTGCTTTCACGTTCGTTTTGGTCTTCCTCTACCTCTGGTGCTCCCAATTACCTACAGTCCCACTATGGACCCCTCCTCATCACATGCCCATACCACCTCAACCAAATCTCTCTCATCTTTTCCGCAATGTCTCCCGCCCCTAAGCTACCTCTAATGTAATAATTTCTGATTCTGTCGGATCTTGACACCCCGCACATGAAGCGCAGCATTCGCATCTCAGCCACTTTCATTTACCTTTCATGCATCTTCCTAACTGGCCAACACTCTGAGCCATACAACATAGTGGGCCTAACGACGCGTTGATTCTGTAGACTTTGCTCTTCAACTTTATTGGGACCCGGCGGTCACACAGGACCCTACTTGCCTGTCTCCACTTCAGCCATCCTGCATTAATCCTGCAGGTCACGTGAGATTCTATTTCCCCATTGGTCTGGAAAACTGATCCTAGATAGTGAAACTCTTGCGCCACTGAAATCCTCTCTCCCCCACGACGAATCTCACCCCCCTTGTCGCTGGCCACTAAAATTGAAAGCTAGGCACTCAGTCTTCTTCATGTTTACCTTAAGGCCCCCTCCTTCCATCTCCTTCCATGTTTTCACGTCTTGTAGGCCCTTTTCACTATGATTTCTAAATTAATATGAAAACCAAGTAAATATGGGACTTGCGTGATTTGTACAGAAAGGTGACGATATTGAAGTTGCATGAGACATTTGTTGGTAATTGTTTTAAAATCCTATTTTTTCAGGTCATTATGATAAAGTAGTATGTTTACATGTGAGCAACAATGGAAAATATCTTATTAGCGGATCAGAAGACACTACTACAATCGTGTGGGATATTGAGACTTCAGCCATCCAGCACCGGATTAGGTAATGTATTTCAATATCAAGTGCCTCTACGTCATCTCCTTGCCCATATCCCACTTGTAACAGGGTCGAGTCATGGTCCTTCATTCCCACCTTAGCAGCTCTCTCCTTCCTTCCTCGCATCGGAGCTGCTGTATTGCATTGGACCAGTGCCGGATTTACCACTAGGCTAAGTTGGCTGAAGCCTAGGGTCTCAACATTTAGCGGGCTTCAGAACTTCAGAAAGCAGCTTGAAGAGGGCCTAAGATTGAAATAGCCTAGGGCCTCTCAATATCTAAATCCGGCACTGCGTTGGACATACCAGTTCTCGTCTGATCACTGAATTTAAGCACTTTTACGGTTTGGGAACGCTGTCATAACATTATAACAACAACGTCATAACAGCATAATGACTGTGTACACTCTGCAATAGAGCTATGCAGTTGACGGGACTCTAATGACATTTGTAGTTGAAGTGCCCTAAAGCCCCAATGAAACAAAATTCTCCTATCATAACGTGTCCCTACTGTCTCACGTCATGCTTTCCCATCTTTTCTGCAACATTCCTCACCCATATGTGCACATACTATACTCATCCCAAATTGTTTTGCTCTCTACACCCCACTCATGCACCAGAGAAGGCGTTTCTTTTACTCTCATTCTCTACTTTCTTGGCTCTTCTGCACTGCCCAACACTGACCCATGTAGCATAGTACGTGTAACCACTGTCCTGTAGAACCTCTTCCTCTTTCCAAACTTATCATCACTTGGCGGAAATGAAACGCGCTGCCTTGGTTATGCAGCTATCACGTGATACTCATGCATCAGTGGTTCAATTCGGGCGAATGCGGTTGACTTCTTCCAGGTAAACGGCCAAGAGGTTCCACGTGGATTGTAAGACGTCAACTGCACGTAGAGGACCACTGGCGTGTCAGCATATTGTGCAATGTGTGCGTCGCACACAGGCTCCAAGATATTGAATAATCATGGGTTTGCAGCATTTTTGCAGGATGTGTAAACATAACTGCCAACACACTCTGGTGTGTCTGTGAGAAAAATACAATATGTATAAGAGGGGTTAGATTCAACTGTGGTGGGAATTTAGATAGCTGTCATATCTGTGAATCATCCTCAACGCTGTGAAGCCATTATGAATACAAAATCTCCTGAAATGTGTTACATTTCTTTTTTTAGTGAACATATTGCCACAGTGACATGCATTTGTACCACTCAAAATGATTCTTTACTAATCAGTGGATCAGAGGACAGCAGAATTCTAATTGCTGATATGGAAAGTGGTAAAATTGTTCATAAGTTAGAGCACCATCGAGGGATAATAACATGTTTAGCAATAGCAAATGATGTCGATATTTTTGTGACAGGTATGTCATACTAATTGTGCTTCTTTTTTTCTTATTTGGAAAATGCTAGTGCCACTTTGAGAGAGTAACCAGAGAGAAAGCAGAAAGGTGGGCATATTCTTTGGGGAAGTGGCGTTGACCATCTAGTACCTCTAATATCAATGAATGCAGCATTTATTCAGGAATCTGGAATCAATATAAATCGGTGCAGAGGTTATGTGCTGCGCATTGGTTCCACGTGATAGTACTCTGAGGTGGTTTGGCTTTTTTTTTGGCCAAGACACAGGCCCCCAGTGTTCAATCTTTCCTCTCTCATGTATAAATGTGTAGATCGGCAAAAACTACTGATATGGGATCTTCCCTACTGGCGCCAGTGGAGGAAAAAGTGCTCCAACAAAAAAGTAGACCTACACTAAATTTCAGCATTAGGTTGGTAGATCACTGTCCAGGTGTCCCAATGGGACCAGTGCCTGCTCTAGGCACCCAGCAACCTCGACATTTGTCTGAGGAAGGAAAACTGCAGGGCGGCATTTTGATATGCCCTTGCAATGCCACCCCAAGAGAGAAGGACTAAACCTCACAAAAACAAATGATTAAAAAATCATGGGATATGGGGTACAGTTTATATTCCATCACTTGAGCCTGGTTTTGTGGCTTGTGACACTGGTGAGAATAGTACTCGTACAGACGAAATGCATCATAAATTTGTGACAGAGGAACTATCCTTTTTGGTAGGGAAGCATGAAATCAATCAAAAAGTGGAGTTGAAAGGTAGTCAACTGCTTTTCTAGTTCACAAGTGACACACACGTGGTTTGGCTATCACTTTTACAGCAACGGCTGCTCTTCGAATTCTATTCATGATTAGGTTTTTGTGATCTGTGCACCACCTCACTGGTACTTTCAGAATCATAGAAACCTAATGTAATTTCTCTCCTTCCACAGAACCACCACAGGCTCAAGCGCTATTCTCACAAGTGTCACATGCCATGAACTGGCCTTTAGGAGCCAGCAGAAATTTATCTCTTTGTCTGGGGTGGTATAAGTTCTAGAATGGGCCTTAGTGGGCCAAAACTGTGTATCTGAAAGGTTTAGTGGTTGTTGTGATTAATGTGCCAGTGCCTAATGAATATTTTTTCATCACAAATCTCCTAAATGAGTGTGTTAACCCTAGCTTCCACATCACATCTGCAGTTTAATTAGTAAAAGCCACTGTAATCCACTATTTACCATTTCGGATCTCTTACTTTTCTACTTTTAGGTGCTTCAGACAGTACCATTTGCATATGGAGTTTGGACAATTTTGGCCTTCTGAACACTTTGTCTTTTACACGACCTGTTGTCAACATGACCATATCAACTAATCGCACATTTCTTCTAATTGCTTGTGAAGATAGCATTTTGCATCTCCACTCACTAACTACTGGTTCAGAGATTCATACAATAATGGGGCATGAATCACAGGTAATAGAATCTGAATTTATATTTTTTTTATTTTAATTTGTCATTGCACTTACATTGCTCATAGCTTACAACCAAACACCCAAAAAAAGAGAATAAGCCATTTCTTCATTTCCTTTCAACTTTCAGCATCTAACAATTCCTCCACTTAACGGATATAAGGTGCACTGGCATGTCAGTATAGTGTGCAATGCGTGCATCACACACAGGCGCCGAGATATTAAAGGCACCAAAGATGTCAGGGGCAAAGAAAATATTTTCATTATCTAGATTCCTCTACAAGCATTGACAGTGACCTGAATATCATTCAAATGGGATTCTAAATATAACCTAAACAACTCCCAGTCAGCTCTGTGATATTGATAAGTCTCCCTACAAGGTGTACAATACTTTGGTAGCTTTCTTGCTATCTCAACCTTAACCCTGGCATGATTTCTAATTCCCTTAATGCACTTCACATCCCTGACAGAGCTAGGCACATTAGTAAAAACTAGGTCTAAAATTCCCCCCTTCTCATGAGTTGGCATGGTCACAATCTGCTCAAATCCAGTCAAACAGAGTTGCTCCAAGAAGGAATTCAGAGCACCTGACAGACTGGAATCTGAAGCAGGTTGCATGCCGTCCCACCTCAACCCTGGAAGATTGAAGTCTCCACCTAGAATAACAGCTGAGACCCTCTTTCTATGATTGAGACTCTCCAAAGATTGTGCCCAACTCAACAAAGGATTTGGATCATTTCCTGGTGGATGGTAGAATGCGTTAACTTAATTCCCCACTGCTGAACCAGAAACACTACAACACAGCATCTCAGAGTCACCCTCAAACCCTGTTTCTGATATTTCCCAGTAACTGATATTTAAACAGGCACTGTTCCTAGAAATGTTTTCACTCTAGCCGATTTGTGCATTCTAACCAATTTGTTCATTGTAAGCAACATTAAGGCTTTTTTTTTGTATTGCATTTCATGGTTCTGACTTTTTTGTTTGCTAAATCCAGTTGTATGTTATATCCAGTGTCGTTATAGACGGTTTTTACTGTATTTTTTGGATAGCCATTATTTATCCTTTGATCATCAAGACGGTAGGACACACCTAGCTTATATTTTACTAATTAAGACCATCTTAAAATTATTTGACATAAAGCATGGAGATCTCACATGATCTTATGTTTATCTATGTATGATGGGCTGTCTACTGCTGATGAATGTACGATCAGTGCAGCATACCAGAGCATGAGCTGCTCGAGATTCCAACATTCTGGACTCAGGACCCAGAAATGTGGTTTGCTACAATAGAATATCGGTTCAGAAATTATCAGATTCAATTGGATTTGAAGAAGTTTAGTCTTACAGTGGATGCCTTGCCACCGGAGATTGTGGGTGATGTCCAAGATCTTATATTAAACCCACCGCCTGTTAATGCATATGATATTCTGAAGGCTGCTGTTACCAAACACAACACTTTGTCACAACAGCAGGAACTTCAGAAATTATTAACTAATGTCCAGTTAGATGACTGTAAACCGTCTCAATTGTTAAGGAAAATGCAGCAACTGGCTTGAGATGCCTCTGCAGAAAATATATCCATAATTAGGGAGTTATTTCTGTCTCGATTGCTATGAAAGATTGGAGTAGTTTTGGCTACTGTAGATGTCGGAAACGCCACGGAGAAGTTGGGCAAAATTTCCAGGTGTAGAAGCTCGCCCCCCCCCCCGGCTTTGGTAGAATTCCCCAATACTAGACCGACGATAAATAAGCGTAGGGGTGCAGCTTTGGCCGGCAACCGGCTGCAGAAAAAAACTATGACCAATATATCGCCCTATGTCGATTCAGAGGAAGAAGATGGGCACCTGACCCTGCCATAGGCGGGAAAAGGGTTAGGAGTTGCTGACTTCTGTGTCATTGATTTTCTATCAACGCCATGATCACACTGGTCAGCATGACTTTTGATGTCTTTATGATGTTATCTGATTTGAAACCAGTGTTTTATGCTGATTTCAAATATGCAATTAGTTTTTTTTTCCATCATGTATAGTTTTTCAAAAATCTGCTTTAATGATGTTCTGAGATATGCTATATTTCAAGATTGTTGTTTGGCGTCTGAGTTTACAACAGGTAGAAGGCCACATTTCTAGGTTGAATTTGAAGAATAAAGGGCTGTGAAATAAAGATACCATGCTTTAATTTGGGAGATGTCATAGCATTTGGCACCATGGTGAAGTTTTTGGGCCCAAGTAACTCATCTATTCATGCAGGCAGAACTTAATGATTTGGTGAGAGATTTGAACTTCTCTAAAGGGCATCTGGAATGGAGGGGGTCTTAGTGGGATAGGCGGGAGTGGAGGATTAGAACCCATAGACCAGACCCTGCCTCAGGCAGGAGAAGGGCGAGATGATGATGATGATTTGAACTTATCAAAAAGTGCAGCAGAAGTTCTTGTTTCTAGGTTAAAATCAAAAACCTGTTAGCATCAGGGACGTTTTTCTTATGGTATCACCATACAGAAGAAGAGCTACTGCCATTCTTTGCTAAGGAACACTCATTAGTGCTTTACTGTGGCATTCCTGGCCACATGAAATATTTTGAAATCCAATATGCTGCTTCTGAGTGGAGGCTCTGCATTGACTCCTCCAAAAGGAGTTTAAAGTCAATACTTCTTCATAATGGGAGTAAGTAGATTATTCTGTCAAGCTAAGAGGGTCTTTTGAAAGTGTGAAAAAGGTGTTGATGAAAATTAAAAATGAGGAGCACAACTGGCATGTATGTGGAGATTTCAAAATGAGGCATGCTTCTTGGTCAGCAAGCAGGCTATACAAAAATGCCATGCTTTTTGTGAGTGGGACAGTAGAGCAATAGATAAGCACTGGGTGAAGAAATCATGGCCAAAAAAGAAAGCATCTATTGCCAGGGACACAAAAATATTTTCAACAAACCATTGATTGAGCCCATAAAGGTATTACTTCCACCTTTACATATTAAACTCTGATGAAACAGTTTGTCAAAACATTGCACACAAATGGAACCCACTTTCACTATCTTGCAAAGCAGTTTCCAAACATTACAACAGAAAAAATTAAAGCAGGAATTTTTGTGGGTCATCAAATTCACAAACCCGCAATTTGAGGATTCTATGAATAAAACTTAAAAATATGCATGGATTAGATTCAAATCTGTTGTTCAAGGCTTCTTGGGAAACAAGAAGGGCAAAAATTACCAATACTTAGTGGAGACCATGTTGGAAAAGTAGAAGAAACTTGGATGCAATATGAGTGTTAAATTGCACTTTTTACATTCTCATTTCAAATATTTCCCGAACAACCTTGGAGATTATAGTGAGGAGAATGAGGAAAGATTTCGCCAAGATATTTAAAGAGATAGAACAGAGGTACCAGGGATGATGGAATTCTAACATGATGGTGGACTACTGCTGGAACCTTGAATGAGAGTGCAAGAAACTTCCAAAATGTTCGAGTAGGTCAAAGAAAGGGAAGTTTGAAGTAGAATAAAAGTACTTCAAATCCATTCCTCACGAATCCATTTACTATAAGTCCAAAAAATCAGACTAAATATTGTTTTTTTAACATTCCTCTTAAAACTATTATAATTTAAGGAAATGCTTGTGTGTAATAATATTTCCAAGAAATCAATCAAAATTCATTTATGTTGAAGTAATTATTAGCGATTTGTGAAAAATCTCTATGTTCATGAGAAAAATTAAACCCATATTTGAAATCAGGAGACAAATTCAGAATCGGCTGAATTCTTGCAATCATCAGAAAATTTTTTTCAAAATGCAGCCCTGTGTCATCTTTCATGGAGTACTCCTTGTTATCGTTCCTCATCTCGAAGGAGGACATCGACTGACTCGCCAAGTCATGTTTTCCAGGAACAGGCTCTCTGTTGGTACCACTGTACCTTTGGCAGAGCAGCCAAGAAATATAAGCTACCGTGTACCTCAGAAAATGGAGATGTCCTTCATTCTTAGTCTCTTAGAGTTGGGGAGTAGAGGCGTCAAGAGATTATTTTTTATTTTTGTTAAGACAACTGTGCAAAAGTTTTTAAACAAAGGGTGTTAAACACAAAGGTGTTTCATTCCACAGGATAGATAGGTACCTAGTGAGGGACAGGCAGGGGCAGTGCAAAAATTGGACACGCCAAATCTTGTCCAATTACTGAAGTTAAGCAACGCAGCCCTAGTTAGTACTAACATGGGTGGCCACTTGGGAAAACTGGTTACCGCTAATACCCAAAAATCATCGCAACAGCGTATCAACAGTTTCTGCACTAAAACTATGCAGTGGACGGGTCACTAATGACCGTTGTAGTTGAAGGGTCCTAAAACACCAACGATACGAAAACAACGAGGGAAAGGTGGTAATGGAAGATAAGAACTTGCAGATCCGACCCTGCTATTGAGAGTAAATGGATACGATGACGATGATGAAGACTGAAATTTTAGTCAAATTACATAAAAATAACGTAGGAGCCTATGAGTAGTATCTGAGTTGTTGCATCCACCTCCAATAGAAAACGAAAGATTCCTCATTATCTTCCAATTGGCACAAGTTTAATTTTGTAATATTTGACATTTATTTTCAGGTTTCAAGCATGTGCATTGCTAATGATAATTGCCGTGCACTAGTTGGCTGTGAAGATAATAATATCTACATGTATGACCTGCATACTGCGCAGTTCATGAAAGTATTTAGTGGACACAAAGCTCCTATTACTGGAATTAAGGTAAACGAATTAATCTGGTTTCATCAATATGATAGTATTTGAAGTGTTGCATTACGAAATTTATATTTTTCCTCAGAACGGGGATAACGTAGCTTAGTAATAATTATAATACAGACAAACCTCTCATCTACGGACCCCCCCCCCCCCCCCCGAAAGAAGGGGGGGGGAAACCAAATGTGTCTTGTGTGCGAAATTCCATTAACACTGTCTTACAAATTCGTTGATACGACAGATAATCTTTCAATCAAGCTTATTCTCAACAAATCTGCAATAATTTATAATTTGTGAACATTATGTGTTTTTGTTTTGTTGGTGTTTTTGGGCCCTTCAACTACAAGGTCATTAGAGTCTAGTCCACTGCGTAGCTCTAGTGCAGGGACTGCTCAGACACTACGCTATTGCGATGATTTTGGGGTATTAGCTCTACCTAGTTTTCTCAAGCGCTCACCCATGTTAATACCTTCTGGGGTTGCATTGCTTAACTTGAGCAATCAGACGAGAACTGGCTTGTCCAATGCAATACAGCCACCCCCAGTATAAGTATGGAAAGAAATTAAAGTTGGATTCATTTTTAAGCCCAAACTCACCCCAACCGTCCCTCCAACCAGAACCTCCTACATATGAACAACGCCTTTTAAAATGCAAGAACTCACAACCTCTCCATGACGTCATCATAAAGCGGCGGTAGGCAGGTAGTATGTTGTGCTATTACAGGTTGTCTAAATGAACTTAAAATGAAATTGTAAAGCTGATATTCATCAAAAATTAAACTACTTTTTCATAATGTCATTAAAACAATATCGATGACTGATTTCCCATAAAATGAGCATGACAAACATAATAAAGCATGAACAATGGTTAATATGGTGGAGGGATTTAACTTCTCTACACCCTACCATTGAGATTGTAGATAGAACTTCATCATCATACCCTCATCCCCTGTGGCAGGGTTGGGCCTAAAGGTTCTAGCCCCACCACTCCTGCCTATAACCCACCAGGTCGCCATCCATTCCACTATGAACAACATCACATTCCTGTATTGGACATAGTGGGCTACTCCTCCCACTCATCTCACTACAAGTCTATATCACCTCAATCTACTGGCCCTATTGACCTACTGAATTTATTCAATAAAATATTAGTGTCATCACCATGTAGGTCTTTCATGTTCTTGATATTTTGGGGACTATTTCATTTTCTTTTGTGATGTTCTTTATTGTGAATTATGATGGTCTTAAAATTTTGTCAATCAATGTTTTTGGACTGTGTCCCTACTTATTTTTATCGTTTTGTTAATTCATAGCAGATTGCTATGAGATGCTTCTTTAAAGTATTCGGGAGCGGCGAGTTGCGTTGGACACACCAGTTCTCGTCTGATCACTGAAGTTAAGCAACGCAAGCCCAGTTAGTACTGACATGGGTGGTCGCTCGGGAAAGCTGGGTACTGCTAATACCCAATAATCGTCGCATTAGTGTAGTGTCTGTGCAGTCTATGCATTAGAACTACACAGTGGACGGGTCTCTAATGACCTCGTAGTTGACGGGACCTTAAACTCCAACAAACAAACAATTTAAAGTATTCAATATATTATGTAACAATTACAACACCAATTCATTGCATTTACCTGTTTGTTTTTTCATTCTTTACATATTTTTCAACCGGTCTTAAACATTTGACCACTACTGTATGTCTTATTTTTAATCTAGTTACATCCCTGTATCATCATCCCCTTATCCCGTCTATAGCACAGTCGAGTCTGTGGGTTCCAGTCCCCCACTCTTGCCTAGCTCCCACCAGGTCCTCGCCCCCACTCCACACACTACCATATCCTAATGGTCAACTTGCTTCCAAGTCGGCTTTGTCTCCCCCTCCCCTGGTGCTTCAAACCACCTGTATTCGTGAAATGGACTTAATGAGGTCCTCCTCTCGTTTTCTCATTACGTTTCCATACCACCTGAAGTGACATCCTTCACTTTTTCCATGATGTCCACCACCCCCAGGCTACCTCTAATATACTCATTCCTCATTCTATCAGCCCTCAACACCGAAAATTTGAGGAAAAGGTTAAATTTTGAAGACTGAATTTAATAATGTTAGTGTTTTCCCGGGGGGGGGGGGAGTGCCAAACTTCAAACCCACTTTCAGAGGGTCCACAATACAAAACCGGTTGCCCAACACTGGTACTGTATACAATATATACGCACTCAGATTGCAAATTAGTATTAAAAAGACATTAGTACATTCTCCACACTAATGATATTCTTGTGAAGCATTGGTAAGACTAATGGACTACCTCTTCTGACGTCACTACCCAATGTCACTGCCCTACGTCACTGGCCAGAGCATCCCAAACACTGGCACTAATCACCTCTACTGATACCTGCAGTAGCCGCCAGCAATGTTTGGCTACTAGTACATACAGTAACTGCTGATAGTTACTATAATAATGGTTTTATAACTAAAGCTCCCTTCCCATCTGCAAACAATAAGCTATAACGGACCACTCCTCCTATTATTCCGCAGATGCGAGGTTGTCTGTACTTAGCGAAATTCTGGACTGTTATACAATTGTTTTCTATCCAACTGATTATATGAAAGTATTAAAGACATTAGAGAGTTAGTGGTGAACGTCGCCAATGACGATACGAACGATACGAGGTCAAATGAGGCAACTGTGCATGCTCACGAAAAGCAGACCAGCAATTGAGCTTGCGCATTTGCCTCATTAGACCTCGTATCGTTTGTATCGTCATTGTCGACGTTCACCACTAATTCTCTATTGTCAGCAGTTTGGGTGTCATTTTATTGCATTATTAGGGATTTTGCAATTACTCATGAGGTGGGCGTTCCTGGACGAAAGATGAAAATTGAACATACTTTTCGTCCTTCCATGTCATCCACTGCACTATAAGGATGAAAGAAACCAAAATAAACGTCCTCCTTTTTCGCAGCGATTTGACTTGCCTGTGATTGGCTAAATGCCCGTGCATGTGCATGTTACTCACCAGCGTGTAATCTGGCATCCATTTTTTTTAAATGAAGCGACAGGAGGATAAAAACATAAAAAAATGGAAAATAAAAGTGAAGATCCCCAAAAGTTTTTTAGGAAGATATAATTTATTTTTGGTAATTTTGTCCTATAAGGGTCTGATCGCGTAGCAGACGATTCTTCGTACTTCCAATGAAGAAAATTATTAAAAATACATGTTGCGGGGCCTTGCAATATGAACAGTAGCGGTAAATAAGATGTCACAAAATATAATTAATCACAGGATAATTTAATGAAATTTCACAATATAATTAAATAAAACATCACAAAGTGGGGGAAAAGTACCTTTTCAATGATCTCTACTTTCGGTCTTTCGACTCGAAGGCCTCCGCCCCACGAACAAGATACATATCGATTCTGTGAATGATCTCGTGTAGCCAGGAATATCCCGTTTGTACAAATCTCGCTTTTCTAGGCACAGAAAAGTCTCTGAAGAATTTCTTTCTGCCTGAACCCAATGGAAAGCACAAAATAGAACAACCGGGTAAAAGGGAAAGCGTAGCCCAAAGGGTAGTTTTCCAAAATCACCCTCAAATTTGCTGATAGCAATGACCGACAACAGGCCCCACAACATGTATTTTTAATACTTTCCTTCATTGGAAGTACGAAGATTCGCCTGCTACGCGATCAGACCCTTATAGGACAAAATTACCTTATTTTGTATACAATGCTCTATACAATTCAAAGGTTACAAAAATTTTTATTTTAATGATATTTCCATTCTTTTTTGCTTAACGCTTCTGCCATATAGCAAAATGTTTGTCTGGCTTTCACTAGATGGCACACAATTATTGGGAACGGATAATTGCAATGTTGCCAAACGTAAGCCCAGACAAAACATAAGAGGACGAATTGACACCAAGGAGTCTAATGCAAGGAGTGATAGCTCCGCCCATTTCTTGTCTTCATACCTGAAGAACGCCATCTAGTAAATGGAGTTTACAAGCCACTTGTTTTCGCATGCTAGCTTGCTTATTTACAAGTTTACGTCGTCATCATCATACCCTCATCCTGCCTGCATAAGGGTCGGGTCTGTGGGTTCTGGCCCTCCGCTCCCGTCTATCCCCCACTAGGTCTCCGTCCACCCCACACACCCCCATATACTTGCAAACAACCTGCTCCCACGTCTGCTTCGTCTGCTCCCACATCTGCTCCCACGTGCTACTGACAACCTGCATTCCTAGGATGGCTGTAATGAGCTCCTCGTCTCCTCTCCTCATTACGTGTCCATACCACCTCAGCCTATTCTCCCTCATTTTTTTGGCGATGTCCACCACACCCAGGCTACCCCTAATACAGGTAGTCATCGACTTACGACCGCAATCGGTTCCGACAGACCGGTCGTAACACGATTTATTCGTAAGTTGAGTAGGCTATACATCAGCGGTCTTCAAACTGTGTTTCATGGAACCCCAGAGTTCCACAGTACACCTCTTGGGGTTTCACAAGTCAAAATAAAAATTCGTAGCTGATTCATTAGCAATGACAAGATATACTTTTCTTAAGCTGGGATGGGGCTCCCCCAAAATATACCGTAACATCTCACATAGTGCCCGCGGATTATACGCGAAACGTAGGGTCATTTAGTGCGGACTATATGCGAGGGCGGACTATAAATGAAACCCAGGGTTCTCAATGAAAACTGCTCTTCTTTTTCTGAACATTTTATTACAGTTAACAACACGATTTTACACAGTATGTTCTTATTTTTATGATAATGCAATATAAAATCTTTCACATTTCAATTTCATTGTCAGGGCAATCTGACATTTCATGTTCAAATTCATTCGATCCCATTCCCTCTACAAGTTGCTCCACTGGCTACAGTAGGAATTTTAAAGTGCAGGCTATACATGAGTGCGGACTATATTTGAAACATACCCATCGCTAATGCGGACTATAGACGGGTGCGGACTATATTTGAGGTGCGGACTTTACGTGAGATTTTACGGTAGTTCAAAGGGTTCCGTGAGTCAACAATGTTTGAAGACCACTGCTATGCAGAATGTACCATACTCAAGCCTGTGGCTAGGTCGAGTCTGTGGGTCCCAATCCTTCACCCCCATCCACCCTGGGTGGGGGCCTGGTTGTAGGCTTGTCAGCCTTGTGCCTCCTCTTGTAGCACCTCTTGTTGCACCCTCGTCTTGTAGGCTTTGTTCCTCCTCTTTGGACTCTGCAAGCTTTCCCACATCTTTGGCAAATATCAAGCACTAAGGGGCCCATTCCCCTACTCCAGCCAGCAGCTCAGCCATGACTGATGTCATCCCCATATCAAATTATTTTCAACTTTCAAGACATGTTAAACTGAACAATTTATGTATATGTTAAAATTGTGCAGCAAGCAGTTTTAAATTATTATTAAGAAAATTCAAATGAAGTGAATAACTGCATGATTTAGATGGTTAAAATATATGTAGCATCTCTTTTGTAAACTC
The DNA here is from genome assembly GCA_013389805.1 of Trigoniulus corallinus. Classification (NCBI taxonomy): domain Eukaryota; kingdom Metazoa; phylum Arthropoda; class Diplopoda; order Spirobolida; family Trigoniulidae; genus Trigoniulus; species Trigoniulus corallinus. The sequence goes on from JAAFCE010008833.1 coordinate 6,403,665, forward strand.
CATCCACTTGGGGCGCCACCGTCTACAACTGTGACAGAAAAGTCAATGGGAAAGGGGCGGAGCTGGTACTCCTTATAGACTCCTTGTTGACACCTTGTATTCGTCTTTCATTACATTCGTCCCGTCTAATTGCAAAATCCCTATTGTCCAGATGTAAACTGTGATAATACCAGTCAGCCATTTTTGTTGCAAAAATTTACTTCCTGCTTTTGTAAAACTTTCTTTGCATATTTTGCAAACTTTCTTACACTCCTGTGTGACATGTCTGAAGATTCCAGGGACGCATCAGCGGGGGAGCACTTCAAAAAAGTGCGCCCCAAACATTTTTAAATTGTCGTATAAATCTAGCTGACAATTACAATAGGTCCTCTACTGCCCCTGAGACAATGTCCTGTTTTCATTGGTTTTCATTGGATTGGCAGATAGAAATGGGAATAGCAATTACAAAAATGCCTCATCAGTTGCAAAGTACAATCATGCATCAGTTGAAATACGCCCCCTATTGAGGCACTGAGGGGGAAGAAATTGCTGCCTTGCTCCCCCTGGATCTGCCTCTGTGAGATTCTAAATTTCAGGCATTATCTCTAAAATGTGTGACAGGTTACATCTGATGACGGATTTCTGTTTACATCCGGCGGGAATACACTGAAAACGTGGTATTTCAGTCCTAACAAAGAAAGTCTTGCTAATGGGAAACATCACTCCAAAAAACAATCCTTTGACCAACACTTGAAAGAGGTCCTTTGCTTGGAGATATCTAAAGATGGTTCTTTAGGATTATCAGGTAGGATGTTAAAATGTCGAACTGCACCTGGCCGATTTTATAAATGGCAATAATTAATAAGTTAATACTCTAGGTTCTAGAGATTGCACTATAAAGGTGTGGCATTTGGCTACTGGTGATCTTCATAGTACCCTAGAAGGTCATTCTGGTTCTGTTACCTGCATAGCATGTGCACCAAGTTGTTTATTTGCAGTGTCAGGATCTGAAGATAAGACCCTTCGTGTATGGGGTCTTACTTTAGGACACATTGTATCAGCGTTTAAGGTGAACAAATTCATCAACACCAAAGTATTCTATTGCATATAGACTTAAATTTGAATATCATTTTTGTTGACTTTTTGCAGGAACATGATTCACCAATTACGGCGGTTAAAATTGCTTCAGACAGTAGACGAGTCCTGTCAGCAGACAGAAATGGAGTTTTAAAATTGTGGTTAGCGGATAATGGCACAGTTATGTTGTCCTGTCAGGGACCGACTACGTTTTTAGATATAACAAACAACATTAAATTTGCTGTATGTGGTGCTGGTGACAGTTGGTAAGTAATAATGGAATTGACATTGTAACCTTGATTTTTAACTAATCATCGCTTATATTAACCCTTTCAGCCTAAGTGGTTTCGGGCTGAAACCACCATTTTATTATTTTTCTATGGTTGTGGCATAGTGGTTTCCTGATAAAACCACTTTCATGTGGCAGATTGGTAGTGCCATCTAAGATACATTCAGTAACCCAATGGCGGATCCAGAGGCTGGCTCGGGGGGGATGGGGTGATTATGATTCTGAAGCAAATTGTAAGTTTCAGCCAGTCCGAAGTCCTAAAGTAGCCAGGCCGAAGGCCTGGCCACGGAGGGGGGGGTGATCACCCCGATCACCCCCCCCCCGTGGATCCGCCACTGCAGTAACCATGAGCATAGTGGCATTTTATTTGACAAAAACGGAAGTGTGTACCTAATCTCATAACATGTGGAATAATTTGATAAAAAAATAATTTGTGGGTGAAAGGGTTAATGTGCCAACTGTGTAAAGCTACTGTCTAACAGATCGCCCATGGGTACCCACCCAATCCCACCATTGGCGGGAAAAGGGTTAGTCAATACTTTGCAACTACAGTAGGGTTGCCATACGTCCCAGTACACCGGGACATGTCCCGGTTTTGAGGTCTATGTCGCAGTGTCCCGGTCCGACAGTCATTTGTCCCGGTCGATTTAAAATTTTCGCATGTTAAACAACTATTTTTTGATGATATCATTGCTTTCAGTACTGCGCATATGCAGTACATGCCTATAGATTCGCCCATGAAAGCACATCACATTTTGCCAGTGAAACTGACTGTTCGGGAATTATCCACCGTTGATCGCTGTGGCGGATCCAGACGAAGGGCAATGCAGCAATTGCTCCCCCCTCACTGCTTGAAAGAGGCGCAACTGATGAAGCATTTTTGCATTGCTATCCCCATTTCTATACTGCCAGTCCAACAGTTGCAGTCCAATCTGTAGTTAACTAAACCACTGAAGATAGGTCATTGACAAAGGGCCAGGAGACCTTTTTGTAATTGCTAGCTAGATGTATACTCAGGGATTATGAATATTGAAAAATATTTAGGGCGCACATTTTTTGAAGTTCTACCCCCACCCAGATCCGCCGTTTTTTTGGGTCCTCTAAAATATTTTATATTTCAATGCGTTAGTGAAAGGATTATGGAATTTTTTAATAAAGCTGCGAATGTTTATAATATGAATTCTTGCCATTTTGTTGAAAAACTATTTTTAAGGGGGGATGTCCCGGTCGGTGGTCCGACAATTATGGCAACCCTAAGTAACTACAGTTCAACTGTATATTTATGTCATAAAAGACGCTATTATAATAACTGCATTTAGCAATTTGAATTACATACAACGGTTATTGGATTTTCTATTCCTCAATTTATGATTGGCTGATGAATTGCATCCAGAACAATTCGTCAAGAGAATCTTTAAGACCATGGGCTCCCATTGAGCGTGGCAAACGGGGCAAGAAGTGCAACAAAACGTTATACAGATATTAAGCAGCAGAAGTTCTGGTCACAAGTTTGATTGTTTAACGTGAATATTTAAATCGTCCAATACGCACGCAGGGCCGGCGTCAGGGCAAGGTGAACGAGCATTGCCGTATTTAACATTAGGCGACCCTAAGCGGGCGCCTAAAAGTGTGACGTTACCTAGGAATCATAGGAATCTGGTGGCTAAGGAAACTTTTCAATAGCATAGCTGCATGGCGGGAGAATTGGATAGTACCATGCTTCCAGAGGCGTACCGAGGGGGGGTGCGGACCGCACCGGGTGACACTATTTCAGGGGGTGACACTATTTCAGGGGGTGACACTATTGCAAAGTTTCTGATCCAACCGTTTCCTACAGCACTACACCTATTTCAAGTTTAGTTTCAATGAATGCGAATTTTGTATGGGACACAGTCCAGCTAGTGTATTCACATAAACTCGTTTGGTTCGTTGGTATTTTAGGGCTTTTTTTGACTACAAGGTCATCAGAGCCCCGTCCACTGCATATTTCTAAGGCAGAGACTGCACAGCCACTACACTAATGTGACTATTTTAGGGTATTTGCACACTGTAATAAGCTTTCTCCAGGTCAATGAAGAAGGGTAATAGGCAGGGTATGAACATCTTGGGGAAATACTTGGACTTCCCAGTACAGTCCAACTGGTGAAAAGGTGCAAGACTAGTACAGTAGAACTCCAATTTTCCGAACTCCTATTATTCGAATCGCTTTCAGAATTTCAGAAAAAAGAATTACGAGGAAACGTACTGCGATTTCCAAAACAATGCGCTACTTGGCTGCCTGAAAACGCATCCTGACAGTCAAACAGCTTACTTTGACCAAGATGTTCAACAAGCAATGACTTTCATTTACAGTATGGTACACGTGCATATTGTACTAATGTACAGCCCTTTTAAGTATGCTTAATATGTAAAAGTGTTGTCTTTTCATTTAATTAATTAAAAGCTCTTTTTATTTAAAAATAAGTTTTTTCTCCCATTTAGACCCTTTTTTTTCGGAAACAATCCAATTATCCGAATGGGCTCCGGTCCCAATTGATTCGGGTAATTGGAGTTCTACTGTATTAGTAGGAGTATGTTACACTATCGGGTTGGGGAGTAAGCCAAGCAGCCCTAACAGGCCAAACCCTAAGGAGGCTGCTCACAAGTGAAGAGGGGCTAGGTGTAGGAGGCGTAGGAAAGGGAAGTTTAGCAGCACCCAAGGTTCACTACCAGCTACCAATGTTGTTACTAACATGGATTTACGTTGCTTAACTGGTGCGTCCAACGCAACTTGGCTACACCATGGAGGTAAAGCACTTAGGATCAACGTCCCAAAGCAATGGGGAGATAACTCTGATGTGACCCACAGACTCATTGGGGGATGATTGAAGTGGAGACAAGCAAGTGGAGTCTTATGCGATAGGAGGGTCCCAATCACGTTGAAAGGGAAGTTTTGCAGGGCAGTGGTTAGAGAGTGGGATGCTATTCATAGCATAGCTGGTCATTCCTATGAGGGATTTCCACATCGGAGCGAGGGAGAATAGGTTAAAGTGGTATGGACACGTAATCCGAAGAGTGGAGGAGCTCCTTTGGTCCATTTCAGGAATGCAGATGGTTGGGAACAGCTGAGGCAGGGGAGACTGAAGCAGACGTGGGAGCAAGTTGCCCACAAGGACATGGGAGTGTGTGCATTGGATGGGGATCTGGTGGAAGATAGGCAGGAGTGGAGGACTGGAACCTGCAGATCCAGCATTGACAAAAGTGGGATACCTGATTTCCACCCACACTAATCCTACCCCAGAGGCAACATTCCATCACTCTCTCCCAGACATTCAAGGAGTGGCTCATCAGCTTTTTACCTCTATAGTTATCACACTCTTGGACATCCCTTTGCCCTTGAAGAGTGGTACTATCCAACTCTCACGCCATGCCAATGGCATTCTATCTCTGCTGGCTATCCTCCTGAGAAGTTTCCCTAGCCACCTGATACCCGCCCTCCCTAGGCTATGCCACACATGAATTGGGTGTTCCATCTGCGCCTACATCTTTTCGATCTTTCATTTTCCTACACGCCCTGGTTACACAGTTCACCATCCCCTGCCAATGCTGGATAGGTGGCAAGGTTCCCATTTTCCCCTGCAGCATTCAAGAGGATGTGGAAGTACTCTTCCCACCTCCTCTTTGCCTCCATCAGGGAGAGTAGACCCTACCGCTGCTATCCTTCACTGTTATAGCCCGGGGTATATCTTTAGCTGCCCTATTTCTAGCCTTGGCCAATTTGAAAACCTCCCCTTCCCTTGTCCATAACTGCTCATAGAGTGTCTCATACTTCCGGTGCTTGGCCAGGGCAATGATCCTACTAGTGTTTGTCTTAGCCTGCCTAAATTGAGTCTTAGATTCCTGGTCCCCTGTCTGCTGCCAACTTTGGAAAGCCGCGTTCTTTTGCTTGATGTCTACTTCTACCTTCCCATTCCACCACCATGTCTGCTTGTTTCTCTGGACTGTGGCTCCTACTTGACCCTGCCCTAAAATGGCTTTCCCACAGGTTCTAATTTTTCTGGAGACCCTGTCCCACATTGCATCCACTGTCCCTTCCCAATGCCAGTCTACCTCTCTGTGCACTTTGTGGGTAAATCCCTCCGTTGTGGTGGGTAGTTTCTGCCACCTGGTGGTCTGCTCTCCTTTCCAAGAATGTGCCTTGCCTACCACTTTTCACTAGGATTTGGCCTATGGTGACATTCTTTTTGGAAATTTTCACTCAGGACTGCCCAGCAATCACGAACCTCCACTCTATGCCACCCTCTAACCATAAATAAATCTATCTGTGATATCCCTTTTGGCAACTGGAATGTGATTAGGTGGTGCTTGTCCCTCTTACTAATCCACGTATTTGCCAATGCAAGGCCAGGTGCGTTGGTTGTGTTGAGGATGAACTGTCATTCTCTACTAACTGTTCCATACCCCATCCCAACCCCTGTGACTGTGGACTGCTGATGACGGCAGCCTGGGGCCTGCTTGCACACCCCGGATGGCCACCGGTGGTGCCTGAAACTTTAATCTAAATACATTTGAAATGTTGGTGACTCAGGTGGAACGCATTGAATAATAAAGTGTTTATATGGGCGGGTCAGTGGTGGGGGTGACACCAGGATTTGCCGCACCGGGTGACACAAAGCCTAGGTACGCCTCTGCATGCTTCAAGGGCAAAGGTGATGTCTAAGTGTGGTAACTGTAGCGGTATGAAGCTTATATGCAGTGCCGTAACGAGGATATGAAGCCCCTGTGGCAAGTGTCTAACTTGTGCTTGCCCGTAACCCAATAATGACAAAAGACTTAAACATTTTGCGCCGCAAACCCAGTTGCGCCCGTGGCAGCTGCCTTCTTCGCCACGCCCTCGTTACGGCCCTGCTTATATGAGCCCTTCTGTGAAGCTCTGCGTAAGAGATTTAGAATGTCGCCTCCGGGATAGAAGTAGTGTATATGGAAATCTGTTCATATTCATGCCAGGTAGTTCCACAATGGAACCAATCTTCATTCTGATTAGCAGCACCCATCGTTCACTACCAACCACCTTGGGTTTGCGTTGCTTAAATTCAGTGATCTGACTGTGTCCAACGCAACTCGGCCCAAGAAGAATTTGAAGTGATCCATAGATTAAGTGGGGAATGGTTGAAGTGGAGTCCTTTGTGATTGGAGTGTCCCAATCAAGTTAAAAGGAGCGTTTTACAGGGCATTGGTTGGACCAGCTATGCTAGATGGATCAGTGATGAACCACGCAAATAACCCGAGATGCGAATGTTGTGTTACATGTTGTGTTACAAGTGGGGTGTAGAGAGCTGATAGAATTAGGAATGAGTATATAAGAGGTAGCCTGGGGAAATCGCGGAAATCGGTCATGTAATGTCAAGTATGCTCCCCTTAAAGAGGGGAGGAGGTTTTTAGGTCCGTTACAGGAATGCAGGTGGTTAGAAATAATAGGAGTAGGGAGAGACCAAAATAGATGTGGGGCAGAATATCCATAAGGATATGGTAGTGGGTGGGGTGTACGGGGACATGGTTGGAGATAGGAGAAAGTGGAGGGCTAGAACCTGCAGACCCTACCCTGCCACAGACGGGATAAGGGTATGATGATGATGATGATTATGATGACGACTTTCTGTTTTTATCCCATTTTGGATATGAGTATGATAAGGGGCACCAGGCACAAGGAGTGAGTGACAGCTCCGCCTTTTTCATGTCCTTGTACTCAAAGAGCGCCACCTAGTCGATGGTTTGCCGAAACTACTTGTCTTAATGAGTAATATGGTGTATTGATGACTTTTAAAAAGAATAATTTGAAGTACTGTATTTGATGTAATTATCAAGTTTTAGGTGCTTTATGAACAAAAATAACCATGAACAAAGGAATGGGATATATTGTGTGCTGCTGCTGAAAACTTTTCTGCAGTCATCAGCCAGTGTGGAGGCTATAGCAGGAGCAGATCGAGGGTGAGCAATGCAGCAATTGCTCACCCCTCAGTGCTTCAGTGGGGCACAACTGATAAGTATTTTTGCATTGCTATCCCCATTTCTATACTGCCAGTCCAAAAGTTGCAGTCCAATCTATAGTTGACTAAACGACTGAAGATAGGACATTGTCAAGTGGGCATAAAAGGACCAATTGCAATTGCTACCTAGATACAGTGGAACCCACTTATCTCGACCTCCGTTAACTCCACAACCCTTTTAAGTCGACGTTTTTAAAGTGGAACCACCAAATTCCCCCTTTGCCCTAATAGTTTCTGATTGCTTATGTCGATCCTTTTATGTCGATGACCCCTAATATTTCGAGCACAAAAAGGGTCAAATTTGCCACCCAACTTTGGTTATGTCGATCCCGGAATCCCCTTCACTGCTGGCTTTTGAATACAGTATTAACCTTCCGTCCACAAGGTGTGGTCTCGGCAGACCCCAGACCTACAAAATTGTGTCTACACATGTACCACTTTCTCCAATCTTAACCAACCTTTGAGTACCTGTTCTTTGATGTTTTCTTTACCTACAGTATCTAGGGAAGTTGGCAGGTCTCCTAAGTAATTAGCATATTTTATTTCAGGTTAAGCAATGCAACCCAAGTTAGTACCATCATGGTTGGCTGGTCAGAAACACTGGTTACTAAGGCAGAAATGGGAGCAGGATGTCCATAAGGATATGGTAGTGTTTGGCGTGGATGGGGACCTGGTGGGAGATAGCCAGGAGTGGAGGACTAGACCCTGCAGATCCGACTCTATCATAGGTGGGATAAGGGTATGGTGATGATGATGTGTTGTCTTCTTGGGTAATATAAAATTTTTACAGCATGTTTCCAAATTATTTTCATTGCTAAAGCTTTATATGGATGGTATTTAATTTAATATCCATAATAATGCCCTTAATCTGAATATTTAAGCCTGGAAAATCAAAAAGTCTTTTCGGGGTCATCACAGACCCCCACCTTGTAGTGTGTGCCAGAAATCGTCACCTTGTGGATGGAAGGTTAACCATTAACATCATTGCACCTACAATAGGGGGTACGTGGGAGCAGGTGGTGCAAAGGGACATGGTGGCGTGCAGGGTGGAGGGGGACTTGGTGGGAGATAGGCGGGAGTGGAGCACTAGAACCCGCAGACCCGACCCTGCCGCAGGCGGGAGAAGGGTGAGATGATGATGACCTACAGTAAGGAGTGTAGTAGTTCACTTCAGATGTGTTGTATGTATATAAACTCACGTACATTGCACCTACTCCCTTATTAACCCACACCATTGCCGCCATATTGGTGTTTGGTTATCTCATTCAGCGGTTATCTCGATGCTTTTTAGCAAACCCCTATGCCATCGACATAACAGGGTTCAACTGTATATACTAAAGGATTCTGAATATTTTAAAATATCCCTCTCAATTCCAGGGAAGTTTGACACTGGAAAGATATGTCTTAAATTCTTTAGTTTTCATATTATTTGGATAAATGTTCCAGAATATGATGGAAAGCGCCTGACATTGATGTACAGCCTATTCCAAATCAGACCAGCCAATTCAATTAGCTGAACAATATCTCTGCTGCCAACATATTGTTCTACATTGCTGGTCTGGAGTGGCTTATTGGGTTGGACACACTCGTTCTCATCTGATCACCGAAATTAATCAGTGCACCCCAGCTAGTACTAACTTGGGTGGCCAGTTGGGAAATCTGGGCTCTGCTTATATCCAAAAGTTGTTGCCTTAGTGTAGTTTCTGTGAAGTCTCTGCATTAGAACTACACAGTGGATGGGGCTCTAATGACAGTGCAACTCAAGGGCCCTAAAACACCAGCAAAAACAAAAACTACATTGCTGGTTAGTTGTTATTCAAGGGTGAACGTGACCATTCCTATTCTGATAGCAATTGCCAAATTCTTTGTTCTACAGATAGACGGATTTCATCCCTATGCATGGATTCTGGATTTACCTTGATTCCCAGGATGGGTTGGGGAGACGCCAATCAGCCATAACAGGTTGAACCCAAAGGAGGCTTATCATGGGATGGTGGTCGGTTAAACTGGATTCGGGTGCATGCAGGTCTGAGAAGGGAAATGAGGATGGGGGTAATGGTGAAGGAGATGGTAAGTTGCAGTACAGCAGTAGAATTTCCTTGAAAGTAATAGGTCATTTAGCATAAGGTGGAGAGCATTGAAATCTTTTTGGACCCTGAGACTGGTGGATCGCCGCTTACTGACTCTAGAGAAAAGGTCAATAGAGCGTGTTGAGCGTCCTGGAACCCAAAAATGTAGAAGTTGCAGAAGCATGGAGCAATCATGTTTGCCATGGAAGAGGCGATATATCAGTAGAACATGGAAATAAATTATAAGTAACTTCAATGGAAGGCATCCCTTGAGTCGGCCCTGGTTAGGGCCAAGTGTTGTATGTTGGAAGTGATCACTCTCACATTTGATGGAATCCACTGATAGGTTGTAGAGTTATCATGCAACCTGACCAGAGAAGTTAGCAATGAAGGATAACAGAAGGACCAGCAATTTATAGCATAGGCAATTTTTGGAAGAATCAGTAGTCTATAGAGATGGGACGTCAGCTCCCAATGCCTATATATTTCACCTAATCCTTTTATGACAGCAAAACACATTTTAACACTAAGGTAGAGGTTGCGGATATTAAAAGCCATAGTCAGTTTGTGATCAAGGAAAATCTCTAAGTCTTTTACAAACTTTGTATGGATAAGAGGGACTCCTTTAATGAATTTGTAGGAGTGTATAGTAGGGACCTGTTTCCAAGAGAACATAATAGTGGAGGATTTGGAATGTTTAATAGATAGGCCATTAGAGCTTAGCCACTCTTCAGCTTCCCATAAGCCAGTCTGAAGAGTGTTGCCATCAGAAAAGTGAAGCCAGAGCTAAGAGATTTTAAGATCATCTGCAAATACAAGAATATCAATGCATGCAGAAATATTAATGAGTAAGTCATTTAGGTAAATAATAAATAGCAAACGACTAAGAGCACTGCCTTGAGGTATGCCCATATACTTCCTATATAAACAGAAGCTAATGTATGAGTTAAGCTTGATAAAGTTGATCCAATCTATTAAGTATTGTTCAAGAAACCTGCAAAGTAAGGGGGATAGCCCATAACAAGATAATTTATAGAGCAAGAGGGGGATAGGAACTGTGTCGAATGCCTTCGACAGGTCCAAGTAAATAGAATCATACTGAGCTTTATGATCAAACGCCAGTTGAATAGAATTGAGGTGGCAAAGAAGATTTGTCTTTGTTGAGTAATGGGCAATGGGCAATGCTGGTTTGAAGTAAGGAAAGACCTACTCCAAGACCTAAGGAGCTTGAGGAGAATATATTCAATCACTTTTGCTGTAGGGGCTAGCAATGCAATAGGGCAGTAATTAGAAGGAGTAGACCATGAACCTGCTTTAAAAATAGGAACTACATGGGCAGTTTTCCAGAAAGGTGGAATCGTTGGTCAAGAGTGTGAAATATCTGCAAATTTGAAATATTATGAAATATTATGCAAATGTGAAATATTTGCTTATTTTATGGCATTAAATTTAAATAATGAAACTGATTTTGCAACGGTGAAAGCACCTAGTGAGGTGTTTCATAAGTCGGTATGCTTAATGGAAGAATTTTTGTGCATACATTTAATTCACATATGCACTTTGAACACCATAAGACTAACTACATCACACATGTCTTAAGGAAGCATTCAAAGCAATCAGAATGGTATTATAGATATATTTGTTTGGATTAGAATCTACTATGCAGTTGAATTGATGAACAAGGAATTATTGGGGGAAAAGGGAAGAAATCGGAAATTAATTAATTTGCAGCACATGTTGCTTTTAACAGCTCACAATTTCTATTAGAACATGCTAAACTTAGCAATTCTTATATATGTTTAAAGTGGGCAGCAAACAATTGTAAAGTATTACAACTAAAAAGAAGTTATTCAAATAAAGTGAACAACTGCATGTTTGAGATGCTTGAAATATATTTAGCATCTCTGTTGTAGCAAACCGTCCACTTGGGGCACCACCGTCTAAAACTGTGACACAGAAGTCAATGGGAAAGGGGCTGAGTTGGTGCTTCTTATAGACACCTTTCCAGGCACCCACAAGGGAGCGGCAAACTGCGTTGGACACACCAGTTCTTGTCTGATAACTGAAGTTAAGCAACGCAATCCCGGTTAATATTGACATGGGTAGCCACCTTGGAAAACTGGGTACTGCTAATATCCAAAAATCGTCGCATAAGTGTGGTGTCTGTGCAATCTTTGTATAAGAACTAAACTGTGGACGGGGCTCTAATGACCTTGTAGTTGAAGGGCCCTAAAACACCAATAAACACAAACAGCCAGGCACTGATGCTTGCAGGGGTTCCATGTAAGATATTTTTAACTTTTAAAAATATATTTTGAATCGCAAACAGAAAATAAAAAGCGTACTTTATATAGTATTATTAACCTTCCTTCCACAAGGTGGGGTCTCGACAAACCCCAGACCTACGAAATTGTGTCTACACATGTACCTCTTTCTCCAATCTTAACCAACCTTTGAGTACCTATTCTCTGATGTTGTCTTTACCTATCTAGGGAAGTTGGCAGGTCTCCTAAGTAATTAGCATATTTTATTTCTGGTTAAGCAATGCAACCCAAGTTAGTACCAACATGGTTCGCTGGTCAGAAACACTGGTTACTAAGGCAGAAATGGGAGCAGGATGTCCATAAGGATATGGTAGTATCTGGGGTGAATGGGGACCTGATGGGAGATAGGCAGGAGTGGAGGACTAGACCCTGCAGATCCGACCCTGTCATAGGTGGGATAAGGGTATGGTAATGATGATGTCTTGTCTTCTTGGGTAATATAGAATTTTTACAGCATGTTTCCAAATTATTTTCATTGCTGAAGCTTTATATGGATGGTATTAAATTTAATATCCATAATAATGCCCTTAATCTGAATATTTAAGGAACGGCTCACTAGGTGGCGCGTGTTCCTGATGCGTGTGCAGCTATTTTAGATTTTTGGAGCGATTTTTTTTAACCTTCCAAAGAAAAACAAACCGCCTCTTTCAAGGCAATCGACTTGGTCACCCCAGAGTAAGGTAAGGCAGCAGATTTTGGGCCCCTGAAACAGTTTGGGAAGCTTGGCGTGGGGTCGGCAGTTCAGCCTGATCTCACGCTATTTTTGCTGCTCCCATCGTCTGCATAGGCGGACGATGTGCTGCAGGGCAGCTGGGTGGCGAATTTCACTGCAGCAGGAAAATTTACTTATTGATTTATTTATATTTATAAATAACTGCTATTTGTATTGTATTGTCAATATTCGTTCTACTAACTAGATAACATTTAACATTAGCATTAGTATGTAAGTTTGGTTTAAGAGTAAGTTGTAAAGGGTAGAATGCCAAGTGAGTGTGAGACCATCCAGAGGGGCAGAAGGTCCTTGAAACAGCAAGAACACACAGCCTTGCATTAGCAAATACATGGTTCAGCAAGAGGGTAAAACACCTAATCACTTTCCAGTCACCACAGAGAAGATCCCAAATAGACTTCTTCATGGTTAGGAAGCAACATTGAGCAGAGATCCAGGATTGCTGGGCACTACCCAGTGAGGATTTCCAGAAGGAGAGTGGCCATAAGTTGCTCATAATAGAATTAGTAATAAAGGGGATAGTTAGAAAACACACCTGGGAAGGAGAATCAGTTATCAGGTGGTGGAAGTTACCCACCAAGGCAGATGAATTCCAGCAGGAGGTTCTTAGACAGGTTGACTGGGACTGGGATGGGCTAGCTAATGCCATGTGGGATAGGGCTGCTAGGAAGATTAGGAGATGTGGAGCGGTGCTGTTAGGCATGGGTAGAGTAGGAGGCACTTGCCAGGGTAGGCAGACATGGTGGTGGAATGAGGGAGTGGCGAGTTGCATTGGACACACCAGTTCTCGTCTGATCACTGAAGTTAAGCAATGCAAGCCCAGTTAGTACTGACATGGGTGGTCGCTCAGGAAAGCTGGGTACTGCTAATACCCAATTATCGTCCCATTAGTGTAGTGTCTGTGCAGTCTATGCATTGGAACTATGCAATGAATAGGTCTCTAATGACCATGTAGTTGACGGGACCTTAAACACCAACAGACAAACAGTGCAGTGAGGATGTGGAAGCAGCCATAAAAATAAAGAAGGTGGCTTTTCATAGGTGGAGAGAAACAGGGGATCAGGTTTCAAAGGCAGATTATGTTCAGGCAAAGAAAAACGCCAGGAAAACTATTTCCCTGGCCAAGTACCAGAAGTATGAGGCTCTATATGAAAAGCTGGGGACAAGGGATGGAGAGCAAGCAGTTTTTAGACTGGCCAAGCCCAGGGACAGAACCTGGACCATAACGGTCAAGGATACCAATGGTAGGGTCCTGTTCCAACCAGCAGAGGTGATAAAGAGATGGGAAGAATACTACCAGAGCCTCTTAAATGCTGCCAACCATGCAACAGTAACAGATAGCAACCCTCTAACTGATCACTGAAGTTAAGCAACGCAAGCCCAGTTAGTACTGACATGGGTGGTCGCTCGGGAAAGCTGGGTACTGCTAATACCCAATAATCGTCGCATTAGTGTAGTGTCTGTGCAGACTATACACTAGAACTATGCAGTGGACGGGTCTCTAATGACCTTGTAGTTGACGGGACCTTAAACACCAACAAACCAAAATCTAAAAGAAGGGATCCTAGTACGGTGTGACCCACTATAAAATGGTGTTTTCCGTAAGATACACAAGGTGATGTTTTTTCTGGAGCATTGCCTCGCTCCCTCGGAAAATTGACTCCAATTTTCCTTCAGTTTTAGTGGTTTAATTGGACTACAGGAAATCTTTATATTTTTCTTTTCAGCATTCATATTTGGAAGCTGTCAAATGACAATCATAAAAGGACAGTGAGTCACAAGGAAGCCATAACATGTTATGCTCTAACATTTGATTCTTCTCACCTAGTCACAGGTTCTCAGGATAAGTCACTAAAAGTTTGGGAAGTCATAACAGGCAGGCTTACTCAGGTAAGACTGCGTTTAATGCATGGATTAAAATAACGGTGCAGCCCTATCCAGTTTTAAGTTAAAAGACGGTGAAATTAAGCACATACCTCAAAGTGTCCCGGCCGTTTTCCATTTTACCCCATTAGGTTTTTTTGGTTCGTTGGTGTTTTAGGGCAAAATTGTTGCCAAAAACAAGTGTTTTTATGAATAAACCATATTGTTGTAATGACAGAATTGCAACTGTGTGGTGACGTTGAGGCCAGGCAGAAGGAAAGTAGAATTGAGATTTTTTTTTGTGTCTAGAAAAATGAGATTCGTACAAATGGAATATTCGTGGCTACACGAAATTATTCACAGAATCGATATGTATCTTGTTCGCGGGGAGAAGGGCGGGGGACCGAAAATAAAGATCTTTGTAATTATATGCAGTATACTAAATACAATTCATCTTCCACCTCAATCGCTAGGCAATATTAATAACCAGGTAAAATGGAAAGCGTACACCAAAAATGAAAGAGCATTGCATCATCTACGACAGTGGTTCTCAATGCGTGTTCTTCAAACAAATTAAATGCAGAAATAAGGGCGTTGGAAAAAAAATCGGTACAATTTAAAATAATTTTTGGATGGGATTGTAATCAGCAAACGACGTAGTTGTTCGTTTTATTGTTATATGAAGTGGTAGTAAGTACCAAGTGTAGAAAGTGTACAAGCTGACTTAAAGTTTATGTTGAATTGTAAATGTTCCGTGCAAGTAAAATGTCACAGTGTAGCGTTCCCTGGCTTCAAACGGATTGAGAACCGCTGATCTACGAGATGGTAAATTAACATTTGATATAAATTACGCCTTGATTCAATTTGTAAATCTTCTCTGCAGTGCACATGTGCTATGCAGAAAAGAGACTAATTCGGGTAACAGCATTTGTATCTAAATGGTGGACACTTTGAGGTACTCAAACATTGGATCAAAGTGTCTGGCCGGACACTTTGAGGTACCGGACACTTTGACGCGTGACACCGGCTGTGCATAAATATTGCCCAATAGATTGCTCATTTGTTTCATTGCGGCAAAAGTTGGTACCGTGCCCGACCCTGTACTAAGTGGGGAAAAAGTTTAGAAAAATGGTTGCTACGTTGACTGCATGTGATTTATGGGAATTATTTTGCAATTACCACCTAATTATAAATTATTATGGTTAACCTCTCAGTAATCCCAGAAATACTTATAAACAATGTGCATCTCTTGGCTAGTAACAATTGTTTGTAAGTATTTACCGTAAAACCTCTAATTGACTGCCACTCCCGCGCAGCGGTTTAAAAATAGAGAGCCGCCCTCTAATTCAGCTATTCTCAGCCTTTTTTTCGTCACGACACACTTTCAGTAAATTAAAAATTTGGTGGCACACTGACAACGATGCATTTTGGGGCACACAAACGCCAAAGAAAATGTATAGGTGTAACCTAACCCTACGCAAAAGCTCGCCTCGGTGGCGCAGTGGCTAGCACGCTATGTAACTGCTGCAGTAGTTTTTGATTCGGTTTTAATGGACTGAGGTGGGTTGAGTTTTTCCGGAGAGGGAAAAGCACTGAGTGCACTTTTTTTTAGATGAGCCACCCTGGCAGAGGGGTTGAAAAATAGAGCGCGGTGACGGTCAAATTGAGGTTTTACGACAAATATAAATCAGAACATCACATCGATGACTCCTCATCAGCAACATATATTTTGAAGCTATTGTTTGCAAATTACCAAAACATATAAAACTGGAATTTCTCATTATAGATAAGACATGTTTGCAATATCATTTTAGGTATTAGTCGGTCACGCAGCAGCGGTCACTTGTGTGTCATTAGCTGCTCTCAATAATGTTTTAGTGCTATCTGGCTCAGACGACTGGAATTTAATTATTTGGGATGCAAAAACTGGTCATGAAATCCACACACTGAGGTGTCATTCTGATGGAGTGACATGTGCACAAATGACTGTTGATGGCAACATTGCGGTGTCAGGTAGGTTAAATTACTTAAAACTTTGGTGTCATTGTATGCTGTTGAGTACCAGTGCCGCCTCAAGGTCACGGCACATCGGACTTTTGCCCGGGGCGCAGCATGCGCTTTTGGGCGCTATGAAGGACTTTCAAAAAAAAAAAGAGGAAATAACCTAGATAATAACTCATTTCAACAATTTTAGTATTTTCTTTGTGAAAATCTTTATACGGTAGAACCTCAATATAATGGAGCTTGTTACAACGAACTTCGGATATTGGGACAGCATGTCAGTGCTCGTATACTGAACACTCGTGTAATCCCCCGGGTTGCTTTACCGCAGACATTGGCAAACTTGTTAGATTCTAATGCCTTAGACAAGGTAATGCCTTAGGCAAGAATATTGGCTTTGTTGTCTGTGGGGGGGATGCCGGCATTATACCGCATTATACAACCAAAATGGAAATTTTGGTAGGTAAATTAATGCTTTGTTGGTTATATTATTGCATGGGGTGACTTGGGTCTAACCTATTGCACAATAACAGTAAGCAACAGGGATATTCCAGATCACATGCGGAAGTGTAGCAATTCTATTCTCGAAATATGAACAAACGGAAAAAGAATTAACCTAATATTAAATCAAAACTAATTATATATACAGTCAACCCTCGTCCATTCACGCTCCGTGATTCGCGATTGCACTGATCCACGAAAATTTAATTCAAACTAAAGTTATTTGCCTCCGCGAGTTTCCCACCTATTTGCGAAATTCTCCAACAACCCTATCGGGGGCCCTTAGGTTAGCAATTATCCCGACAAATTGCCTCCGCGCTCTGCAGAAAAGGAACCAGTTGAGAATACACCCAATGATCGGAGCGAAATAGGAGCCAATAGTAAAGATAAACGGGTGAGTACCCTTCTCAACTGGGGTGTTGATAGAACGGCTGTATTGCGTTGGACCCACCAGCTCTAATGACCTTTGTAGTTGAAGGGCCCTAAAACACCAACCTGGACACACCAGTTCTCATCTAGTCACTGAAGTTAAGTAACGCAGCATCAGCTGGTACTAATATAGGTGGCCGCTTGAGAAAATTGGGTACCTAAATTTAATACCCAAAAATTGTCGCATCAGCTTAGTGTCTGGATTCCAATTGACAGGGCATCTACGCAGTGGACGGGGCTCCAACAAAGCAAACAAATTAGATGAGCATATCGAAGCGTTGGTTTTTTTGGCTGTAACTCTTCATGTATACTGTGCGGTCATTTTAATATTTTCACCTTAAGGCACAGCTAATTTATAATCATCATCATCTTCAATCAATATTCAACATTAGCGACTACCCATACTACTGATTTTATTAAATATTTTTAACGTGTACCTCGGTATGTACTTTTGTATTCTCTCTCATGGTTAGTGCACACTGTACTAGACAGTATCCCTACCATTTTTAGTGACTCTACCAAACATCTGCAAGTCCCCCTCATTCGCGGCGGGTTCAGGAACCTAACTTCATGAATGTTCAAGGGTTGACTGTAACGGACCTTTGGCTATATCAAACACCTTCTCCCCTGAATTAGTCCATTTTATCAAGTTTCTACTGTAATTATACTTGAAAAGGAAGCCAAAAGTCTGATTGTTCAAGGCGCCAGCAACCATTGGACCAGCCCTGTCTCATACATTGGATAACTCGTCTACTGTTTCCATTTCAGGTTCCAGGGACAAAATTATATGTATTTGGGATACTCAAAGTGGACAGCTAATTACCACATTAAAATTACATTATCCAATTATGAATCTCTTAACATCATTTGATGCCAGTCACATTTTCGTTCAGTTAGAAGAGTGTTCTAAAACGCCAATATTATGTTTTCATAACTGTCCTCCAATTGATATCCAAGCTTACAGGCGGCTTGAGAAAGCAATTGAGAAAGGTGAGTTTAATATTAGAGTGCTGTTTCTTCTTACTTTAAACTGGATGGCAGCAGACGACATTGAACAACTTTAGGGCTCCCGAGAGAAAGTAGAGAATGGTCTAAATGACAATAGAATGGTGATGGAAAAGGGTCCTGAAAATAAGCATGAAGAGAGAATATGGCCTTCATTTGGGAAGAGAAAGGAAATAATGGTGACGTACTATACCCTGGGATCCATAATGGGACAGTTGGGCGCCACCATGGCAAAATTTGGCGTGGCTGTTGGGCACTGCCTATTTAGGTGCAGCTGATTTAGCACAAGCTTATGGGCCAAGGGCGTTTTGGCCCAAGTTCATTTGTCATATGTCTATTTAACTAAAACAATTGTTATAACCTATACTGCATCTCCAGTTGATCAATTAGTGGTGTTTCATGATGTTATTTCATGATTTCTTCAAATTGACTATATCGATGCAATCAAGTAGGAGAGAGCTACTCCGAAATTTTGTAAAGTAAACCTTTGGCTATGCAAACAGGATGAAACAAAAATGAATACTATTAAATAACATCTGTTAATTTGTGAAAAAAAATTGGTAGACCTTGTGAATGTTACAAATAGCCCCAATGTTAGGGAAAAACTGTTACACTTTGTTGGGACAATTGTAACTAGAACCATTCTGGCTTAACAGTAAACACAATTTCGTTATTTTTTGATGCAATTCTCGTCCCGCATGAGTCATTTTTCTGAACCAGAGATGAGTTTGACGATCCCGTCATCATAGAAATTGACCGCCAGTCCATTCTTTCAATTACACTGAAGAACAAATTTTTACTTTGGAAAAAATACATTTCTCACTTAGTGCTAGATTTATTGGATAAGTTATGCTGATTATTTATCTGTTCTCCATTTTGCCCTAGGACGTCAGGTTCTCTGGTAATTCATAGGGCTGCAGTTCCATTAAAACATTAATTGCGAATGGACATCATACATCAGATATCATACTCTACATAATTTATGTTAATAATATAGGACTTGACATGATATAGGGCATTTATTTTAATGACATAGGGCTATCTGCAGATGACACCTGCATTGCAAGGGTGGTGGATGAAGGGTTATCTTCCTGCACAGAATTTCAACAGGACCTAAACAAGATGCATACCTGGAGCATAAAGTGGGAGTAATTGCCATTAAACCTGCACAAATGTAGATTTCTTATGATAAGTAGGTCCTGAAGGCGATTTGATCTTGCTTATTGCATAGGTGTTGTGAGGGTTAAGAGGTTTGAGATCCAGAAATTCCTTGGAATTATTCTAAATACTAGGGTCACCTGGAGGGAGCACACTGACAAATTGATTGGGAATACTGGGCATGCCATCCGTTTGGTTAGTAGCGTCCTAGGGGACATCACAAAGGAAAGTTTTTCACTGGTATGGCCAAGTTTAGAGTATTGTAGTCCAATTTGGTGTCCCTTTTAGGCAGGGTTTATCTTGGGAAATTGGAAAGATTCAAAGGAGGGCAGCAAGAATTGTGTTACATCACTTCTCTCAAAGATTGAGTGTCTCACACATGATCACTGAAAGTCTTATGCAGCTTATTCCTTGCAGAGTATAGAGGGAGAAATGATCATCCATTGAAATTGAAGGGGATCAGGGCACAAACAAAATTGTATTACTGGTCTTTTTCCAAGGGTCATTGGGCAATGGAATGCTCTCGGTGAGGATAAAGTTGCGAACTTTCTGCAAGAAAGTGTCATTACAGCAGGTAGGCAATGCATGACAATAGATGCTGTGCTTCAGGTTGGTTACAAATTAGGAATGAGAGTCATTCTCTCTACTGCCAATTTGACCTATAAGGCTGCTTGCAGTGTATTCAATTAAATTAGAACGCAATCATGTTCCCAGTGACTCACTAATCTGTCTGGGAAACAAAACTCCACTATCAACTGGTCACTAGCTGTTCCCTAGTAGGCCTACCTAAGACTAATAGCTGGCCAGTGACAATAGGTAGGCTAAATACAGCCAGATTTCTTTCAAACTGTGTCATTTACTGCTTTATTGACAACTGTCACTAACATTTTAAAAGGGGAATTACAAAAAATTTGAGGGTCGCACAGTAAAATGAAAGTCATTTTTGTGAGCAGCATACAAAAATACATAAAATAGCTCTATTGGTGTTTCCATATTTTTTTGGCTGTTCTACAGTGTTATTGGCCATGCGTTTCATTTTGTGCTCCTGCGTTAGCACTCTAGTAACCCACCTGGCAAAATGCAGGCAATGTTATAGAGCACCGATTGGGAAACATGTCGATAATTGCTATGAAATTCATCAATAGTGAAGCAGTGGCTGCTTTCATTTCGTCAATAATTATGGTTGGGTGGCATGAACGTTGTTCAACATGGCTGTTTGTTCTTCCACCATTCAATAAAGAACACAATTTTTGAACATTCCCTTCATTTATCACGGGATCCGAACAATTGGGTGAATGACAATTGGGTGAGCGACAATTCGGTGAATATGACAATTGGGTGAACGACAGTTGGGTGAACGACAATTGGGCGTATACGACAATTGGGTGAAAATCTTGTTTTTTAATTTGCTTTTTGCCCTACGTAATCCTACTACACTGCAAAGCACAGCTGTCATGCAGAGCTGCGCTACTACAAGTAGCTTTACCACGGTTTACAGTTCCGTCACAGATGTTGGGCGTTCTGCACAAGTGTGCAATTGACGTTCCAACACGTCCCACAGATGTTTGATGGGGTTTAGATCGGGACCCTGTGCAGGGCAGTCAAGTTCTCAGACCCCCATTTCATCAAACCATGTGCCTACAGCCCGTGCTTTATGACCAGGTGCGTTATCGTGCTGAAACAGAAAAGGGCCATTGCCAAATTGCTGCCAGAGAGATGGGAGTGCTGCATTGTCCAGAATGTCCAGGTAACGCTCTGCGTTTAGATGTCCATCCACAGAAACGATTGCAACCAACCCATACAATGAGAAGCACCCCCACACTATCACTGACCCTCCGCCAAACTTCACCATGGGCACAACACAGTATGGCAGGTAACGTTCAGCATGCCCAAACCCGTCCATCCGATTGCCAGATGGTGTGGCGGGACTCATCACTCCATTCAACCCAGGCACGTAGCTGAGGGGGGGGGGGGACGGGGGGACTAGTCCCCCCAAATTTGGTGAATAGAAACCTTTTTAGACTTATAACTGATCAGGAAGTACGTACATGTACACTAATTAAATAAGAAACACTGAACTTACTGTCAAAATTTGCATACAATCAAAACAGCATATGATATTTTGTGTGCATTTATTGTTTCTTACCTAATAATCTTTTGAACTCAATTAGCTTTTGTGCATGTTATTGTTTTAGTTAGGTCCTTTCGCACAAAATTAGTTTAAAACATTTAACATTATTTACGCTGCCACCTTCATTGTGCCTTTATCCTTAAAATAATGCAGCACTCACTTTCTTCTGTCTTCAAAGTGAGAGTGCCTGGAGAGCCTAATGCATCATCAAATTCTTCTGAATCGACTATTAGTCAGACACATCAATCTAAGCATCCCAGCTTTAGTCAGCCCACTGTGTCGCTATTATCTTTATCAAATATGGAAGAAGAAGAATCCTTCACTGATTTAGGTGATAAGGATATTGGTCCTAAACAGCCTAAGCTCGATAATTTACCCTCTACTGAATTCGGAAAACGCTCTCTTTCATTTTGTGCAGATTGGTATGAAAAATCGATATTCTAACGACACTTTTTCCAAATATGGATTTAAATTCTGGAAAAATGTCCACGAAAAGTTTAAAAAACATTGTGATTGAACAGTCCATAAGGCAGCTGTGGTCGCATGGGAAAGTTTCTGCTCATCACAAAAAACTGGTTTGATTTGTATTCAGTTATCAAGTGCTAATCACAAGATGATTGAAACTAATCGTGGCTACCTCGCACGCATTATAGACGCCATAAAATATCTAACTTGCCGAGGAATAGCTCTTCGCGATGATAAGAAGACTAATGAATCTCTTAATCGTGGAAATTTTAGAAAGTTAATTGATTGCTTTATTCATATTGATCCCATATTTTTTGAAAAATTGTCGAAAATGCCTGACAATGCTAATTACCTAAGTCCATCTATTCAAAATGAACTAATTAGCATTATGGCTGATGAAATTCGCAAGCAGATTGTTTCTGAAGTTCAAAGTGTTGGAATGTTTGCTTTACTTTCTGATGAAACTAAAGACGTTTCTAAAAAAAGAGCAACTCAGCTTGTGCATTCGATATATTACACCCAATTTTGCAGTGCATGAAGAATTTATTGAATATCAGCATGTTGATCAATATGATGCAGTTTCTTTGTGCGATACTATGTTAAATCAGCTTAAAAACTTAGGACTGTTCAATGTGCCTTTATTTGCTCAGTGTTATGATGGTGCAGCAGTCATGTCGGGTTGCTTGAGTGGAGTTCAAACTCGTTTAAGGGAAAAAAATTCCAACGGCCATATACATTCATTGTCAGGCTCATCGATTGAATTTGGTTTTAGTCAATTCTGTCAAAGCCATCGATTCAGCTTCCGAATTTTTTTCATTAGTAGAAAATTTGTAC
Organism: Trigoniulus corallinus; assembly: GCA_013389805.1. Classification (NCBI taxonomy): domain Eukaryota; kingdom Metazoa; phylum Arthropoda; class Diplopoda; order Spirobolida; family Trigoniulidae; genus Trigoniulus; species Trigoniulus corallinus. The sequence continues at coordinate 6,426,546 of JAAFCE010008833.1, forward strand.
GTCTTCCTAACTCGAGGAAAAGTGCATTAGTTATCCGTCAGTTTGCAAGACAAACAAGGTTTGCGAGTTCGTGAACTGGGTCACTTGTCAGATACTAGATGGGCATGTAAATGGCATAATATTTCAACATTGTTTGATCGATTTGGTATTATTATCCAGTTGTTAGAAGTGTGTTTAGAAAATACTGATAAGGACATAGTTATCCTAAGTCGTGGCCTTATTAATCAGGTTTCATCCTTGGTGTTCACGTCAAATTATAGTTATTTTTTCACGAAATTTTGTCAATTATGTACGGCTTAAACGAAAGTTTACAAGTAAAGCAGATTAATTTTACGCAGTGCCAAAATTTAATTAATGGGGTTATTGATAGTCTTCAAAATCTGCGATCAAGTGGTTGGTTGACCATGTGGGAAGAAATAACAAATTTTTGTGAAACCAACGGAATTCAGATTCAAATTTCTCTACAAAATAAACGAAAACGAAAGCAATCTTCAATTGCTAAAGACGTTTTTACCGAAACGACCGTTGGTTACCGACCAGACAATATTCCAGCAGAATCTATTGTTCAACAAGAACTTTACTATGCTGTTTTAGATAAGTTCTTAGTGGAATTGAAGAACAGATTTGCATCAGATGTGCAAGATTTACTATTGGCAATTGAAGCACTTTTGAATCCATTGTCTCCAAACTTTTTTTACAATTGAAGCAATCAAACCGTTGTTTAATATTTATGGAAATATTATTGGAATTGACAAAATTTTGCTGAAAAGTGAATTGACTGTTGCTACAACAGTAGTAAAAAAGGCACCAGTGATGCCTGAGGATGTGCAGCAATTAATTCCAATGCTCTCGCCTGATGCTTTTCCAAATTTGCTCAAATGCATAAAAATTGCTCTGACTGTTCAGGTTTCTACAGCTAGTTGTGAACGGTCTTTCTCGACTTTAAAATTGGTTAAAACTTTTTTGCAGAACAAAATGTCGGATAATCGCACCAGTGATTTAGGTGTATTGCACATTAACAAACAACGATGCAAAACTGTTGAAAATTCGAGGATAATTGATCTTTTTGCACTGAAAACCAATCGGGCCATTAACTTTGTTTTGCCTTTTTCTAAATAATGTTTAAACTTTTTCATGCACATTAATTTCTGGTTTTTGCAATAAACATTTTGAAATGTATTGTGATAAATTAACTGCTTAAATTATGTAAAAAATTTGCAGCAGATAGTGTTTTCCTAGGTAAGTACAATTTGATTTGTAAATACAATTTGTTTTTCATAATCTACAGTGTACTGATTGAAAATATTAGTCCCCCCCCCACAAATTACTAGATCCAGCTACGTGACTGATTCAACCATTCGCCTTTGATCCATTGTCCAATGTCGTCGCTCTTTACACCATTGCAAACTCCTCACTGAGTTGCTCGTGCTGATGTGAGGCTTGTGGGCTGCTGCTCTGCCATAAGATCCCATTGCATGCAGTTCCCTGCGAACAGTCAGGGTGCTCACAGTTGTTCCCGTCGACTCTATGAATGATCTTTTCAGTTCATCAAGCGATGTGTGACGGTTTGCAGTGACCATTATATGAAGAGCTGTTTGGTCTCTAGCCCACATGGTCTTGGGTTTTCCAGTCCTAGGTGGAACACTTGTGGTGCCTTTCTCTTTCCAGGCCTGGTAGACGTTGTGAGCGGTCGATTTTGGGATGTTTAGGAGGATTAACGTCTCCCTAATGTTTTGCCTGCGAGATGGCACCCAATGATTGCACCACTTTGGAAGTCTGAAAGCTCTTTTCTTTGAGACATTCTTGCAGCATTCATGAACGTATCATCTCATAATAGTGTACTTTATGTTATATAGTGCTGGGAGGAATGCCACCTATGATATTTAAAAGGAATGTCACATTTTCATGCAAATAAGGGTTGTCCCATGACTTTTGATAGGGTAGTGTATATGTGCAGTACTAAATGCAATGATATTATCAGAAAATAATTATCTAACATGCGAAAATGTTAAATCGACTGGGACAAATGACTGTCGGCCAGGGACACAGACCTCAAAATCAGTACATGCCCTGGTGTAGCGAAGTATATGTGATAATATGTGAATATATATGTGATAAAAGTGATATACATATAGTGGGATACTATTAGGGTTGCAACCTGAGTTGCTCCTGGATTGTGTGTGTGTTATAAATCTACCTGTCGTTGCCCAGCTCCGTATGACAGCTGTGCTTTGTGGTGTAGTGGGATTACGTGGGGCAAAAAGCAAATTAAAAATACGTGTTTTTCATCCAATTGTCACATTCACCCAATTGTCATATACACCCAACTGTCGTTCACCCAATTGTCGTATTCACCGAATTGTCGTATTCACCCAATTGTCGTAGACCCATTTATCACACCATCCCTATACACTTCATCGAGTCGCCAATGGATTTTGGTAGAGCGAATGCTCTTTGCTTTTAAAAATGGAATAACACAGGGAACTTCAAAATCGGTGGGATTAGTAATGGGCATAGCTGACAAAGAATTGCTGTACAATATTATCTACTTCCGCTAGCATTGTCAGACTCATCGATAGTCATGCTAATTGAGAAGATATTAGTTGGTAAAATACTGCATGAAACTATATTTGCAGGTAGGAGATGCAAACGTATGATAACATCATAAATGAAATACAGTCAAACTCGGATATAACACACACACCTTCTGGACTGCTCGTCTCTGTGTGTTATAACCGAGTGTGTGTTGTAACAGAAACGGTGTTTTATAGCAAAGTTTGACTGTAATAGTTTTGCAATTCACTCAAGGATACCGTTATGACAGTAATAAGGATTATCCCCTTTTGAACAGGCAATGTGTGGCCAGTCATGCCATTCAATGCACTGAATCCATTTTTCAATTGGTTTCCTTTTTAGAAATGATTTATTGCATACTAACTGCATATTGCATACTTTCTGCATGTCATTTTTGTTTTGCAGACTTTGTAGCCAAAACAAGTAGAACAAGAAAATGTATAATCTTTTCTGTCATAGGAGTTGCTGTGAGAATGGATTTTATGCATTCTTGATTTCCATCTGGAAAGTCAAAAGTACTGAATTTTGTGATGACCCCTGTTGATTTACATCAATGTCAAAGGTTTCCAACAACACTAAGTCTGAAGTTGACACAGTTGGGCATTCCATTTGATTTTTAGTGGTATTGGATTGAACTAGTGGAGACAAAATGTTAGCTGTAGTGTTATCTTCTACCAATAGGTCTACATCAGATGCTTTTAAAATTATGTTTTCAAGCTTCGAAATATCAGAGACGGTTGGGGATATGGTTGATCTTTCATCTAGGGTGATATTTCACCAATCTTTCATCATTTGGACAACGTCCATAATAGAGATCTGCACAGTCTTTATGATAGGTGACAATAATAGCTTCTTGCTTATTCGTGACTACTCTGTTATGAGGCTTGTATCTAACTAGTGCAAATGGCATACAGTACAACCTAGCTGCTGCTCTCACAGTCAATTTATTTATCAAAATTTCATTGGCAGCCTTTTCCATTAAATTTTGAAACCATTCAAGTTTGGATCAGGATCACTTCTTATGACTTAAAGATTCAGAATTAATTTTTGTTCATCAATTTGAGAATTGGCTATTAACATTCAACCTCAAAATATGTACACTTCAACAAGCAATATGCAGCTCAGCCTTGTGGTCGTGTTAAGCTGACAATAATATCATACAATCACCGTATCTGACAATAATATTGATTATGTGAGGGCAAATACTGATGTACAGTGGATCAAAAAAGTATTGGCAAGAGGTGTTTTTGTAATAAACTTGAAAAATAGTTAATGTAGAAGAAAAGTGAAATATACATTATGCTCACAATACCTTATTACAACACTGGTCAAAAGTTCATTCTTTTATATCAAGAGAGTTTTAAAATAAAAGAAAAAAACTGAAAATCACAGGTCAAAAAAGTATTGGCAACCCTGAACTGTGTACATTTTGCACTGTATTAAATATATTTAAATTAATATTATTTCAATGCAAGGACTTTAGACATGCTAAACAAGTATATTAGTTAGTGTTATTTCGATAGTTGATTAGATATGTTCAAAATGTCTGGCAAAACACGTGAACTGGCAGTGGCTGAGAGAAACAACATCATTTGGCAGAGAAATCAAGGATTAACTTATAGACAAATTTGAGAAAACTTAAATATTAGTTTATTTACAGTAATAAGTGTAATTAAAAAGTATAATGAAAGGGGCTCAACTGAAAATGCGCCAAGGAGTGGGCGTCCACATAAACTTTCTGAACGCGAGAGAAGAGAGGCAGTTAGGATTGTGCAGAACAAACCAAAAATGAATGCTGCTAACATTGGAAAACACATTGCAACAGTTTCAGGGACTGTAGTGAATCCACAAACTGTAAGAAACATCCTACATCAAAGTCAGTATTTTGGAACAGCAGCAAGGAAAAAACCCTTCATATCTAAAGCTAACCAGCAAAAAAGACTCAAGTTTGCTATGTAATATTTAAATAAAGAAGAGGAGTTTTGGAACCGTGTGATCTTTTCTGATGAATCTAAGTTTAACATTTGTGTTTCAGCATGACAACGACCCCAAGCATACTGCCCAAAAAACTTGAGAATGGATCTTGTATTATGCACCTCATTTGCTGAATTCACCACCACAAAGTCCAGATTTGAACCAGATTGAAAATTTGTGGAGAATTTTAAATATCAATATTAGAGAAAGGAAAATTTCTTCAAAAGAAACATTAAAAACTGCTCTGATAGAAGAGTGGGGCAAAATCTCTCCAGAAACAACAAAAACATTAGTAAATTCCATGCCAAAACGTTTACAGGCTGTAGTTGAAGCTAAAGGTAACAGTAAATATTAAATTACATACACAATTAATTAAATGTATTTAAACAAATGTGCATTGCACTGTTGCCAATACTTTTATGACCTGCAATTTTCAGTTTTTTTCTTTTATTTTAAAATTCTCTTAATATAAATAAATCGAATTTTGACAAACGTTGTAATAAAGTATTGTAAACATAATGTATATTTCACTTTTTTTCTACATTAACTATTTTTCAAGTTTATTACACAAAATACCTTTTGCAACTACTTTTTTGATCCACTGTAGTGTCAGTATACTGAAATACTTTCGCCGTCATGAAATTATTTTGCTTCTATTGTGGGCGGAGCCAAAATACTGACCATATATTGATCGTTTGAGGGCTATACTGTCAACATTTAGTCAGTGTAATAAAGTTTGCCATGACGAAGTTCATGCTGCCGATGTCTCCTACTGTGTTTCACATATGGCTGTACATGAAATACAGCTTGAAAGTTCTAAATTTTTGAAAGACTAAACAAAAAAAAAACAAGGAGCTCCTAACCAATTTCCTATCATGGCAAAGGTCGGGTACCCATCTTGTCCCTCTGAATGGATGAAAGGGCGATATATTGGACAGTTTGTTTTCCAGTCGTTTTCAAAGGAAGCTGCAATCCTATGCTTGTTTATCACCGGTCTACTGCTATTTACTGCTTATTCTAAACTAGTTGCAATATCCCTCAGGATCAGTTACTTCAATGTAATTTATTAAATTTAAATAAGTACGTATTCCTGTCTTTTGTAAATCCATTTTTCAATCCGATGTCATTTTTTTCTTTGTGTTGCATGTTACTCCACATAAAATAATAGCAATACAGTCAAACATCGCTATAACACACCCTGGTTATAACACTTTTTGGTTTATAACACATGGAAGGTAAAGTCCTGGCCAGTGCTAATGCATAAGTATATAGAAATTGATTGGCTATAACACACTCAGATATTACACATAACACACAACTGGTTTGGTCCCTATGGCATTTTCAACGTATAAGAAACCTCGGATATAACAAACAGCTATAAAATGAAACTAGACGGTATACCCCACAGCTTAATTAAGGCTATATTTTTTGCAAGAGTTTTGCTATCTAGGATCTGTTAAAATAAAAATATTTGGAACATTTGAATTGTATAGAGCATTGTATACAAGGTAAATTATATCTCCATAAAAAGCTTTTGGCGGATCATCACTTTTATTTTCCATTTTTTATGTTTTTATCCTCCTGTCACTTCGTTTAAAAAAAATGGATGCCAGATTTCACGCTGGTGAGTGACATGCGCATGTATGGGCATTTAGCCAATCACAGGCAAGCCATTTCATCGCGAAAAAGGAGGACGTTTATTTTGGTTTTTTTCGTCCTCATAATACACCAGACGACGTGGAAGGACGAAAAGTGTGTTCACTTTTCGTCTTTCATTCAGGAACGCCCACATCATGAAAAATTGCAAAATCCCTAATATGTTTAGTTTTTACTTAACAATTTGTAGTTTTTAACGTTATGTTTTTCCTTCTTAATAAACGTAGCTTGAAAATCTTTTACATTGATTTTCAAATGCCACACCAAATTGTTCCATGATGCCTAATGCATGAAGCCACCTGGAATTAGCGTTTTAGAGCAGGAGTGGAAAGAGTGGAACCCCATGTGATCCAAGGGTTCAAATATAATAAAGTTCTGTAGGGGAATGGTTAGTATTGGGCAGTACAGAAGAGCCATAAAAGTAGACAGTAGCTGAAATGCACATGCTGTGGTTCATGGCTGGGATGCCGAAAGCCATTTAGGAGTGGGAGACATTACAGAAAGCGATGAGAGAAAGTAGATTGAAGTGGTTTGGGCATGTTATGAGCTTTAATTCAGCTTTAATTTTTGAGAACAAAATAAACACGCTTGTGCTAAATACTAGCCCTTGGACCCTTATTTTGGATAGAAGCTTATCCTTATTAACAGGTTTATTATTATTAAGGGCTTTCCAATAGTCTGCATTTCATAAGATTCTATGGGCACTCCTTGAAAATGTATATTGAATGTCTTTGTTGTAGAATCGTCTCTGCAGTCTGCACTTCCAAGTAAAGTTCGTCGAAGAATACTTCAAAAGGAAATGTCGCTTGATTCCTATACTTGGGCCAAGAAATATGGCAATTTCCCTGGAAAGCGAAGCTTCTCTGCTAGTTTGGAGGACTTTGCATCTGTAGCTGCATCTCCCATTTCTTCATCAACTCAAAACCTTCTTAGTGTAATATCACAATCAAAAACAAGTTTACAACAAGAATCGTTTCTGGATGAATTACAGGTATGCAATATTTCGAAGGTATTAAAACATTATTCTGAAAATTATAGTGAGGGACTGTGGTGTGGTCAGCACAGCATTATAGTACTTCTTTCTTTACTGTTGTAACAACTGAGTGTGGTGCAGAAGTGATGTGTGTAAAAGTGTGTGTAAAAGAACCCTCTTTCCTGTTCAACGGGTAGATGTAAACATTTCCAGGTGTAGAAGTTCGCTTACTGACGTTGGTTAAATTTGCATTCGAACAGTAAAGCAACGATAACCACAGGGGTTGTAGCTTCCTTCGCCAACCGGCTGCAGAAAAGCACTGTCCAAAATGCCACCCTTGTGTCCATTCAGAAGGACCAGATGGGTACCAGTAAGCAGTGGCGGATCCAGGATTTTCGTCAAGGGGGGAGGGGGGGTTGAGCCATAGGCAGCGATTGGAAACGCAATTTTCATTTGTCAGTGTCAATGTCGACCCAAAATTCAGTGGGGGGGGGGTTGCACCTTCAAACCCCCCCCCCTTGGATCCGCGCCTGCCAGTAAGGGTAAGGAGTTGCTCTGTAGGAAAAACCATTTAACATTTTCATATGGCGCCGGACCGGGTTCTGGCAAACGCGCTGAACCCGCCTCGGCAGCCTGATGTGCCAAGGGGTCCATGTGCTACAAGCGAAGAAATAGGAAATATATCGCAACGCACATCATGTTCACATCATAAATTTTCCACATGCCTATTCAATGACAGGCATCTGCCATAGAAGAGAAAAGATTAAAAATGATGAGGATTCATTGACGTTATTTTTCTCTTCAAACAGGGTGTATGGGATGGAACAGATCCAAAAGCATCACGAGCATCCTCAAGGACCAACTCGTCGTTAAATTTAGCAAGTCAGAAACAAAAATCCAGTTTGCCATCAATATCAAATATATTATCAGATACAGTAACTCAAGGCGATGATGAGGAACATCAAGCTAAAGCAACGGCATTGGATGTGGCAGAATCGATTACAAAAAAGCAAAATGTGTGTAGTGATGAAGGCGATAGTGACGCTCTTCGACAATCAGGCCTGTGCACTTTACTATAAAACTCAATCACTATTTTAGATATTCAGATTTATAAATGTGATTTAGTGAGTTAATTGTCATGCAAGTAATAGTATATTGTGTTCTCTTTCTCTTTCATTTACTGTTAGGTGTATATTTTACTCTGTATATCCATTTGTAAAAGCACTTTTAGTCATTTTCACTCCATTTTTACCACCGTACTACTAGGGAAAGAGAGTGAATTTAACCATTGGCATACTATTTCCAAATTTTTTTACATTTCCAGTCATAATTTAAGGAATAAATGGCAATCAGGCTTCAATAAGCAAATTTTGGTGATCAGTTATAAGTTGACATCAAGCAGACAAGTGGAGCCATTTGTCGGAAGCTGACCTCCATTTTAACTTATTCCACAGCCTTCTGACCACTGAAGGATGTGCCATGAGTTATTCACACATGTTATCCTTACAATGTCCTGCTCCTAATTTGCTGATGGCATGCTACCATAATATATTGCCCTGTTTGGCAGTCACACTGAAGTAAATGTACAGTGTGCCTGTGCAATTCACTTCAGGGCTTGCTCTGGTGAATGAAGCAATGAGGCAATGAGGGAGCAAAAGTTTTTTCTTTGTTCCTTAATTTATGTTGAGCAATAGAGATTTTGGGCAGACGACGTAAACGTAAAATATACGTCGTCAAAGCCTTTTAGGTCGTGTTCGTCTGGTACACTGTGCATAAAAATAGCATCAGCGTCAATGCTTAAAACTACGAACGTAAAATCCTGAATTTTAAAAACCAAGTGGAGTCGATAAAGACATACGGCCTAAAACACGTCGATTAGTAAGGCACCAGTGATTTGTTTTTTTAATTAATATCAATTTTTTTATTAGATGATAAAAGGAATTTTTAAATATTTGGAAATGTGAGCTTGTCCCCAAACACATCATCATCATCATCATCATCATACCCTTATCCCGTCTGTGGCAGGGTCGGGTCTGCAGGTTCTAGCCCTTCATTCCCGTCTATTTCCCACCATGCCCCTGTCCACCCCGCACACTGCCATGTCCTTGCGGACGACAGGTTCCCACGTCTGCTTTAGTCTCCCCCTACCTCGGGTGCTACCAACCACCTGCATTCCTGAGATTCACCTGACTAGCTCCTCTTCCCCTCTTCTCATGACGTGTCCATACCACCTCAGCCTATTCTCCCTCATTTCTTTGTCGATGTCCACTACCCCCAAACAACCTCTAATATGCGTATTCCTGATTCTATCAGCTCTAGACACGCCACTCCTATACCGCAGCGTATGCATCTCAGCTACTTGCATTCTATTAACGTGGCTCTTCCTCACTGTCCAGCACTCTGATCCTTAGAGCTGTAGAACTTCCCTTTCAACTTGATTGGGACTCTCCTATCACACAGGACGCCACTTGCCTGTCTCCACTTCAGCCACTACTCATTGATTCTATGAGTCACATCCGAGTCTATCTCCCCATTGCTTCGGAATGTGGATCTTAAGTACTTTACCTCTTGCACCTTTTTCACCAGTTCGCCCCTTGAGTGTATGTCACCGTTATTTCCCTGTCCTTCCCAATTGAAAGCTAAATACTCTGTCTTCTTCATGTTAATCTCTTTAGCTCTCCCTTTTCTATCGCTTGTCTAACATCGTTTAGTCCCTTCTCTATCTGTTCTCTACAGTCACTAACTTTTCCAATATCGTCGGCAAATGCCAGGCACTGAGGGGCCCAATCTCCTACCACTGTCAGCAGTTCGTCCAAAACCAGGATGAAAAGGTATGGACGAAGTGCAGAACCTTGATGCACACCAGCTTTCACTCCGAAGCCCCCTGTATTCCCCCAAGGTGCCCTTACCCTGGCTGTGGAGCCATCATACATATCCTTTATTATTCTTATGAATCCCTCTCAAACCCCCTTTTTCATAATACTTCCCAAACTACCTGTTGTTGGACACTGTCAGAGGCCTTCTCCAGATCGATAAAGATGGCATGGAGGTCTTTCTTTGCTGCCCTATACTTTTCTGCCATCTGCCTCAGAATGAAGATTGGCTCCATTGTGGACCTACCTGGCATAAACCCAAACTGATTTCCATGGACACTAGTTGTATCCTGAAGGCGATGTTCAATTACTCTCTCCCAGAGTTTCATGGAATGGCTCATTAGCTTTATACCCCTATAATTACTGCAATCCTGGGCATCCCCTTTGCCATTGAAGAGTGGTACTATCCAGCTCTCCTGCCATGCAGATGGCATTTTATCTCCACTTGCTATTTTATTGAAAAGTTTCCCTATCCACCTGGTACCTGTTGTCCCTAGGCTATACCATACTTGGATGGGGATTCTGTCTGGGCCTACCCCTTTTCGACTTTTCAGCTTCCTAAGTGCCCTGGCTATTTACTCCTCTGTTACACAGTCCTCAACCCCTTCTGCTGGAGGACAGGTAATGATGTCCTCATCTCCCCCCATTGCATCCAAGAGTTTTTGGAAGTACTCCCCCACCACTTCTTCACCTCTGGCAGGGAGAGCAGTACCCTACCATTGCTATCCTTCACTGTTATAGCTTGGGGTATATCTTTGGCTGCCCTATCTCTAGCCTTGGCCAATTTGAAAACCTCTCACTCCCCTTCCCTTGTCCCTAACTGCTCATAGACTGCCTCATATTTCTCATGCTTGGGCAGGGCAGTGATCCTCCTAGCAGTGGACCTGGCCTGCCTATATTCAGCCCTGGATTCCTGGTCCCCTAACTCCTGCCACCTATGGAAAGCAGCCTTCTTTTGCTTGATAGCTGCTTCTACCTCCTCATTCCACCACCATGTCTGCCTGTTTCCCTGGGCCATGCCTCCTACTCGACCCTGCCCCAAAATGGCTCTCCCACATGATCTAATTTTTCTGGCGATGCTGTCCCACATAGCATCTGCTGTCCCTTCCCAATCCCAGTCTACCTTGCCTGTGCACCTCTTGTATGAATTCCTCTGTTTTGGTGGGTAGTGTCCACCACCTGATGACCTGCTCACCTTTCCAAGAATGTGCCTTGCCTGCTGCTTTCACTAGTATTTCTAATATGAGTAGCCTATGGCCACTTTCTTTTTGAAAATTCTCACTGGGGAGTGCCCAGCAATCATGAACCTCTGCTCTATGCCGCCCTCTAACCATGGAGAAATATATCTGTGACATCCCTTGTGGTGACTTATATGTGATAAGGTGCTTGTCCCTCTTCCTAAGCCACATATTTACCAGAGCAAGGGCTTGAGCATTTGCTGTGCCAAGTATGTGCTGCCCTTTAGCACTAACTGTTCCATCCCCCATCCCCCATGGAAATCCCATAACCCTGGTGATCTTTGCCTACATGTCCATTAAAGTCCCCACCGATAACTAAGTGCTCATTCCCATGACACTGTCCTACCTCAGCTGCCATTGAGTGCACCACGTCCTCAAATTCTGTCCAGAACCCCACCTTTGTGGGTTCATCAAGACCTCCCTGGAATGCATATGCACTGATGAGGTGGAGCACTACCCCTCGCCAGATCACTGTAATTAATAGTAGCCTGCTATTGAAGCATTTCACCTGGGTGACCCCTTGCCACAGCTCACTATCCAATACTATCCCCACCCCGTTCTGTACCTCTTCACTAGCTGCATATATTAGTTTGTATCCCACCCCAAGGGCCCTTGAGCTATTCCCCTTCCATCTCGTTTCCTGGAGGAATGCTACTTGAATCCTCCTTCTCTTTAGAATGTTAACTAATTCAACTGTCATGCAGCGAAACTAGGCTGCCCCTATAATAAGGCTATTCCGCGAAGTACAGTTGTCATGCAGCGCATACATGGTTAGGGCGTCCTTCAACAATCTGCCAGTGCCCCAGTGTGGCGCACCATTCTGGCAACACTACATTAACTTGACATGCCCCAACTTTAGCTACATAAAACCTAAATGTAAAAGATTTTAAGTGTGCTCAGTTTTACGTTTATGTCATTTGTCAAAACTCTCTAATGTAATGTGGGACAGTCATTGTAGCATGCTGGAGCTACTTTTCATGCTCATACCTGCATTTCTGTGGGTAGTGTGCTTCAAATAATGCAGCTATCATTTAACCATACTCCTTATTTATGACTCATATTGCTACATTTTGAGTTGTGGCTATAGGGGAATATTTACTAATGGATGTCATGACCTACATACTGGAGCCTTATGCCTAGTTCTGTATCACCACACTAATGCCTAGTTCCATGGCATGTGACACAAGAGAGAATAGCGCCTGAGCAGACAGCAAAATTATGATGTCAACCACAGGTACTAGGCGAATTTGTGCCTGTTGTGGTTCCATGGCAGGTTAGAAACCATGCTAAGTGTATATGTGTCCAAAATGCCTGTAAGGTGGAGCCCACAGCACAAAAATCCAAGAGCCAATAAAATTTAAATAGCAAACGTTGTAAGCAAGAAATGCAGTCAACTCCACTTTTCAGTTGATTTTGCACTACCAGGGAAATAAAGTTCAGTTCCTATGTCAACCAGTTTATTTAACATTTTGTCTGCTCAAGCACGATTTGTGTTGGTGTTGCATGTCACAGAACCAGGCTTAAAGTGCTAATCACGTTGACACAGATGACATTTTGATGACGTCTTGTGCTAGCACTTTATGAAGGAGCGCCAGTGCAATTCCTTAATTGTAGCGCTTCTTTGGAGTGACGTCGTGCTGCCATCATGTCTCACTTTATCTTCTGCCATTTTCAAAGCAGGCAGCTCAACTGCCAGCCAATCAGAATCTAGTGGGATTTGTGTGATGTTATCAACTCTGCAGCACTTGAAGTAGCATTGCGACGTCACTACTTTTTGTGCAGTAATCTGATTGGACACTAATAGCATTAGCACCATGGTTACTAGATATAAGGTTGGCCATTCAGAGCAATAGCCAATCAAATTTAGGTATGCCTCTGACGTCACCATGGAAGCACTGGCTGCTAATATAACATAGAGAAAGCATAGGCTACTAATGATTAAGATTTACACATTTAAGACAAGCAAAAGTATTTCATGAACAATAAAGATAGCCTCACACTGGAGCTGACTATGTGCGACTTCGACTACACACGACTTTATCAGATGACTTGAGTGCTCACATAATGCACGACTTGGTCGGATGACTTGCATCAGCAAAACCCCACTAATGCCCCATAGCATTGACAAGAAGCGCAAAAGAAACTTATAAAACAAAGGAGACTTTGTCCAAGTTGCGCAAAGTCGGACGAAAATTGCCAACCAGTTGGATCTAGTCGCAAGTCGGAAGTGTATGCACGTAGTCAGACAACTGAGACGCAGCCAAAGTGAGAGGATGCATAAAGAAACAAAGAATGGGATCGTTCATGCATATTTGTACGACTATGCATGACTAAAAGTTGCTCATAGTCAGCTCCAGTGTGAGACTACCCTAAAACCAAATCAAATACAAATAAGCATAAACGGAGTCCTGTGTTATAGGAAGGTCCCAATTAAGTTGTAATAAAGTTTTACTGGGCAGTGGTTAGACCAGCTGTGCTATACTGTATGGATCAGAGTGTTCATCAATGTCAATAGAATGCAAGTACCCTAGTTGTGAATGCTGCAGTACATGAGTGGGGTGTCAAGATCTGATGGAATTAGGGACGAGTATATTAGAGGGAGCTTGGGGGCGGGTGACATCACTAAAAAAGGAGAATAGGTAGGTTGAGGTGTTCTGGACACGTAATGAGAAGATGGGAGGAGGTGGAGCTCGTTGGGTCCATTGCAGGAATGCAGGTGTTGCAGAAGCACCTGAGGCAGGGGGAGACTAAAGTAGACGTGGGAGCAAGCTATGCATAGGGATATGGTGGTGTGTGGGGTGGACGAGGACCTGATGGGGAATAGACGGTAGTGGAGGACTAAAACTTGCAGACCGATTGTGATGACGACGATGATGATGACGACGACTATTCATCAGTAAAATGTGTTTGATTCAAATTCTTATATATTTCTGAATCTACTTATGATTATTTTTTTCCCTTATTTAAAATAATTAGAAAGTCGATCACCTTTATCAATACGCACTGTACTGTATATCTAAAGTATGTCCATTAATTATATAACTATAAATTTATTTGCTAGTAAATATGTGAAATTTAAATTTTAATGTATTTTTCAAACTACCTACGATTATTTTTCCTATTCGTTCCCTTATTTAACACAAAATTAGGGAAACAATCGCTTATACAAAACCTGTTGAAATATATGGAAATTATGCTCTTAAGGTACTACTTGCTTCCGTAATGACGTAGGAGGAGCTAACTGGTGCAGAGAAAAATATTTAAATGAGGCTGAATGACCAACCTTATCTATACTACCCTTGCGTTTGCACACTTTTGTACGGAACTAGGCATCACAAATCTGAATCCCGCATTATCCTGAAGATAGCTGCAGTTAAAAACACATTAAAAAGTGTTAAAAGTCTGGTATCCCCTGTGAACCAGTCCAAACAGTTCATCCCCCACTGTATTCTATGCTGCATTATCTACTCTACAGAATCATAGCAACATGACATCAAAGTTTCATGCAATAATTTAGGAAGATGGTGTGCTCTCTTTTCCTTTTTACGTCATACAAGCTAGTAATATGTTGTTTACATTGTGTTGAGTTGAAAAAAATGTGGGTGAAAGCTTCACTTTATTGTCTTCATTTTGTCATATAAGTTATTCAGAATAATCTTCCATCCAACTAATTTGTTGAACTAATAGTCGGTGTGTTTGCCCTGTGTTTGTCAGTTTTAATCAACGTTTAGATTAAGCCTGCCATTCCAATCTTGTTCCCTTATAATGTATTTGTTCTGTGTAGCTTTGAATTTCTCACTAAAGTAAAGTGACCATTTCTTTATGCGGGTCAATCCGGGACATTGACTCCCCAACCAGGAAATAATTTTTTTTTATTTTTTTAACATATCATTTTGAAAAACTCTTTTCAAAAAATTATTTCAAAAATAACTAAATGAAAACGAATTTGAAAATTATTTTAAAGACTGTCACTGCGATTGGAACCCACGAGAACAAATCGTGGCAGTTGGCGGGCCCATGCGTTGTTGCCATTAGTCAGAATTTGAAGATGTACAAATCGAAAATAGAGTTCATACTATTTTTTACTATTATTCTAATTCCTTCAAACGCTTTGCAACCTATTGCCTCATTTGCAACAGGGAACTTCCAATGCAGCTAACGTGACTCCATCAATCCGATGTGTGAGCTCCCCCACCTGGAAATATTGCTAATCACTCATTAATGAAAAATCATGCTTGAAAATGGCTTTCCGTAGGACTTTCCTCAGTTCGAAACAAGCCACCTATCTCTGTCAGAATCAATCATATAATCAGGTGATGAAGGACACCAATGAGAATAGCGCTCCATAAGAAGGCAAAAATATGGTGTCCACCACAGGCGCTAAGAGAAATTGTGCTGTTGTGATTCCATGGTAGGAGCAAAAGCATGATATTTTTCAAAGTTTAGGAAAATGCTCAATGGGTAGCACCAACACCACAAAAAAGTAACCAATGGAACTAAAAAGAACATTTTTTTTTAAATTCAATCAGATGCAGGCATTCAAACGAGAAATTCAGTTGACTACCTCTCAACTCCACTTATTGGTGAATTTCACGCTACCATTACCAAAAGGTGGAGTTCCTACGTCATCAGTTTATGTGGCACTTCATCTGCTTGAGCACAATTTGCACCGGCGTCCCGTGACATGGAACCAGGCTTAACCTAGATTTTACATTGAGCAGTGCATTGTGCAGCCACGTTGCATTGGACACACCAGTTCTTGTCAGATTACTGAAGTTAAGCAATGCAAACCCAAGTTATTACCAACATGGGTTGTTGATAGTGAACGTTCAGTGCTGCAAATTTACCTTCTCCTAAATCCCCTAGACCTATCTCCACCCATGAGCAGCCTCCTTAGGGTTTAGCCTGTTATGGCTGCTGATATGCGCACCCGTTTATATTGCACATCATTATATAATATATAAACTATATAACCGGCACACCTTTCAGCTGAAAAAAATAATAAACGGCGCCCTCTAAAAAACGGCGCGCCGTTTATATCAAAACTCTCTGGAAGTGATCGTGCAAGTTAACTTGAATTTTTTTAATGATTAACCCTTTAATGCTACACAGGGGTACTGGTATCATCACCATCACACCCTTATCCAGCCTGTGGCAGGGTTGGGTCCGTGGGTCTATTGAACATGCTATGACTGGGAACACCCCAGCCAGGCGTCTGGAACCCGCTGGAACATTGGCTGGTTGTCTGTGGGGGGATGCCGGCCAACAACCACTGTTCCAACACCACATTTTACAACCAAAATATAAATTTTGGCAGGTAAATTAATGCTTTGTCAGTTATAATATTGCATGGTGTCTGACCTATTAATGCACAATAACTATAATGCAATAAGGAATCAGGCTCATGCTCGAACAGAGGTACTGGTGTACCCCAGGGTCAGTGGTGGGCCAGAAGTGTTCGGCGCCTGTGTGCAAGAACTTTGTTGGCGCCCCTATCTCCCCCTCCCGAATGAAAAAGGCCTCAATACTAACTGGCATATGGAACACATTTGTCACAGCATCACCTAGGAATGGTGACTTCGTTCCTATCACTGGCTATGGCACATCAGGGGGCCAGTTCTAAGAAGCAAGTAGAGGGCCGGAGCGCTTTTAATAGCCTGGCGCCTGTGTACATTGCACACTGTGCTGGCACGCCTCTGCCCAGGGTTTCTCTTCCTCCTCTCTGTTCTGTGGTTGACCCTGGTGCAATGCGATTCACAGAATTTTCACATGATAGATTGAACTTCCTAATTAGTCACAGATGGGTGGTTAATTGCTTTTCATTATTCGAATAAGGATGGATGGCGTACTCCTGTACCCCTGTGTACCAACTGTTTTAAAGTTTAAATGGCCATACCAATTGCAGGATATGCCATATGCAGGTCATAAAAAGCAAAACATTCATTTGCTTTAACCGCTGCAGTAAAATTGTTAAAATTGTTTATAATGATATTTTTCTGTTTCTGAGCATTGCAAGCAATCCCACTATCCACTATATGGCGTAAACATCAATGCAATAATTTGCTGGCAAGTGCTCATGTAAATGCCAATGGTAACTTGCACAACAAGTTACCATCGGTAGTACTTGCGCAAGTTGTTTGCTTGTGTAAACTAAGCTTTAGTACAGATATTGTTGAAATAGAAGTTTCAAAGAGAAAGTATTCTTTAGCATTTAAATTTTTGGGAATTTCAGCAGCTGAGAATGATGGTAATTGTCATGTGGCTAAACCTCTACAGTTATCTAAATCTTGGGTAAGAATTTAAATTTCAAATGAACCATTGATTATTTTTCTCAATTTCATTTTGCCAATAAATTCAAGTTCGAGACTGGCATTAGAAAAAATCACAATTAATGAAATCAACTTGTCCGGCTAACGAGTTTCCATTTATAAATTCAAAAAAAAAA
>JAAFCE010008833.1:6446443-6534977 GCA_013389805.1 Trigoniulus corallinus
ATTCCACTTACCATCAGCTGGCCCCAAACGTCAAAAATCTGGCTCTCTTCATCCTGTGCTTGCTCTTTTGGATGATCTTTTCCCTTTAAGCCTGCTTCTTGAAGCAATTTTTACTTGCCACTTCTGAAACTGCATCACACGCCCTTCAGACATTGAACAAAGCATCCAAAAGATTTCACTGGAACTCTGTGTAATTGTCAATGCAGTGCAGGTATTGCTACAATAGGAAGCGATGATATGCCACTTTGACATTTTGAATCACTCCTTGGTCCATGGGTTGCTTGTTTGAAGTCATATTTGTTGGTAGAAAGATGATTCAAACATTCTTCAACTCACTCACTTCTGGATGAGCTGGACATTTTACAATATGGACAGCACCATCCATTTTTGACTTTGGAATGTTCTATCCAAGAACTTCAATTATGACTCCCATTCAGCATTGATCACACTGGTCAACAACATTTTTTCCCCCAAATCGGTTTTAGATGTTCTTAGATCTGAATTCAAATCTGCTTTCAGAATTTTTTCATCATGTAGAGTTTCCAAGGTATTTTGATTTTAATTTTTATAAGTTTATATCATGCAATAGCATACTTAACTTTGTGTTCTTGCTTAATGATTGACATATTTTCTAAATTTCAACAAGAATTTTACATATGCTATATTATGTCTTCAAATGGCACATATGTGGACATTTGAAAGTTATAGGTCTACTTCTTGGAATGCAGTTGGGCAACATGAAATTTCCCTGTTTCCTTTGTGAATGGGACAGCTGGGCAAAACAATTGCACTATGTTCAAAAAAATTGGCCAGCCCAACAAGCATTTATTCCTGGTCAAAAGAATATTTAGTTCTTACCCTTAGTCGACCCTAAAATGATTTTTTGCCACCCTTGCACATTAAACTTGGCCTCATGAAAAACTTTGTAAAGGCACTTAATTGAGGTGGTATGGGATTTGAATATTTAGCCAACAAATTTCCCCATATCAGTGAAGTGAAAATAATAGAGGGTATATTGGTTGGGCCTGATATTCACAAACTGATAAAGGACAGTGACTTAGATTTTTCATTAGATGAAATTGAAAGTCATGCATTGATTGCTTTAAAGAATGTAATAATGAGTTTTTTGGACAATAAGAAGAAAGAAAATTATGTCCAACTAACTGATGAACTTTTGAATGCCTACCAACAACTTGGATGCAATATGTCCTTAGAAATTCATTTTTTAAACTGTCATTCGGGCTTTTTTCCATCGAACCTTGGTGATGTTAGTGACGAACATTGTGAAAGATTTCACCAGGACATTTCCGTCATGGAAAACCATTATCAGGGCAGGTGGAGCCCTCATATTTTGGCCGATTATTGCTGAGGACTAATTAGGGATGCTCCAGATGTTGAATACAAGAGAAAATCAAAACAAAAACGAATTTAATGTTATTTTTTTATTGTGTGCTGTTACCATTTTCTGTGTGGGATGCATATATAATCTGAGTAAATCAATGTTACGTATATCTAAAAATCCTGACGTGATGGACAAAATCTGACAACATATTCTGAATCAGCATGAAAATTTGACACTGAATCACATAAAACTGTATGGGGAGGAAGAAAAAAACTTTAAATTTGTTGTTCTGTGTCATCCAGGCTTTCTTGTTGGCTGCATACTTCACTGGGAGATTTCCTAACTGTGCAACAGCCAATACAGGCAACTTTTCATTTCCAGCCATGTTAGCCCCAAGAAGCAAAGTGATCCATTTCTTACTTCATTGGCCACCATTTCTTGGATCAGTTTTGAATGTTGGTGTCTTATCAGGGAGCAGACGCCAGAATAAGCCAGCTTAATCTAGTTTGGAAATATCCTCTTCTTTGAATTTGCCCAGCAATGCAGGGAGCTGGGTCTGAGTCCAATTGCAAATTTCTTCCTTGGTAAAGCTTCCAGCTTCTCAAAAACAGCCTTGATCACTAGAGAATGATGAGACTTGAAGTTGGAGAGCCAACTATTGTTAGCAGTGAATCCAGGCACATGTAGTTCTGGAGAAAATTTCTTACCTTTCTTCATGAAAACTGGATGAGACAAGGGTAGACATGTCGTTCTGACCATTTTGAGCCACTCAAGGGGTGTTCCAACAATTGGGTGAGTGACAGTTGGGTGTATACAACAATTGTGTGAAAAACCTTTTTAATTTTCTTTTTTTTCCTATGATTGAAAGCTGCATAGGGCACAGCTAGCAATGCATTTTAATGTATTTCTTGAATGCCATTGCTTACCTTGTCATAGGGTGTACAAGGGTGAATGTCACATTTAGATGAAAAAATGTTTATTTATTTCCTTTTCTCCCTCTGTTAGAAAGTTGCATAGGGTGCTGCTAGCAATGTATACCAAAGTATTTGTTAATGCAATTGCTTACCAGGGTCTGAATGGGTAGATGGGTGATATATTTAACTGGTATTTTTTTGCTTATTTATCATTGGTCTACCGTTCTTTGGAGCATTCCACCAACACCCAAGGAATGAGCTCCTTTGTCTCATCTACCCATTGCAGAGTAGAGGGGATTTTTTAACTTGCAAATGCAATTGCACACCACATGGGACCTCAGTTTTATTTCTCTTTCTCTCCCTCTCCCCCTCTCTCTCCCTCTCTCCCCCTCTCTCCCTCTCTCCCCCTCTCTCCCTCTCTCTCCCCCTCTCTCCCCCTCTCTCTCCCTCTCTCTCCCTCTCTCTCTCCCTCTCTCTCTTCCTCTCTCTCTTCCTCTCTCTCTTCCTCTCTCTCTTCCTCTCTCTCTCTTCCTCTCTCTCTCTTCCTCTCTCCCACCATGGTCTGGTAGCATCCAGTATCAAACATCAAACTACTAATGCAGTAATCCAGCTTTTGGAGCTGCTGACTGGACGACCTCAAGTGTTCTCTCCATCCCATTAGAAAATTCTGTAAATCCAATGTCCTTATGCAGATGACACTCTCTTGGTAAAAAAAATTTTTTTGGTGTTCATCAAATACATTGGTATACATTGCTATTTCGTCCTATGCAGCTTTCTAGCAGAGGGAGCAAATAAAAAACATGTCTTTCCTCCAAGTGTGGTATTTACCCAATTGTCATATACACCTAATTGTAAGGTGACCATTTTTTTTACAATGAAAAGGAGGACAAAAAATTTAATGAAAAAGTACAACATAAATAAATGAAACATTTTACTAGTTCCAATAAAAATGCACTAATTATGCTTACATCCCTTTTAATTATTTAATTAAATGAGTATTTTTCCATTGAATGAATATTTTTTGTCAATGTGTCATTTTCTAACAATATATTGAAAATTTCAGAGCAAGAAATATCTTTCATATTGAATTTGACAGTAAGTGCTGCAGCAAGAGTATCAAGTGGTGTGAGACACGTGAAGTTCTCTTATGCGCAGCACATGTGTTATATGCTGCATTTACACATTCGTGAGCAAGACAAGGCAAGTGTGCTCGAAGAATGTGTGAACAATGAAGCTTTAACCTTTGATAATGCAATCAAATTACACATTCACAAGTAAGACAAGGCGAATGGCAAGGCAAGGTGTTGAAAACATTGAAGCAAGGGGTATCACCTTTTGTTTAAGTCATTTGACCTTTGACAGTCATTTTACAAAACTATTTTTCAGCTAAAGAGATCTCTGAAGAATAAAAGTCTGATTGCACACTCAGTAACTATATCACTAGTTCTAGGTTCGATACTGCAGTGAGGTGGGTTTACTTATTTAGGGCAAGAGGGAGGCTCTGAGGTCACCTTTCTTCAGATAGGAAGTAAAACCAAGATCCTGTGTGGTGTATGATGGCATTTGCAGTGTGTAGTTGAGGCAAAATTCCCAGGTGTAGAAGGTGCCCCCTTTGTTGTTTTTTGGGGGCTTTTCAGCTACAACGTCATTAGATCCCCACCCACTCTTTAGTTCTAATGTAGAGACTGCAGATACTACACCAGGGTAGCCAACACGAGGGCTGTGGGCAGCAGGCGGCCCGCCAGGTGTCATGGTGTGGTCAGTGGAGCTAGGTCAGGAGAAGACAAAATTATTTTACATATCCACAAAACAACATTACATCATGAGTCAGCCTCATCCGGACGAGTGTTTGACCATGACCTCACATACTGGGAAGTGACAATGTGGTCAAAAATGCAGCACACTTGTTTGTTTACTTGAATTCAACAAAAAGAAATTAGGTTCATGGCCTGGCAGGAAATATTATTTCTTAAATTTGGTCTGCCTGCTGATAAGGCTGGCCACCCCAGCACTACCCTTATGCAATGGTTTTTGGGTATTAGCAGTACCCAGTTTTCCCAAGTGCCCACCCATGTTATTACCAGCTGGGTTAACTAGCATTGCTTAATTTCCATGACCAGATGAGCCAATGCAATAAGCTGCTCATTGTGGAATGCCCCATGTGAACAGTAGGCAGTGCATCATTAATTGGCAGCTGGTTGTGGAAAATCACTGAAATCATTTTCTTCAGAGGAACAAGATTGGTACCTGGCCCTGCCGTAGGTGGGACATGGGTTAGGAGTTGCTCATTAGGATTTATATGTGATCTGGTTCGAACTCTCCAACAAAGAAATCATCATCCCCTTATTCCACCTGTGGCAAGGTTGGGTCTGCAGGTCCTAGTGCTCCACTCTTGCCTATCTCCCACCAGGCTTCCAACCTCCAACCACTCCAAACACAACCATATCCTTACAGAAATCTGCTCCCATGTCTGTTTGTGGTCTCCCCTTGCCCTGGATGCTTCCAACCTCTTGTGTTCCTGTAATGGACCAAATGATTTCCTCTTCACCTCTTCCTATTATATACCAACTCAATCTACTGTCCCTCAGGTTTTCTCCAATGTCCCCCACCTCAAGGCTATTCACTGACAAGTACGTTCTTAAAACAAATGGCAATGGTCAAATGACTAAAACAATAGGCAACACCCCTTGTTAGTTTGCTCTCAATGTCTTCTTTTTAAAACCTTACTTTCCCTACACCTCTTGAATCAGAAAGCTATATCCCCATTTTAAAGAAAATCAACCATCAACCTCGAATGCCTTCCTGGGTTTGTTTGACTGCACTGTCACATCACACAAAACATGAACGTGGCATCTCTGAATACAGGAATTAGTTAACAGATTAGTTTTAAAACATCAAAAGGAGGACAGTTAGGAGGACACTTTTCAAAGGAGGACAGAACCTACAAAAGGAGGACGGTTGGTCACCTTACCAATTGTCATATTCAATGAATTGTGGTATTCACCAAATTGTGGTATTCACCCAACTGTGGTATTCACCCAACTGTCGTTCATCCAACTGTCATTCACCAAATTGTGGTAGACCCCCATTCAAGGTAGACCATAGACAAGTTTGACCCCACCACCAGCTTGCAATTCTTCATACTTTTCGTGATCCTTGTAAATCTCACTGATCACAGATTTTAAATTTTTTAACTTATTTTTAATCTTCACCTCCTCAAGGATTTCAAGCTTCATATTGAGATCAAACGATTTTCACTTGACAAACATGCTTGTCAAATGCTTTAGAGAGAATGCAAACCAGATGTTCTTGGCCTTAGATCTGTGACATCGAATAGCTTGGAGTTTGCACACTAAAGCTGCCTTTTTTTCTCAATGACAGAACAGGATATTTTTTGTCTCTGACCTACCTTGGAATAGGGAATAAAAAAAGATTTTTTTAGTTCTGTGGGATAGTAGAGAGTTTTGTGTTACTGTCAACTGCTTATGGTAACTTACAGTATATGAAAGTATTTCAGTTTACCGGCACTACATCAGCAGTTGCTCTCAGACAATCTGTACTATTGTCAGTCTTGAGAAGTATTGACAGTAATACTAATTGTGTGAGGACTGCTTAAGTAAAATCAACCAGCTTGTTAGACCTGCTTATTCTAAGGAAGCTACATTTGGGCAGGTTCAATTGCATCTCCCACTTTCTACCCCAATAGTCCATAATATCATTTATAATTAATTCCTGAACTTTTGCTTTTCTGAACCGTTTCACCCCATTTTGGTGGAATAATTTCTGGATACTTCTAAGGAAACCTAAAGCTGTGGTGCAATTCCTCTTGTTGATGTTTCTGGCCTCTCAACATTAGTTCCAGAATCATCAGATTGATATATTAATGAATTGGAAATACCTTTTCTTGATGGTGGAACTGAATTGAACTCTTCTGGTCTTGAGATGAAAATCGCCAGTATGGCATTTAACAAGTTAACATAGTTATAAATGTTTCCTCAATGAGTGGTTGAAGATGACATAACCTTAATTGGAACACTGATTTGGTGCATTTGATTCTTATCTCTTCTTGATAGATAGCATATTCAGGTTACGGGTTGTTATAAAATAGGCTAATTTTGTCATCATTCCACTTTTGTATCTTTAGCTCACTAATGACCAATCAGATCGAAATGGTCACATTCTTAAAATACGTTTACTATTAACTAATAACAGTTCATTACAAGTTGCATAGTGCAACCAAGTTGCATTGGACACAGCAATTCTCATGAGATTACCGAAGTTAAGCAATGCAAGCCCACGTTAGTACCAACATGGGTGGTTGGTATAGAACGTTTGGTGCTGCAAATTTCCCCTCTCCCATGAGCAGCCTCCAAAGGCTTCAGCCTGTTATGGCTGTTTGGCTTACTCCCCAACCTGTTAGTGTGACGTAATAAGAACCGGCCAAAGAGCAAAATCCAATGTAATTAATACCACAAAGCATTTCCCACTGTCAAGAGTCTCAAAAAGTGGCTCCATAGGAATGTATGGTATTCCCATAGACCAGATTTGAAGTAACTTTACATTTTGCTCTCTAGCTTGACAATGACATCAAATCGAAGTTGTCCCAGTGAGAAAGTTGTAGCCAATGAATAAATCTTTCAGTTGCTATGTTGATCATAAAATACTCCAAAGAAGACCTACATTATGACTGAACAAAGTAATGGGAAGCTACTTACTGTGAAATGCAGTATAGGCTAATGCATGTCCACAATGTTTAATCTTTGCATGGGCTAACGAAGTTTGGTGATCAGAAAATGCACTAATATCCCTGGAAAGCACTTGTATCACTGGAAAGCTATCTGGAAGCAGTAAACCCACTTTAGGTCTAAGCGTACCATTCAACAAGTCATATTTACTCCCAACATGTGGGCTGATAAATTTTCTTTAAATTAAATAACAGCATTTTAAGGAAATGTTCCGTTTTCGGTTGCCGTGCACAACTCTCTTTAGGAAACAAATCCTGATACAGTGGTACGCCGCTTAACGAACGTAATTCGTTCCAGCAATACGTTCGTTATGAGTGGTGTTCGTTGTGCGGAACACAATTTCCCATAGATCTCTATGTTATATTGTGTAATTCGTTCCAGGTTGCCACGAAAAATTGTGAAAATTGTTAAGAAGTTAAAAACAAAGTGCAGTGCTGATTGTTAATGAGCAAAAGCACTCTAGGACCCATTTTTGGGGGGTTCATACTTCACAAAAACTAGGAATTGCCCTGCAATGAGAAGGCAGTCAATTACTTGCAGTGTGCAGTTGAACGGTGCTCGTCAGCAAATACCATGCATTGAGGGGTTCATTCTCCTACTCCCGTCAGTAACTCGTCCATAACCAGAATAAACAGTTATGGATTTGAGTGCTGAACCTTGGTGCACCCCAAACTTCACTGGGGAGCCCCCAGTATTTTCCCCAAGGTGTCCTTACCCTGGCTGTGGAATGGAACCATCATACGAGTACATATCCTAAACTATTTGAATAAACCCTTTTTCTACCCCCTTTTGTATAATGCCTGTTGTGGAACACTGGTAAGCCTTCTCCACGTCGATAATGATGGTATGGAGATCCTTCTTAGCTGCTCTATACTTTTCTATCATCTGCCTCAGAATGAAGATTCGTTCCATTGTGGACCTGCCTAGCATGAACCCAAACTGATTTCTGGGTACTGCTAATACCCAATAATCGTCGCATTAGTGTAGTGTCTGTGCAGGATATGCATTAGAACTATACAGTGGACGGGTCTCTAATGACCTTGTAGTTGACGGGACCTTAAACTCCAACAAACAAACAACCAAACTGATTTCCACGGACACTAGTTCTATCCTGGAGGCGACATTCTATTACATTACATTGGTATAACTCATTGGATTAATACCTCTATAGTTACTACAATCTTGGACATCCTATACCAGTGGTGGAGAACCGTTTTTGAAGACGGGTCACAATAACAAAAGAAAACCAAGAATTTGTCCACGGGTCAGATGCAAGCACTATTCAATTTTATGAAATAAAAATAAGTTATTATTAATAGGGAATAAAGTTTATTAAAGGAGGGAATAGAGAACATCAACTTTTATTACACCTTTAACATCATCTCATTAACACCTTGGCCACTTAAAATTCCACGGTGGGTCGCAGGTTCGCCACCACTGTCCTATACAGTTCTTAGTCTACTTTGTATATTGAAAAAGGGTTCGTTATGTGAAACAAGTTCGTTATGCGATACTCCCGCGCTTTTTTGACGGTGTTCGTTATAGGGAACATTCGTTATACGAGGCGTTCGTTAAGCGGGGTACCACTGTATTGGTAAAACACAAAAAAGTTTTCGTTTCAACCGTTCTCTTTGTTTGCTGAAATTCTTCACATTGTAGTTACACACATCATTTAAGGAAGGTGAGACCTATGTAGATTTGTAACTCTTCCAGAATTCCTTTATTAACACTTGCTGACTGTCTACAGCATCAATTAAGTTGGAAAAAGAGTACTGGAGGAAACGAGCTTTAAATGCTGCTATAACTCCCTGATCAATGGGTTGAATGACAGATGTGCTCAGTGGAAGGAACAAAACTTCAACTGGAATGCAAATCTCCAGTGTATCAAGATTTACTGAGTGACAATAATGCTGCATTGCAGTACAAAAATGATTAACGAACCAATCCTTAACCAGTTAACTGTTTCGGCAGTGTTGGAAAATGTGTCCCCTATGTGCATCATGGAAATATAACATATGACGAATATATTTGTCATACCCAGAGTATGTTTGATATGAAATTATGTTGTAATTTAATGTTGTAATAAAGTAATTTAATTGTTATTTATTTTATGCACATTTATTAATTTGTTTATATTAATATAAATTGGAATATTCCAAAATTCCCTGCCAATGTCACTGCAGAAGACGCATGACGAATATATTCGTCATAAACAGTTAACTGGTTAAATAGATCCTTTGCTACCCAGGCCTTTCTGTTAGACCTCCATATTACTGGTAAATTCGACTTGGAAAAACCTTCATGGTCCATAAATTTTCCGAATGATATATTAGCATTTGTTTCAGTTTCAAATCTTCCAATGCATTACAGCCCAGTAATAGAGTCCAGTGATCCTTCTCAGCTTTTAACCCTGATGCCATTCTCTCTTCTTGTGATAGGAATGTTTTAGATGGCAAACGTTTCCAAAATAAACCAGTTTCATGAACGTTGAATATCATTTTGGAGGATATCCTCTGCTGTCAATAACAGTTGCTAATTGTTCCAGTAATTTTCTTGGCCCTTCTACATCACCATCCACATGATGTTACAAAATTCTCTTCATTGCTTCCTTCTTCTTAGTCTTTTAAGAAGTTACCAAACGTATTGCTTTGTTTTGAATTAACATAGTCAATCCAAACGCTTAACATCTCAACATTTTCTATAATGCTACTTCGTGTGCACAATTGTTTTATTATCAACGTTACTGTTATTGTTACATTACAACGTTATAGTTTTCAAGGGTTTTCAAGGGCCCATAAACACTGACAGAACAAACAAAAATAAAAACTGATGTCTAGTTTTGTGCTGTAAGTAACTATATTGGGAGTCCTGATCAAAACTTGCATTTTAAGTAACATTTTGAAAGTTTATGTTTTGGGATTTATGTTAATGTTAGGGCAGTAATGCTTCAATCTGACATCCAGTAACTTCAAATCCTCTTGCACTATAGCAGGGGTTCTTAACCTCCTGATGACTCCAGAAAGAATGGGTTTGGTGATATGGTCACATACTCCTTTCACTTGACTGTCAAAGTTATCATCACCATTCCTTACATTAGTTGCCAGTTGTAGTTGTCATATACATTAATTGCGGAATGTTCTAGAATATTCTCTTGCCTTCCATTCATGTATTACCCAAATATAAATTCATCATCATACCGTTATCCCGTCTGTTGTGGGGTCGGTTCTGCAGGTTCTAGGGAGCGGCGAGTTGCGTTGGACACACCAGTTCTCGTCTGATCACTAAAGTTAAGCAACGTAAGCCCAGTTAATACTGACATGGGTGGTCGCTCGGGAAAGCTGGGTACTGCTAATACCCAATAATCGTCGCATTAGTGTAGTGTCTGTGCAGTATATGCATTAGAACTATACAGTGGACGGGTCTCTAATGACCTTGTAGTTGACGGGACCTTAAACTCCAACAAACAACAAAAATCTGCAGGTTCTAGCCCTCCACTCTCATCTATGTCCAACCAAGTCTGGTCCCGTCCACCCCACACACTGCCATGTCCTTTCGGACAGCCTTTTCCCAAGTCTGCTTTGGCCTCCCCCAGGTGCTACCGACCACCTGCATTCCTAAAATGCACCTAACGCGCTCCTCTTCCTCTCTTCTCATGACGTGTCCATACCACGTCAGCCTATTTTCCCTCATTTCAGCGATACCCAAATATAAATTAATACACTAAATAAACTAAGTTAAATACCAGTACTGTGCGATCGAGTCAAATACTCCCAGCATTTGGTTCCCTTACCCACAAGAGGCATGAATACCTCCCCTACCCCCCCCCATAAGAACCTATGGTCTATATGAAAATCTCACAGTGTGTGTGTGTGTGGTTCGCAGGATTTGAAATTTCAACATCCCACCTGAGAAAATCACCTTTATCCTATGCACATATTCCACTTCGAAATCCACGTGTCATTGGGCAACTAGAAAAGCAAGCCGTTCTTGACTCACTCACAGCAATAATTACCTTATTATCTCGGGTATATTGGGCAGGTATTTCCTCAAAAATTGGGTGGAAAGTCTCAGTGCGTATTGTAAGAGGAGTCAAAATTTCTGCCGTTTTCAGAGGAACACTATGCATGAGTGTGGAATACTGGATCATCCATCGAAAGCAAGAAATGAGACCTACATTTGGTTATTAACCTCACTTAACTTCTATTAGATGCTATTTTGAATTCGAGTTATATATAGAATATTTAACTATTATTTACAGTAAATTAACATAACATTCGTTTTGGCTGTTTAACCCTTAACTGGTGATGTGGAGTCTGTGAGACTCCTTGCCATCAACTTACTGTTGTAATTTTTTAAATTATCCTCAGCCATCCTTGGGACTTTCAGTACCTTCAAATAATGATAAAATAAATCAGAAAGCAAAATTTGAAGCCTACATCAGCAATAGACCTTGAGCTACAGGCAAATTGGAGTCTGTGAGACTCCACTTCACTCTTGATGCAACTATTCTTCACTAGCTCCTCCATGTATTTGTATTTATCGTCATACAAACGACATTTCACAATCTAAATGACAATTCCTTTTCTTATTTTAATCCTTTAGGATTCAAATATGGGGTGTATTGACCCAATTATAATATTAGTTATTGCCCTAGCAGTTGTTGTTGTTGGTGACAATGGTGCAAGAGGTGAAATACCTAGGATCTGCTCCAGAGCAATTGTGGGGATAGATTTGGATGTTACCCATAGAATAAATGTATGGTAGTTGAGTGAGACAGGCAAGTGGAGTCCTGTTCAATAGAAGGGTCCCAATCAAGTTTAAAGGGAAGTTTTGCATGGCAGTGGTTAGGCCCGCTATGCTTTATGGATCAGTGTTGGGCAGTGAGGAAGAGCCAAATAAATATAATGCAAGTTGTCAAGATGTTAATACTATGGTAGTATGCGCAGGGTGTCGAAAGCTGATAACACTTTAAAACAGCCAAAATAATATGGAAACACCAATAGAGCTATTTTATGTATTTTTGTATGCTGTTCACAAAAATGACTTTCGTTTTACTGTGCAATCCTCAAATTTTTGGTAATTCCCCTTTTTAAAATTTTAGTGACAGTTGTCAATAAAGAAGTAAATGACATATGTAAGAAATCTGGCTGTACTTTAATCTACCTATTGTCACTGGCCAGCTATTAGTCCTAGGTAGGCCTACTAGGACACAGCTAGTGACCAGTTGATAGTGGAGTTTTGTTTCCATGACAGATTATTGAGCCACTGGGAACATTGTTGCATTCCAATTTAATTGAATACACTGCAAGCAGCCCTTATAGGTCAAATTGGCAGTGGAGAGAATGATTCTCATTCCTAATTTGCAACCCACGTGAAGCATGGCATCTATTCTGTCATGTATTGCCCACCTGTTGTAATGGCACTTTCTTGCAGAAAGTTTGCCATATTATCCTCACCAAGAGCATTCCATTGCCAAATGACCATTGGAAAAAGACCAGTAATACAATTCTGTTTGTGCCCTGATCCCCTTCAATTTGAATGGATGATCATTTCTCCCTCTATACTCTGCAAGGGATAATCTGCAAAAGACTTTCTGTTATCATCTGTGAGACACTCAATCTTCAAGAGAAGCGATGTAACACAATTCTTGCTGCCCTCCTTTGAATCATTTCAATTTCTCAAGATCAACCCTGCCTAAAAGGGATAGCAAATTGGACTACAATACTCTGCAATTGACCATACCAGTGAAAAGGCGCCAAACACAACTGGCACACACTGTTGTGTTTGGCGATATGGTGTGCTGGGTCCCCCATAGGCGTGATAAGGGTGTGATAATGATCTTTATATGGTATTGAATGTAGGAGCACCAGAAACCTATGCTCTAAGTGCAAGAAACCCATTTGTAATGGGGTGTTATAACAAAGTGTGCAAACAATGTGTCCAGAACTTAGTAGTAAGAACCCCTTGCACGTTTTTTATTTTTGTCTCAACTTTATGAATTTCTCTTAAAATATGCATTTTAATGTATAAGAATTAAGAATTCGTCCTTGCTTTATATACAGGATGTCTGAGAACTCGGCAAAGAAAAAGAAACGTATTTTAGAGGGGGCCAAACTAAGCATTTTTAGCATAGGAATGTAGGGTCCAAAGTCAAGCCTTAAAAAATGGCAAGCAAAATAAGGTGTTGGTAGACATAGTCAATTTTCATGTGAAGTTTTCACTGTAAATGTTCAAAGTGGTTACCATTTGCAGTTATGCATGCTGCACAACGTCTATTCAGTGATTGTCTAACTCTTTCGAGCATCCCTGCCATGGCCTATACATCTCCAGCAGCAAATGCAATTCTGGCCATTTGCCATTTGTTAAGGTGGCATTAAGATGAGCTTGCACATTCAAGGTAAAATGTGCTGGGGCTCCATCATGCTGAAACCACATCTGTTGGTGAATTTGAGGTGGAATGTGTGCCATAAGTTCTGGCAACTGTTCGTGTAGAAACACGTGATTCATGTGGCCTGTTAATTGATGCGGAAGCAAGTATGGCCACATCAAATACAACACCTTCAGTTGCTTGCCATGTGTTACGGCTTGACTTTGGACCCTACATTCCTATGCTAAAAATGCTTAGTTTGGCCCCCTCTAAAATACGTTTTTTTTCTTTCTGAGTTCCCGGACACCCTGTATATATTTAGTTTGTAAACAAATATATTAATTCATAAATACCAATGCAAATCAATAAAATTTTGGTAGTGCTTTTTATATTAACGGAAATCTTGATACGTCTGATGTGTATTATACACCAGTGAATTTTATACCTGAGATAATATGGCAATCTTGCATGGACCCTATGCAATGCAATTTGGATGTCAAAAAATTTGTCACTCATTTAGTGTCATTTCTCATGCAATGCAGTTAAAAATTCTGTAACAAATAGGAACAGTTATAGAAAGCTTACCAAACAGTGATTGGATGATTTTTTCAATGGATATGTTCGAATGGCTACGGGCTGTGCTGTTGCCATGCATCTTCCATTATGTCAACCCTGATTCTTCATTTGGAAAAATACGTTATACAATCGTTTTTTATCTCTTTTAATCAATGTTTGATCAAGTATATCCTTAAGATGAAGGGGTATATCCCAAAGAATGTCCATTGAACACTTAGGACCTGCAGTGGCAGCAACTTGCAGTGCCCGTTGCACTACATGTTGGAATGCGTTTGAGAAACTGTGTTCTTCCACATTGCTACTCAGCCTACTCTGGAAAAATTATTTTGTTTCTTTTGATGCAATGGAGCGTTATGCAATTTGAGTAAGGTAAACCTTTGTATTGTTCATCTCTGTCTCTAATTATGCTTTTGATCTTGCTAGAACCAGTATAACACCTGTGTTTTGAGATAATAAACGTATTATTTGACGATTGAACAGGTTGATGGGCAGCTGCTTCTTCAACTCAATATTTCATGTCTTTTCAGCTTAATTTGCTGAATTACTGGTTTAACAGTAGCACGTCCAATTTGCACAAAAATCCTAGATAATCACATTAAACAACATTTCTATATTTTACAAATTAGTTTGGTATAGTGGTGAATCCGTTGAAAACAAGTTGTTTGTTATTACATTTTCTCTTAAGACAAGTTTAATTATAATTCAAATATTGTCTTTCAATTGCTGATTAAAACTAAATATTTCAAAAGATTACTTTAAACGTCAAAATTCGTTTCCAAAGAAACTGCGGGTTGTTGATATTATTAAATCATATATTTGTATACTAGAAAATTTTTTAACAATATCTTCCTGTCAGGCTTATATCTTCCTGTTTTTAATACAGAAAGTTGTTTTTCAGACTTTATCTCAACATGTAACATGAATTTTCATGATCCAAATGATTGATATTGCTTTGTGCATTTTGCATATGTTGGATGTCTTAAGCTGGTTTTACACTGCATGAAACATACTTCCACATCTGTTTCACAGAATGAAACGCCCGACGGCCGTCTTGCCCTTCCTATTTGCACTTAGCGAAACATTGCGTGAAACAAGCATGAAAGAAGGTAAGCCATCAGTTTGGGTGAGACAAATGAATAATTTTTGTACAGTTTGATGACGTAGATGCTTTCCCCATGGTTCATTTTCTTAGTATTTATATTCACGCTGCAAAAAACAGGAGTAGTGAGGCTCTTTGATGCACGTCCAAAATCCATCAGTGACGTGGTTCACCACAAGGCTGCCTGCGGTTAGGCCATGTCTACACTGAGTCTTGCTTTATGAAACAGTTGTGCGAGTATATTGCGTATAGTGTAAACCCGGCATTACTGTTGTTTCCAATTCTTCTGTGTTTCAATTACATGTTGCTGAAAAATCATTAATTTGTTTTCTTGTTGTGTTTGACAAGTGTTGGTGACGAATGTTTATGACGAAGGCTTATGATCTTCAAATACTCTGTATGTCAGCAGTTTGAAAATGCAAAAGCTTCATGTTAAAATGTTGTTGCTTATTTTCTGAAATTAGTCTTATTTGTGTTTACCAGTTTTGTCTAGCACCTTGTTTTCTGGTAGACAGGGTTCATCGATCAATCACTTGTAATAATGTTTTAATTGGTAAATAAATACATGTGTTCTAAAAAACATAACCAAATGATGTATATTCTGCCTCTGTAGTAGAATCCTGTTCTTTGGTTCATGGAAATTACTGAACCATATCCACAACTTCATAACATTCATTTTCATTACACTGGCCATTGGCTTTCCATGGGGAGAAGAAAAGCGTCATGTATGGCACGTCCCCAGGTGGTAGTCCTCACATTCCACTCCGGGGTTGACTGCTTAGCCAGCCCTTGCTTGCATTGAGGGGAGGAGGGAAATGAAATAGCTCCCACCAACCAGACATGCCCCGTGTGTGCACAGGGTAGAGTTGGCTCACCGTATTCTCTGTATATTGTAAAAGGTAACTAAAAGGGATGACTTGCTTGCATTTAGGGCGATGTATGGACCATGTCCTGCCTTGACAGCTGTCAGTTGATGTAGGCTCCTAGATGAGATGACAGCCAAACCGCCTACCCTAATGTTAACCCTTCATGGCTACTCGAACCCATGGAAACTTGTGGCTACCCAAACCTGCTGGTTGAGGGAGTGCATCCCCTGTGACGTCTCTGGGGTACCTTACTGGCAGGGTGCATCTGACACGTTGGGGGTATGCTGCAACATGCAGTCCCCATATGCAACTTTCACCACAGCTTCTGGGGAAAAATGGGCGGCCCAGAGGGATGCCCAGTCTGAAAGGGTGTGTCATGCACCTCAGTGTTACTGTCAGTGGATAAGCAGTTAGCCCCTGATGCCGCTGGTCCAGTACTTGGGGGTTATGCCTCCTGACATCTCCATTTTGAACTCCATAGTGGGTGGGGGCTGTGGGCAGGAAATCTGAACTCCATAAAGTTATGGCAGAAAATCATAGGCCGGGGGACTGTTGAAAACCTCACAACTTCTTTTTTTTCTTTGACTTATAGGGCTTCCATAGACAGAACACACTGCCCCTCCCAAGTGAGTGGGATTGTTGCAGCTGCTACTAAGTGGCAGCATAACCCCAGCAAACCCCCTGTAGTGTGTTCCATGGAATGTTCCAAGCACGCTCTCCTTTTCTGATTGTTGCACGTTCGGTGCAGCTGATTGGTTCAATTTGAATAGTTTTTCGTTCTGTCATTTGAAATGACAGAATTTCAGTTTTTAGTTTAGAGAATGATTAAGAGAGAATTTCAGTTAGTCTGACAGTTAGTGAATGGAGAAACGGCACTCGTTTGGAGAGGTTCATTTTCACCTGCATTTAAATAGTTAATATCTGTTTTGGTGTTTAAGTGATTTATTTTAGTTTAATTAGTGATTATTCTATTTTATCATCTTCACAATAAACTTTATTGATCTAACGATTTTCCATCGAATTCCAAACGTGAACCAGCCAGGACATCCACCATAACTGGTGACCCGGACACGATTCTACCTTACACACATTTTAATAAGAGGAATAAGTGGGATTTGCTTTAGGGACGAGTAAATATTAAGTGCTAATTACCAAATTCAACAAACAAATTTTTCTCTTCTGGTAATGTAGATTCAACTTAAATTTATTAGTTAATAGAATTATGGCAACTGAGCAACCACCCACATTACAGCCAGAGTTGGCTGGTTCTCAAGATGACAATATAAACGCAGTGACTCCATTTTGGAGTCATGATCC
Organism: Trigoniulus corallinus; assembly: GCA_013389805.1. Lineage (NCBI taxonomy): Eukaryota > Metazoa > Arthropoda > Diplopoda > Spirobolida > Trigoniulidae > Trigoniulus > Trigoniulus corallinus. Next base: position 6,463,670 of record JAAFCE010008833.1, read on the forward strand.
TGAGATGTGGTTTGCCGCAATTGAGCACCGTTTCAGGATGCACCAAATTAAGGCTGACTCAAAGAAGTTTGATTTGCTCATCGATGCCTTGCCTCATGAAATTGTGTCCGATGTTAGGGACCTCATCTTAAGACCACCTCAGAGGAATTCTTATGATACCATTAAGCAGGGAGCAGCGAGTTGCGTTGGACACACCAGTTCTCGTCTGATCACTGAAGTTAAGCAACGCAAGCCCAGTTAGTACTGACATGGGTGGTCGCTCGGGAAAGCTGGGTACTGCTAATACCCAATAATCATCGCATTAGTGTAGTGTCTGTGCAGTATATGCATTAGAACTATACAGTGGGTGGGTCTCTAATGACCTCATAGTTGACGGGACCTTAAACTCCAACAAACAACAACAACAAGCCATTAAGCAGGCAATTACCTTGTGGATCTCTTTTTCTCAGCGTCAGAAGTTACACCAGTTGTTGACTGGTCAACAGCTGGGGGACATGAAACCCTCTCAAATCCTATGCCGTATGCAGCAGCTGGTGGGGGATACAAGTAATACCCCAGGAGATATATCGATCATCAAGTAGTCATTTTTAACCCGATTACCTCGTTAGGTGCATGTAGTATTAGCCATGGCCGATTCAACAACGACTCTCGACAAATTCATGGTATCGCAATAGGGCAAGTTCGACTCCTGCCTCCCAAGAAGCTAGTTTTTGTTGGTATCACCAGACGTTTGGTGATAATGCCAAGAAGTGCCGTGCACCTTGTGAGGCAGGAAACGGCTAAGGCCATCACTTCTAGAGATGGTGATGGCCATAGACCTTGTCGTCTGCTTTTCATTAAGGATGCATCGACCAATATAAAATTCTTAGTAGCCACAGGGGCTGATTTAAGTTTGTTGCCATGGACACTAGTCGATGCTTGATGTTTACATCCTAGTGACTTCAAATTGTATGCCACTAACAAATCTGTTATTGATACTTTTGGCACACAACATCTTACTCTGGACCTAGGCTTACGTCGTGCCTTGGCATGGAAATTTGTGGTAGCGGATATTTTGCATACAATCTTGGGGGCTGATTTCCTCACTCATTTTAATCTTGTAGTCGATATCGGGAGACGCTGATTATTTGATAGGGTTACAGGTTTCGAAATTTTTCGTGTGTCAGCTACTAAATTTAAGCCCTACCATCGCCTATCAAATATTACCACTGATATTAAAACTCCATACAAGGCCTTGATAGAAGAGTTTTGGGATATTACAATCCCATGCCCAGCTTCTATCCCAACGTCTCACAATGTCTACCATCATATTATGACGTCTGAAGGCCCACCTGTCTTTACTCGAGCAAGACGCTTACATCCTACAAGGATGAAGGTGGCCAAGCAAGAGTTTCAGGCATTATTAGATACGGGGTATATTCAACCATCATCTAGTCCTTGGGCTAGTGCCTTACATATGGTGCCTAAGGAGGATGCTTGGCGTTTGGTAGGTGATTTCCATGCCTTGAATGCACATACCATTCCAGATCAGTACCCAATTCCCCACCTAATGGAGTTTAATTCTCAACTCCATGGAGCCCATGTCTTCACAAAATTAGATCTGGTAAAGGCCTACCACCAAATCCCAATACCCGTGTGTGCCCGAGGTAGAATAGGCACACTGCATACATGCATGTCGTAAGAGGCAACAAACAGGGGTGACTTTTTCTTGCCCCAGATAGGACAACACCACTGTCGTCTTTGTCTATGACGTTTTCTGGACAGGACGATACCATCATTGTGATTGTTCGTGTCCTTTTATCCTTTACTGGATGACTGTCTGACTTGTTCTCGGTCGATGTAGGCTCCTCACTTAGGTGACCAGAAATAAACGCCTACCCACGTGTTTGCCATGCATTGAGACACACACCCCTGGGAAAAGTGGATCCTGGTTATTGAGGAGGCACATGTCCTGTGATGTCACTGAGCCACTTCACACTTGTGGCTTGGCTGACAGACATTGGGGATTAGGGCTGTGGTCTACGGTCCCAACACATCACTTTGGCCACAGCTTCCAGGGAAAACAGCAGGCCAAGGCAGTAGCCCGGTCTTGGTCAATCAGCCAGGGGTGCATAAGTTGTCATGCCCCTAGGCTTCCTGTAAGTGGACCGGCAGTCAACCCCGATGCCAATGGTCTGGTACTTGGGGATTATGCCACCCTAACAGTATCCTGTCCGAGTAGTCTCGACGACCCGAATGGGCGCCCCTGTGTAGGGCTCCGTGTGGTGGGTAACACCTGTGGGCAGCAAATTCATAATTTCTTCAAATTATGACAACAATAAAACAGAGGCTGGGGGCCTCTACAAATAACCCCACCCCTCCCCCTTCTTCTTTATTGACTAGTGTTGAGCTGGAAGATGGTGGGCTTGGTCCCACCCAACTAAGTGGGTCAGATGCCATTGAGCTGATGGAGACATGTACTGCTCCAACAAAGAGGCTGCATTCCCCCAGTAAGCCAACTGGATCAGGGAACAAACCTGTGGCATCTATGGCATCGGCACCTGCCCTTAACAAGAGGCAACGACCTCTTAGCCTTAAGGTACAGGGTTCCACCACCAATGCAAAGCATGTTCCTGCATCTAAGATTTTAGGTGCAGTCCAACCACCATTAATACCTTCTTCCTACCCTTCCCAGTTTATTTCCTTTTCTGGGGAGGATGGAGCAGTCTTGGGGAAGGCGTCACCCTTCCTTATAGCCAAAGACATCAAGGGCATTGCCAGTGATGTGACCTCGGTCAAGAAACTGCACAATGGCACCTTGTTGGTGGAGGCATCTGCCCCCCACCAGACCAAAGCATTACTTAAAATGCAGAAGCTCGGTGACATCCCCATTCTGGTCGCACTGCATCACACTTTAAAAACCAGTAAAGGTGTGGTGTGGTGCCCTTACCTATGTGGGGAATCAGAAGAGCAAATAGTGGAGGAGGTAGGGACCATGGTGTAGTGGCTGTCCTCCATACCTCAGTTCGATGGGATGGAGAGTCCCGCCCTTCTGACACCTTGGTGCTCACTTATGGTAGGCCCAAGGTGCCGGAGTACATCATGGCCGGCTACCTCCACGATCCTGGCTACCTGGCTACATCCTGAGCCCACTTCAGTGCTTCAAATGCCAGCGATATGGCCATGGGCAGAATTTGTGTTCTGCCAAGGCCATGTGTGGCACTTGTGCACAGGAGACCACTCCCCAGAGTCTTGTAAGACTGCACCTTTCTGTATAAACTGTAAGGGCAACCACCCCGCCTCTTCGTGGTTTTGCCCCACTTGGCTGCAGGAACAGGCAATCCAGGAGTTGCATGTCCAGAAGGGTATCAGCTTTCAGGATGCATGGCAGCTGCTAGCCTTGCCAGGGACCCCAGTCGTGGGGTGTCCAATGCAGGTGCTGCAAAGACAGCTTCTGTGTCCTCTGTCTGTACCCAGACGGACATGCTACCTCAGCTCACCCCTCTCATCCATTTCACGCCCTTTCAGGCTCATAGGGTCCATGGGGTGCTGGTTTGTTCAAGCACTTGCTGCCAGATGGACCCCCAAACCCGTTTCCACAGCTTTTTCTGGATCCACCACCGCCTCTGGCCCATGCATGGGTCCCCCAATTATGGCGGTGCCAGTTTCTTTGGAGGCCCCAGATGCCTCTCATTAAAGAGAGGTATCACCCTTGAAGGCCTCCCTCCCTGTCTCAGCCCAGCCTAACCCCTCCAAGGAGAGGGTGGTGGATGAAACAGCAGGAAAGGTAGTAGTGACACCTACCACTTCCACAGTGGGGTGCGTGTCCTTGGTCTGTCCACCAAAGCTCTCTGGCCAACGGCAGAGAGCACGGGGTGGTTTCATGCCAAAACAGGGGCACGATGGGGATTCCTCCTTCCAGATGGAGGAGATCCCTCCCTTTTCTGCAGAGGGACAGACAAAAGGGAGGAATAGAAATAAGCCACGTAGGCCCACGTGATGGTAAATTTCCTACAATGGAACTGTCGAGGGTTTTCCCACAAGAGGGACAAGATCACACTGCTGATCTCCAGGTACAACCCTGTCTGCATCTCCCTCCAGGAGATCCTGTGCCATGGTGATACCCCCATTTCAATGTGGGGGTACACTACATATGCAGACACCTGGCAGCAAGGAAGCCACCCTGTGGGAGGGGTGGCTATCCTTATCTCGAATGGGTGCATGCATGTGCCACTGGCTTTGCAGACGCCACTGCAAGCATTGGCGGTGTCATTGCAACTGTATGTGCCCACCACTCTATGTTCCCTCTACATGCCTCCTGGGATTGATATCTCATGGGCAGATCTCAACTCCCTCAGTGCCCAGCTTCCAAGACCCTTCTTGATTATGGGTGATTATAATGTCCATAATCCTCAATGGGGCTCGGACAGTCACAACCCCCCAAGGCGACTTGTGGAACAATGGGTGTCACACAATGGCCTCATTGTTCTTAACACAGGTGCCCCCACGCATATGATGACTGCCACTGGTGGTCTCTCGTGCATAGACTTATCCATCTGCTCTCCTGCATTGGCATCAGGTTTGCAGTGGGAGGTCTTGTCAGACCCTTGTGGAAGTGATCACTTCCCCATCAAGATTAGCAGTGGAGATGGGGCATTGCCCCAACACCCACCACGGTGGTGTCTGCATTGGGGGGACTAGGAGGAGTTCGCCCACCATATCTACTTTTGCCCACTGTGTGATTTTGATGGGGTCAATGACCTAGTGAGTCACTTCACAGAGGTGGTGGTCGGGGCGGCATTGGCATCCATCCCCCAGAGCTCGTCTAACCCACCACGAGCACGGTTGCCATGGTGAACGGAGGATTGGGGCTCGCTGATGAGCCCTTCGCAGCTTCCAATCTCGTCCTAATGAGGGCAATCGTATCAAATATCTCCGAGCCCAGGCATATGCATGACGGGTGATCAAGGAGGCCAACCGCTTCTCATGCAGTCAGTACGTCTCCTCACTTACCTGTCAAACGCCCTCCAAAAACGTCTGGGAAAAGCTGAGGGAGATCCAAGGCAGATCATGTGGCTCTGGTCTCGTTGTACAAGGGAGACGGCTTATTCTGCCGTGTGAGGTGGCTGAGGAACTGGCAAGGACATTTGCAGCCGTCTGCAGTTCCCAGCACTACATGGCAACATTTCTGCAAACAAAACAGGTTCCATCAAACAGGCGCCATCCAATGAACTTCACTGGTGGTGTCGCTGAGGGGTACAACATCCCATTTACCCCTTGGGAGCTGTGGGCTGCTCTAGCAAGAGCCAGGGACACTGCCCCTTTACCAGATAGCATCCAATATCAAATGCTATGACACGTACCAGAGAAAGGCGTTAGTTACCTCCTCGAGGTAATAAATTACATTTGGCAGCAGCATGATGTCCTTGCAGGCTGGCAAGAGGCTACTATAATCCCACTCCAAAAACCCAGGATGAATAGTAGCCTTCCAACAAATTATAGACCCATTTTATTGATGAGCTGTCTTTGCAAAACTATGGAACGCATGGTGAACTCACGCCTGGTGTGGTATCTGGAATGGCACAACCTTCTCGCCAATGCCCAATGTGGCTTCCATGCTGGCAGGTCTTTAGTGGATCATTTGATCTCCCTGGAGACCACAGTACTTGAGGCCTTTCTCCACAGACAGCACTTAGTGGCTGTCTTCTTTGATGTGGAGAAGGCATATGATACCACATGGCGCCATGGTATACTGGAGACCTTGCACCAGTGGGGGCTTAAGGGTAATCTGCCCCTCTTTGTCCATAGCTTTCTGTCTAACCATAGCTTTCTGTCTGTGGGTAACACCTACTCCTCGGCCTTCCTGCAGGAGAAAGGTGTCCCACAGGGGAGCATACCCCTGTTCACACTCCAGTACAGTCATCCCTATTTGTGGACAACTTTTCTATCAGGTACTGGGCTGCAACGATGCACAGCATTGAGCGTCAGCTGCAACTGGCACTCAATAGTGCCAATGAGTTTGCCACCTCTCATGGCTATAAGTTCTCCCCTGACAAAACAACTGTCATGCACTTCTGTCGTGAGGGCTTCACCCTGAGCCTCAGCTTACCCTGGATGGCCGCCTCCTCCCAGTGGTAGAGGCAGCCCGGTTTCTTGGTCTCTGCTTTGACAGCCACCTGACATGGGTCCCACACTTGAAGGAGCTGAAGGCTAAGTGCCTTTGCTCCCTGAATATTCTGCAGTGCCTGCAGGGAACTGGTTTTGGGGCAGGTCGAATGGTGATGCTTTGGCTCTACAGATCACTCGTTCGATCACGTCTCGATTATGGCTGCGGCGTCTATGGCCTGCCACTCCATCTACTCTCTGGATGCTGGACAGTGTTCATCATGCCGGTATCCGATTGTCCTTTGGGGCATTCCACACAAGCCCAGTACTTGGCCTTTATGCTGAGACATGTGAACCGCCACTGGCTGTGTGGCAGCAGTCTTTGGCAGCGGTATACATTTTGCGGCTGAAAGGTCAGCCACAGCACCCTACACACCCAGCCGTTTTTAGTCACACAGTGAGACGGCCATTCAACCACCGCCCAGGGGTCCCCCCTCCTTTTGGCATGCGGTGGATGGATTGCCTCACGGGCCTGGGTGTGAGTCTGCATAGGGTGCAGCCTGTGCTGCCGGCCTCTGTGCCGCCCTGGACAGTGCCAGAGCCCAGTTTTTATTTTATGCTTGCAGCCTTCCCCAAAACCAGCACCAATAGGTCAGTGTACCAACAAGAGTTTGGACGCCTCTCTCTGACCTATCGGGACCATGTTTTTATTTACACGGATGGGTCAAAGGATGTCTCCTCAGTGGGTTGGTCAGTCTTTACACCTGCTCATCTCATAGGGGGCATCGCCAGTGTTGCAACTGACTCCTTGTCCTCCCTTAAGCTGTTGCACACCCTATATGGCAGACATGCCATCGTTCAGGGTGTGCACAAATTGCTGCTTGTGATTCATAAGTGGGGCAAGACAGTGTTGTTTATATGGGTCCTGGGGCATGTTGGCATCATGGGCTAAGAGAGGGCGGATGCCCATGCCCATTAGGTGGCCCACTTGCCAGATATACCGAAAACAGCTGCCCCCTCCTCTGATGCTCTCCCAATGTTGTGGCAGGCCATCCATGACCAATGGCGGTCTCAGTGGTTTGGGGAGACCACCAACAAACTCTGCACACTGAAGGACACTCCAATGCACTGGGTGTCCTCATGCTGCCAGTCACGGAGGGAGGAGGTTGTGCTTGCCTGGCTGCGAAGTGGTCACACTTTCCTCACCCACTCCCACATTCTATGGGGTGAGGATCAGCCATGGTGTGACTTCTGTTGGGAGCCTCTCACAGTGGCACACTTCTTTAGTCACTGTGAAAGATACCAAGAACTTAGATGGTGACTGGGAGTCAGTCCAGAGTTCTGCACATCATTTGGGGATAATTTCCAGGGGGTGGAGAGCTCACTTGTATTTCTGAAGGAGGCTGGTCTCTTTCACAAAATTTGATTTATTTTCTATATTCTTGTATCGTTATTTCTTTTGCCTTTTATGTCTGTGTTGGTTTTGGCTTTTGCCTTTTTATTTCTGTGTCTGTTTTGGCTTTTGCCTTTTTATTTCTTTGTCTGTTTTGGCTTTTGCCACTTTTAGTGTTATGTATGTTTTGGCTTTTGCTGCTTTTAGTGTTATTTATGTTTTGGCTTTTGCTGCTTTTATTGTTATATCTGTTTTGGCTTTTGCCACTTTTATTGTTATATCTGTTTTGGCTTTTGCTGCTTTACTTTTCTGTGTTTTGGCTTTTGCCTAAACAGTAGAACTCCAATTATCCGCATCAATTGGGACCGACCCCATTCGGATAATTGGATTTTTTCTGAAAAAAGGGTCTAAATGGGAGAAAATACTTATTTTTAAATAAAAAGAGCTTTTAATTAATTAAACAGTGAAGGATAGCAGCGGTAGGGTCTACTCTCCCTGATGGAGGCAAAGAGGAGGTGGGAAGAGTACTTCCACATCCTCTTGAATGCTGCAGGGGAAAATGGGAACCTTGCCACCTATCCAGCATTGGCAGGGGATGGTGAACTGTGTAACCAGGGCATGTAGGAAAATGAAAGATCGAAAAGATGTAAGCACAGATGGAACACCCAATTCAAGTGTGGCATAGCCTAGGGAGGGCGGGTATCAGGTGGCTAGGGAAACTTCTCAGGAGGATAGCCAGCAGAGATAGAATGCCATTGGCATGGCGTGAGAGTTGGATAGTACCACTCTTCAAGGGCAAAGGGATGTCCAAGAGTGTGATAACTATAGAGGTAAAAAGCTGATGAGCCACTCCTTGAATCTCTGGGAGAGAGTGATGGAATGTTGCCTCTGGGATAGGATTAGTGTGGGTGGAAATCAGGTATCCCACTTTTGTGAATGCCGGATCTGCAGGTTCCAGTCCTCCACTCCTGCCTATCTTCCACCAGATCCCCGTCCAATGCACACACTCCCATGTCCTTGTGGGCAACTTGCTCCCACGTCTGCTTCAGTCTCCCCTGCCTCAGCTGTTCCCAACCATCTGCATTCCTGAAATGGACCGAAGGAGCTCCTCCACTCTTCGGATTACATGTCCATACCACTTTAACCTATTCTCCCTCGCTCCGATGTGGAAATCCCTCATAGGAATGACCAGCTATGCTATTAATAGCATCCCACTCTCTAACCACTGCCCTGCAAAACTTCCCTTTCAACGTGATTGGGACCCTCCTATCGCATAAGACTCCACTTGCTTGTCTCCACTTCAATCATCCCCCAATGAGTCTGTGGGTCACATCAGAGTTATCTCCCCATTGCTTTGGGACGTTGATCCTAAGTGCTTTACCTCCATGGTGTAGCCAAGTTGTGTTGGACGCACCAGTTAAGCAACGTAAATCCATGTTAGTAACAACATTGGTAGCTGGTAGTGAACCTTGGGTGCTGCTAACCTCCCCTTTCCTACGCCTCCTACACCTAGCCCCTCCTCACCTGTGAGCAGCCTCCTTAGGGTTTGGCCGTTAGGGCTGCTTGGTTTACGCCCCAACCCGATAGTGTAACATACTCCTACTAATACAGTAGAACTCCAATTATCCGAATCAATTGGGACCGGAGCCCATTCGGATAATTGGATTGTTTCCGAAAAAAAGGGTCTAAATGGGAGAAAAAACTTATTTTTAAATAAAAAGAGCTTTTAATTAATTAAATGGAAAGACAACACTTTTACATATTAAGCATACTTAAAAGAGCTGTACATTAGTACAGTATGTGAATGAAAGTCATTGCTTGCTGAACATCTCAGTCAAAGTAAGCTGTTTGACTGTCAGGATCTGTTTTCAGGCAGCCAAGTTGCGCATTCTTTGAAAATCCAAGTACGTTTCCTCGTAATTTTTTTTTCTGAAATTCTGAAAGCGATTCGGATAATAGGAGTTCGGAAAATTGGAGTTCTACTGTATTTATTCTTAAATATTTATTTGGCTATTCCCTTTTTGTTCTTGTGAGTTTTAGTGGGCTTTTGCCTTTATTTATTTCCATCATTGTGGGAATGCCATTTACACCCCCACCATGATGATTGTCTTTCTGGGCCCTAATGACCATTGTAGTCGATGGGCCCTAAAACAAAAACAAACAAACAAACAACTACAACTTTCTTCACTGCAATGCACAATCAACACTACACTCGTATGTCTCTCTGTAGGTCGTCTCCTTGTGACGTCATTCACAAGTGATGAGGCCTTCTCTCTAGGTGATGTTGGCTCCATGGCGGGCAAGGCCTGTGGGCAGCGAATTATAAATACTATAAAGCATGGCAACAAATCAGATCATCCCACCCCTCTCATCAAATAATCCCACCCCTTTACCTCCTCCTTTTCATGACGTGTGTTGAGCTGGAAGATGGCGGGCTCGGTCCCACTCAACTGAGTGGGCTGGCTGCCACTGAGCTGATGGAGACAAGCACTGCTCCAACTAAGAGTCCACATTCCCCCCATAAGCCAACTGGATCAGGGAACGCACCTGTGGCGTCTATGGCATCGGGACCTGCCCTTAACAAGAGGCAACTACCTCTTAGCCTCAGGCTATGTCCTCAGTGGCAGCATGCAGTGTGAGCCGCCATGCATTAGCGTGTGTGTGCTACCATTCCACCTATCAACGCTTGTCCAACATGGCAACGTTCTTCCAGCTACCGAAGTGCACTTTAGCATCATAAAAACATGGCGACAAGAAGGCATCGTGTGCGTTTATTGATGGCCGTAGAAAGTAGTGTGCTTCACTGTGAATGTGAAATGCTTGAAAATAGACAGCCAAAGCATGACATTTTTAAAAATCGACATACAGTAGAACCCTGTTATGTCGATGGCATAGGGGTTTGCTAAAAAGCATCGAGATAACCAAACACCAATATGCCGGCAATGGTGTGGGTAAATAAAGGAGAATGTGCAATGCACATGAGTTTATACTACATACAACACATCTGCAGTGAACTACTACACCCCCTATTGTAAGCCATCATCATCATCATCTCACCCTTCTCCTGCCTGTGGCAGGGTCGGGTCTGCAGGTTCTAGTCCTCCACTCCAGCCTATCTCCCACCATGTCACCCTCCACCCTGCATGCCACCACGTCCCTTTCCACCACCTTCTCCCACGCACCCCCTATTGTAGGTGCAATGATGTTAATGGTTAACCTTCCGTCCACAAGGTGACGATTTCTGGCACACACTACAAGGTGGGGCCTGTGATGACCCCGAAAAGACTTTGATTTTCAAGGCTTAAATGTTCAGATTAAGGGCATTAATATGGATATTGAATTAAATACCATCCATATAAAGCTTTAGAAATGAAAATAATTTGGAAGTATGCTGTAAAAATTCTATATTACCCCAAGAAGACAAGACATCATCATCACCATACCCTTATCCCACCTATGACAGGGTTGGATCTGCAGAGTCTAGTCCTCTCCTCCTGCCTATCTCCCACCAGGTCCCCATCCACACCAGACACTACCGTATCCTTATGGACATCCTGCTCCCATTTCTGCCTTAGTAACTAGTGTTTCTGACCAGCCAACCATGTTGGTACTAACTTGGGTTGCATTGCTTAACCTGAAATAAAATATGCTAATTACTTAGGAGACCTGCCAACTTCCCTAGATGGGTAAAGAAAACACCAAGGAACAGGTACTCAAAGGTTGGTTAAGATTGGAGAAAGTGGTACCTGTGTAGACACAACTTTGCAGGTCTGGGGTCTGCCGAGACCCCCACCTGGTGGACGGAAGATTAATACTGTATTCAAAAGCCAGCAGTCAAGGGGATTCCGGGATCGACATAAACAAAGTTGAGTGGCAAATTTGACCCTTTTTGTGCTCGAGATATTAGGGGTCATCGACATAAAAGGATCGACATAAGCGATCAGAAACTAATAAGACAAAGGGGGAATTTGGTGGTTCCACTTCAAAAACGTCGACTTAAAAGGGTTGTCGAGTTAACAGAGGTCGAGATAAGTGGGTTCCACTGTATATTATAATTTCACCATTTGTATGGCGAGATTTGATCAGGTGAATGAAACTTTTTTGAATACTGTAGGATGCACACCTCCACATATGACTACATATTAAAAGCAATTTATGATCACGATAATAGAACTACCACGAATTTTCAGAAGCCTGTATCTGTAGAAGAAAGACTATTTGGAACGTTAAGGTAAGCATTTTTTTGATTAATGAAAACTTCTTCTTTCTGATGTTGCCTTAGGAATAGAACTAGTATCCATGAAAAATCCGTTTGGGTTTGCATATTTGAGGACATGTATGATGTTTCCATAACCAGGGTAATGATATCTTGGGAAAATACTGGGGTTCTTCCCAGTGCAGGTTGAGATGCACCTAGATTCAGCACCAAGTCCATATCTGTTCATTCTGGTTATGGATGAACTGCTGATAGGAGTAAGAGAATGGACACTTGAGTACATGGTACTTGCTGATGCTGTTCAGGTGGGCAGTGTTGCCAGATTGGGCTACAAGTAGCGGATTGGGCTACATTATAAGTGTCCTAGCTACAAAAAATTCCAATTGGGCTAAACGCTAATTTTTGGCGTTTAGCCCAATTGGGCTACCTTTAATTGTCTCAGAGATATAAATATTTAAAATGTGCTACTTTGTTATAGTTATATATAAAGGTGTAAAAGCAATCATCATCATAATACCCCTATCTTGTCGGTGGTAGGCTCGGGTCTATGCGTTCTTGCCCGCCACTCCCACCAATCTACCACCAGGTCCTCATCCACCCAAAACACTACCATATCCTTAAGGACAAGCTGCTCTCATGTCTGCTTTGATCTCCCCCTGCCCCAGGTGGTTTCAACCACCCATATTCCTGTAATGGACCTAACGAGCTCCTCCTCCCCTCTTCTCGTTACATCCCCATACCACCTCAACTTACTCTCATTTTTTTCCATGATGTCCCCACCGCCAGCTACCTCTAATATACTCATTCCTAATTCTGTCATCTCTCAACACCCTTATTTGTTTGCTGGTGTTTAAGGTCCCATCAACTACAAGGTCATTAGAGACCCGTCCACTGCATAGTTCTAATGCATACACTGCACAGACACTACACTAATGCGACGATTATCTGGTATTAGCAGTACCCAGCTTTCCCGAGCGACCACCCATGTCAGTACTAACTGGGCTTGCGTTGCTTAACGTCAGTGATTAGACGAGAACTGGTGTGTCCAATGCAACTCGCTGCTCCCCTCTCAACACCCTACTCATGTATCACAGCATTCTCATGTCTGCTATTTGCATTCTGTTTTTGTGGCTCTTTCTCACTGCCCAACACTTTTTAACATATAACATAGCTGCCCTAACCACTGCCCTGCAAAAATTCCCTTTTACTTGTTTGGGACCCTCCTATCATGCAGAACTCCACTTGTCTGTCTCCACTTCAATCATCCCCCATTGATTGAATGGGTAACTATTGAATCTATTTCCCCATTGCTCAGGATCACTGATCCTAATTGCTTCACTTCCTGCACCTTTGTCACCAGTTCCCCCAGTTCCTAGTAGCAAAATGATTCGTTTTTATTTGGGCTACAAAACCTTCAAATTCGCTACTTTTTGTGTACAGCAATGCTACTTTTTAGTCATCAAATCTGGCAACACTGCAGGTGGGATGAACACTGAGAAGAGGGGAGGAGGGGCTCATTAAGTCCATATCAGGAATGCAGGTTGTTAGAAGCGCCTGAGACAGGAGAAGACCAAAGGAGATGTGGGAACAAGTTGTCCCTAAGGATATGATAGTGTGTGGAGTGGATGAGGACCTGGTTAAAGATAGGAAGGTGTGGAAAACCAGAACCCACAGAGCCGACCTTGCCATAGGCAGGGTAAGGGTATGGGGATGATAATGAATGAAAACTTGATTGTAAATGTTGCATGAATTAATAATGAAACATTCAAAGGAAATGACGTACATATTTTATTATCAAAGAAGATTCTGTGAATTACATTCATTGTTTATCTTGGGGGTTTTCTATAATGTGAAGCTCCTCTACAATAAGGTTTTGAATTTTTGACCTCAACATTAATTTGCAGGTGGAAGGTATTTGCTTTAGATATGGAATATGGGATTTCAGAAAATGTAGGTCATCATCTTCTTCCCCATCAGTATGTGAAAGCCATTCCAGCTTTTGTCTATCCAAATCTATCATCTGCTTTTGAAAACTCATGTCCTTATTTCTTTTCCTTTCCATTTCCTTATTTCATCAGGAACTTGGAGTACTGCACACTTGGACACTGCTATATTCTGATGAGATTTCATCCTGTGTGATCTCAGGACTGGGTGGAATTCCTTCTGATATAATATCAGGGATATTAATGTTTGTATGCCTGGGATCCATCACATCTTTCAAAAATTCTAAAGCAGAAAAGTGCACCCATTTTGGCATCTTACTTGGTGCAGCATCACCAGAGTTGGGCTTCATTGTTTTCTTCAGTTCCTTTCTGAAGTTGTCTCTCATACTCTTCCATTTTGCTTTTGCTATGTCTTCTGAAAAAAGGAAAGAAAATTGTGGCTTACAACATACTATTAAGAACATTGCAACAGTGACCCTAAGTTTGGATTACAGTGGAACCTACTTATCTCGACCTCCGTTAACGTGACAACCCTTTTAAGTCGACGTTTTTGAAGTGGAACCACCAAATTCCCCCTTTGTCTTATTAGTTTCTGCACGCTTATGTCGATCCTATTATGTCGATGACCCCTAATATCTCGAGCACAAAAAGGGTCAAATTTGCCTCTCAACTTTGGTTATGTCGATCCTGGAATCCCCTTGACTGCTGGCTTTTGAATACAGTATTAATCTTCCATCCACAAGGTGTGGGTCTCGGCAGACCCCAGACCTGCAAAGTTGTGTCTACACAGGTACCACTTTCTTCAATCTTAACCAACCTTTGAGTACCTGTTCCTTGGTGTTTTCTTTACCTATCTAGGGAAGTTGGCAGGTCTCCTAAGTAATTAGCATATTTTATTTCAGGTTAAGCAGTGCAACCCAAGTTAGTACCAACATGGTTGGCTGGTCAGAAACACTGGTTACTAAGGCAGAAATGGGAGCAGGATGTCCATAAGGATATGGTAGTGTCTGGTATGGATGGGGACCTGGTGGGAGATAGGCAGGAGGAGAGGACTAGACTCTGCAGATCCGACCCTGTCATAGGTGGGATAAGGGTATGGTGATGATGATGTCTTGTCTTCTTGGGGTAATATAGAATTTTTACAGCATATTTCCAAATTATTTTCATTTCTAAAGCTTTATATGGATGGTATTTAATTCAATATCCATATTAATGCCCTTAATCTGAATATTCTAATTCTAATTCACAACACTGCAAGCAGCCATATTTGGGCAATATGGCAGTGGAGAGACCAACTCTCATTCTTATATATATTACCAAAAAGCTCCCAAAACCCCAGGCTTAAATTCCTGGGATCCTGCTACAACACTAGAGTTGGTAGGGTGGCTTTTTATTAGGCCCTCCACCTTATCCTTTCCAAGGCCATTCCATTGTCGAATGGTCCTTGGTAAGAAAGACCAGTAATATGTGTGTCTGTCTGTGCCCTAATCTCCTTCAATTTATACAAATGATGCTTTCTCCCTTTGTAATTAGCAGGGGACACACATCCCACCAGAGGTCCATCACACCCCAGCAGCAGCAGTCTGATAAACAGACTTATGCTGTGAGATGTTCGCCGCTGGCTTAGTGTTTCCCAACCTAGTTCCCTGATCATGTCAGACACACTATCCCTGTGAGAAAACCTGTGGAATACAATTCTTGCTGCCCTCCTCTGTATCCTTTCAATCTCCCAAGCTAATTCCTGCCTGAAGGGAAACCAAATTGGACTACCATACTCCATAATTGGTCGCACCATTGAAATATATGCTGTTTCCCTCACCTCCCTTGTGCTGTCCTGAAGGACCCTACTAATCAGACGGAGGAATTGACCAGCCCTCCCAACTAATTTATTTATATGATCCTTCCATGTACCTTGGTTATTTAAAATTATTCCAAGATGCTTATGGGTGCAAACTCTCTCAACCCTAACTCCACCAATATAGTAATCAAAGCTAAGTAGCTTCCTAGATCTAGATATTGTAAGAATCCTACACTTTTTCAGATTCAATGGCAGTTCCCATTTTACACACCAATTGTAAATCTTATTGAGATCCTGTTGTAATTGTGTACAGGATGATAACCCCTCATCTAACACCCGGGCAGTACATGTGTCATCTGCAAATAGTTCAAGGAAGGAACTAATGTCAATTCCTATATCATTCACATAGAGAATGTACAACAAAGGACCCAAAACACTTCCCTGAGGTACCCCTGATGTGGCTGGTTTCCATTCAGATGCACTACCCTTGTACATTACCCTCTGTTGCCTATCAAGCAGATATGACCTTACCCACTGAGTAACCTTACTATGTATCCCTAGACTTGACATTTTTGAAATCAGTTTATCATGGGGCACCATGACAAAAGCCTGTTCAAAGTCTAAGAATACAACATCAACCTGCTTTCTGTTATCTAAAGCCCTTTGAATATAATCCATCAAGCAAGCCATTTGGGTGTCACATGACCTCCCTTTCCTAAATCCATGCTGATTGTTGCTAAGGATGCCATTCTTTTCCAGATATCCCATAATAGAGGAGAATATGATGTGTTCAAAAACCTTGGATACAGCACTCGTTAATGAAACTGGTCTATAGCACTTAGGGTCTGCTGTGTCTCCTGTCTTGAAAATTGGTACCACATTAGCCAGTTTCCATGATGATGGAACAATACCCATGTCTAATGACTTTCTAAATATTTCCACCAGGTAATAGCTAAGTATCCCTGAAAGTCGCTGCATAATATATGGAGAAATGCCATCAGGACCTGCAGCCTTATGAACCACTGATTTGTGTAGTAGTTGCTCAATTCCCACCCTAGTTATAGTAACCTCATCCATTCTCCCTTGAGAATCACTATCAAGTACCAGCTGCAAGTTCCTCCTACTGGTTGCAACGCTTTTTGCAAATGCATCATTGAAAACATTTGCAATCATAAGACTATCCTTAACTACATTTCCTGAACTATCTTTAACCACTGTATCCCTATAACCCTCTTTCCTACACTTCTTGAGATACCCCCAGAAAGCTTTTGGATTTTTCTTAAGCCTGTCTCCCAATATGTTTTCATGAAAATTCTTGTAAGCCTTCTTCATATACACTTTAACCATTTTCCGGGCCTTCTTATAAACTAACTCAGTATTGGCATCCCTCCCTCTCCTAAGTACATTCCTTGCCTTTCGCTGATTCCGCAAAGCTACCTTCACTTCTTTTGTATGCCATTCAGGAAAAGTATTATCCCTTATAATCTTAGTGGGGACAGCTAGCTGCTTGCCCTTCTCTAAGAGGGCTAGGAATCGTTGCCAAGATTCCTCAACACCACAGGTATTAACAATGGTATAAAAATCATTTAACTCATATTCTAGATATGATTTAAAATATTCCCAATTTGCCTTATTGTATTGGTATGCCACCCTGTCTGGTGCCACCTTTCTAGGTAACCTTTTAGCTATCTCCACCCTTACCCCTGCATGGTCACTAATTCCTTCAATGCACTCTACAGTGTTGATAGAGCTGGGCACATTTGTAAATACTAAATCTAAAATTCCTCCTTTATCATGTGTAGGCATTGTCACAATCTGTTCCAATCCATTATAGTACAACTGTTCCAAAAATAGGTTCAGAGCACCTGATAACCTGGAATTTGAATTAGGCTGCACACAGCCCCAATCCAACCCTGGTAAATTGAAGTCCCCTCCAAGAATTACTAGTGGTACCTTCTTCATTTGATATATATGCTCCAATGATTGTGACAGTCTTGTAAGTGGGAGTGGATCATCACCTGGTGGACGATAGAAGCCAACTACATAAATTCCCCCACCATGAGAGCTTGCAACATGACAACATACCATTTCACAATCTTCCTCATATTGCAGTTCCCTAGAACTCTCCAGGGATTTATCTATTGCTATAAAGACTCCACCCCCTTTGCCTGTTTCCCTATCCTTTCTATAAACTACAAACTTATCTGAGAAGATCTCTGCTGATTTAATGTCTCCCCTCAACCAGGATTTAGTGCTAATTATGATATCAGCATCTGATGTGGCAGCAAGAGTATTGAAGTCAACCACTTTATTGACTATGCTTCTGCAATTCACAACAAGCAAAGTCAATGGATCATTTACTGCTAAAGACTTAGCTATCCCTCCCCTATTAATACCCTTCCTATTGATATTTTGACTCAACCTGGCATAAGATGACTTGGTACCTTTCCTAAAAAATCAACAATAAACTCCTTCATTTTGTACCAATCCTTGAGACAGCCCTTGCATTAAAATGAAACCTATCAACAGCAAACCAATGTTGGAGATCTGAGAGACATGCTCTGTAATCAAGTAGTTTTGCCCCAATAGCCTGACCTTCAGAAAACATCCTATTATTGATCCATCTGGCCTTTGCTGCAGTTAACCTGCCTTTATCCTGTCGTTCCACAACAGGACACAGCATAACTCTTGCCTTGGGCCTAAATCTTTTTACCTCTTTAGCTATATCCATAATTCCCTTCAGAACTTCAACTGCAGGTTTATCAAGAGTTATATCATTTGATCCTATATGTAAAATCGTCATGCAGTCCTCCTTTTCCCCTTTCATAATACCTTCAATCCTACCCTTTATGTCTTCCAAACTTGCATCAGGAAGGGAAGCAACACTAACACATCCTCTCTGTAGCCCTTCTGGTAGAGCCAGAAGCCATGAAAATCAAAATCTTTTTGGGGTCATCACAGACCCCACCTTGTAGTGTGTGTCAGAAATTGTCACCTTGTGGACGGAAGTTTAACCATTAACATCATTGCACCTACAACAGGGGGTGCATTGGAGGAGGTGGTGGAAAGTGACATGGTGGCAAGCAGGGTGGAGGGGGACTTGGTGGGAGGCAGACAGGAGAAAGGTGAGATAATGATGATGGCCTACAATAGGGGGTGTAGTAGTTCACTGCAGATGTGTTGTATGTATAAACTCATGTGCATTTTCCTTAATTTACCCACACCATTGCCGCCATATTGGTGTTTGGTTATCTTGATCATTGGTTATCTCGATGCTTTTTAGCAAACCCCTATGCCATCGACATAACAGGGTTCCACTGTATTATTTGTTATAGATATCTCTCTACTGGAATGTCATATAGACAGTTACCATTTTCAATGAGAATTTCAAAATCCAGCATTTCAACAATTGTGAAAGAAGTTTGTGAAGTCATCTGGCAAGTTCTGCAACCACTACATATGCCTATACCAACAGAAGATCAACTTAAAGAAAAAGCTATGGAATTCAGTAGTAAATGGAATTTTCCAAATTGCATAGGTGCAATAGATGGAAAACATATAAGAATTATGTGCCCTGCAAACTCTGGTAGTCAGTATTATAATTACAAACAATATTTCTCAGTTGTTCTCCAAGCAGTAGTGGATGCCCATTTGAAGTTCATATGTATTGATGTAGGTGCTTATGGCAAGCAAAGAGATGGTGGTGTTTTCCAATATTCTTCCTTGTACTACAGTTTAGAATCAGGTCAATTTAAGCTACCATCTCCAACAGCTTTACCACACTCCTGCACAGAAGTTCCTTATGTAATGGTTGGTGATGAAGCATATCCACTAACTGCCTATCTAATGAAACCATACACTAGAAAATCATTAGATGAAAAGAAGAGGATATTTAATTACAGGTTATCACATGCTAGACAGGTTTTTGAGTGTGCTTTTGGTGTATATGCTGCAAAATGGCAAATTTTAAATAAGTGCATACAGACAAAAGTGGGTACTGCAATTAATATTGTCAAAACCATAGCATTACTACATAATGTAATAATAGAAATTGAGGGACTAACTGATGCAAATTTATTAGGAACAGGTGAAACTGAAGATGTGACTAGTTCCCGCAATTTTACAGACCAAACAAAATCAAATAATGCTGCATCTTCTTCTGCAAAAACAATTAGGGACCAGTTTTGCCAATATTTTAATAGTCCTAGTGGTTCTGTCCCATGGCAAGATCATGCAGTACAATGAATTTATTACATTTGTGGGGAATTTATGCATGTGTTGCAAGGTAATTTGCATCATATCTTTATTATTTAATTGATTGATATGTGTCTTTAGCATGTAATGTTGGCTCAGTTTGCTTATCAAACATTCAAAATCAACTCCAAAAGCAGTGCAATGGTGCATTTTGGTCCCTGATGCATTTTTAATGTTAATCCTTATAATTTAATAAAGGGAAGTTTGGACCCTCTATCATACTTCAACATTTTTTATATCAACTAACCTTTCTAATTAACTTATCAACTAACCTTAAAGTTATTCAGAATTGTGATATTTATTCTAAATAATTGTGTATTTAAAAATTTGGCTAAACTGTATATGACCCCACATTGTCATTCTGTTAGCTGTAAACTTATGTTTTTATCAATAAATGTTTGCTCACATTTGCTTAAAATATTATAAAAATACTTACTATTGACTCCAATTTGTAATGCAACATTGTCCCATTCTTTGTCGACACATTCTTGGTTGTGGTATTATTTTCTTTTGTTATCCCACAAAATAGGTCTTTTCAAAACCTCTGAAATTAAACCATCAAAGAAGGCAGCTATATTTAAAAAATGCGCCCAGAATCGTGAGGAAAAGAAAACAGCAATCAAACTGATTTGGTTGCCACTTCCAACTCGAGTGAAGAGGACGAGCTACCTGGTAGCCGCTTTGCACTACACGTGCCCATTTTGGACAGTACCATTGAAATATGTGTGTTTGTCCCCTTTGAGTGGTAGCCCACACGTCCCCTCTCATGCTGCATGCTGCCACTTAGGACATAGCCTTAAGGTGCAGTCAAACTAATATCCACACCTTCTTCCTATCCTCCCTGGTTTCTTTCCATATCTGGGGAAGATGGTGCAGCCTTGGAGAAGGCGTCACCCTTCCTTTTTGCTAAAGCCAACAAGGGCATTGCCAGTGATGTGACTTTGGTCAAGAAACTGCACAATGGCACCTTGTTGGTGAAGGAATCTGCCCCCACCAGATTGAGGCATTACTGAAATTGGGGAAGGTCTGTGACTTCCCCATTGGTGCTTCAAGTACCAGCACTATGGCCATGGCCAGAATTCCTGTTCAGCCAAGGCCATGTGTGGAACTCGTGGACAGGGAGACCACTCCCCTGAGTCTTGTACGACTGCACCTTTTTGCGTGAACCATTAAGGGCAAACACTCCACCTCTTCTCGTGATTGCCCCACTTAGTTTTAGGAATGCGGGATACAGGAGTTGCATGTCCAGAAGGGTATCAGCTTTCAGGATGTGCAGCAGCTGCTAGCTTTGCCAGGGACCCCCAGTCGTCAGGTGTCCTATGCAGGTGCTGCAAAGGCAGCTGCTGTGTCATCTGTCTGCACCCAGAAGGACACAGTACCTCAGCTCCCCCTCTCATCCGTTTGTTGCCCACTCAGGTCCATGGGGTGCCAGTCTGTGCTAGAATTGGCTTCCAGATGGACCATAACCCCATATCCATGGCTTTTTCAGCTCCACCACCACCTCTGGCCCATGAATGGGCACCCCAATGGTGGCGGTACCAGCCTCTTTAGAGGCCCCAAAATGCCTCTTATAACAGTGAGGCATATACCTTGAGGGCCTCCCTTCCTGTCTCAGCCCAGCCAGCCGCCTCCTCACAGGGGGGTGAAGGGGTGGGGTCCTTATTTGGAATGGGTGCATGCACATGCCAGTGGCTTTGCAGACGCCTCTGCAGGCAGTGGTGGTCTCACTACAGCTGGCAGTGCCCACCACTCTCTGTTCCTTCTACATTCCTCCTAGGATTGAAATCCCATGGGCAGACCTCGACTGCCTCACAGCCCAGCTTCCAAGAGGCATCCTGATTATGGGTGATTTTAAAGCCCATAATCCTCAATGTGGCTCAGAAAGTCACAATCCACTAGGGCTCCTTGTGGAACAATGGGTGTCACACAATGGCCTCATTGTTCTAAACATAGGTGCCCCCATGCATGTGATGACTGCCACTGGTGGTCTTTCATGTATAGACTAGATCTAGTATAGACCTATCCATCTGATCTCCTGGGTTGTCCCCTGCTTTGCAATGGGAGGTTCTGTCAAACCCTTGTGGAAGTGACCACTTCCCTATGAAGATTAGCAGTGGAGATTGGGCACTGCCCCAACAAACACTGAGGCAGACTAGGAGGTGTTTGTCCACTGTATCTACTTTCACCCACTGTGTGATTTTGATGGGTTCAATGACGTAGTGAGTCACTTCACAGAGGTGGTGGTTTGGGTGGCATTGGCATCCATCCCCAAGAGCTTGTGCAACTCACCACAAGCACAGGTGCCATGGTGGACAGAGGATTGTTGAAGTGTGATTCGTGCTCGCAGGTGAGCCCTTTGCATCTTCCAGTGTCGTCTTACTGTCTTTGTGTCGACTATCTTTGAGCCCAGCATATGCATGGTGGGTAATCAAGGCGGCCAAACGCTCCTCATGGAGTCAGTATGTCTCCTCACATACCTATCACACAACCTCCATGAAAGTCTGGGAAAAGCTGAAGAAGATCCAAGCGAGGTATTTACCATCATATGGCTCTGGTCTTCTTGTGCTAGGGAGACATCTACAGTTAGTTGGCGCCTGGTATGGTATCTGGAACAGCACCACCTTCTTGCTGATGCCCAATGTGGCTTTTGTGCTGGCAGGTCTCTGGTGGATCATTTGATCTCACTAGAGATGGCAGTACGTGTGGCCGTTCTCCACAGACAGCACTTGGTAGCTGTCATCTTTGATGGGAGCAGGCATATGATACAACTTGGCACCATGGTATATTGGAGACCTTGCACCAGTGGGGGCTCAGGGGTAATTTGCCCATATTCCTCTTTAGCATTTCGTCTGACTGGACCTTCAGAGTGTGTGTTGGTAATACCTACCCTTCAGCCTTTATGCGTGAGAATGGTGTCCCACAGGACAGCGTCCTATGGCTGTGGCATGTATGGCCTGGTAGCTCCATCTACTCTGGGAGCCACAAATTGCATTTGACACACCAGTTCTCGTCTGATCATTGAAGTTAAGCAGCGCAATCCCAGCTAGTACTGACATGGGTGGCCGCTTGGGAAACCTGGGTACTGCTAATACCCAAAAATCGTTGCATTAGAGTAGTGTCTGTGCAGTCTCTGCATAAGAACTATGGTGTGGATGGGGCTCTAATGACCTTGTAGTTGAAGGGCCCTAAAACACCAACAAACAACATCATCATCATCATCATCTCACCCTTCTCCCGCCTGAGGCAGGGTCGGGTCTGTGGGTTCTGATCCTCCACTACCGCCTATCCCCCACCAGGTCCCCACCCACCCTGCACGCCTCCATGTCCGCCTGCACCACCTCCGCCCACGTCCGTTTTGGTCTTCCTCTACCCCTGGTGCCCCCAATCACCCTCAGTCTTTTAGTGGCCCTAATAAGCTCCTCCTCTCCCCTCCTCATAACATGCCCATACCACCTCAACCGATTCTCCCTCATCTTTTCTGCAATGTCCCCCACTCCCAAGCTACCTCTAACGTAAGTGTTTCGGATTCTGTCAGCTCTTGACACCCCACTCATGTAGCACAGCATTCGCATCTCTGCCACTTGCATTTGCCTTTCTTGGTTCTTCCTAGCTGCCCAACACTCTGATCCATACAAACATAGTGGGCCTAACGACAGTTCTATGCACTTTGCCCTTCAGCTTAATTGGGACCCGTCGGTCGCACAAGACCCTGCTTGCTTGTCTCCATTTCTGCCATCCTGCCTTAATCTTATGTGTCACATCCGAATCTATCTCGCCATTGCTCTGGAAAACTGATCCTAAATACCAGAACTCCTGCACACCTGGTATCTTCTCACCTCCACAGCAGATCTCACCCCCTTGTCCCTTGCCACTGAAATTGAAAGCTAAGTACTCAGTCTTTTTCATGTTCACCTTAAGGCCGCCTCTCTCCATTGCCGTTTGATGTCTTGGAGACCCTTTTGTGCATCCTCTTTGAACTCCTCCAGCCTCCCCACGTCATCAGCAAATGCCAGACACTGAGGGGCCCATTCCTCTATTCCTGTTAGCAACTCATCCATTACTAGGGTAAATAGATATGGGCTTAGTGCTGACCCTTGATGCACCCCAACCTGCACGTTGAAGCATGCAGTGTTTCCCCATGCTGTCCTCACCCTAGCAATGGAACCATCATACATATCATCCACTCCTTATAACCATCCATATAACCATCATCCACTCCTTTCTTTCTTAAAACGCTCCATACTACCTGTCTAGGGACCTTCTCCAGGTCAATGAATACAGCATGGAGGTCTTTCTTTGCTGCTCTGTATTTCTCTGTCATCTGTCGTATAATAAATACCGTATTTATTCCAATAACAGCCGCCCTCTATTAAGCGCCACACAATCTGGGCAAAAAAGTAATAAACGCCGCCCTCCAATAATCGCTGCAGCGCTTTTTTGCTAGTGTTAAAATATTTTTGGAAGAAACAGTGGGGGTAGGCCGGCATACCCTCACATACATCACCATCATACCCTTATCCCGCCTGTCGCAGGTTCGGGTCTGCGAATTTTAACCATCCACTCCCGTCTGTCTTCCTACCAGGTCCTCATCCCCACACACTGCCAATACCTTTACAGACAACAAGCTCCGACGTCTGATTTGGTCTCTCCCTACCCCGGGCGCTTCCGACCACCTGCATTCCTGAAATGGACCTAACGAGCTCCTCACCTTTTCTCATTGTGTCCATACTACCTCAACCTATTCACCCTCACTTTTTCGGCAATGACCACCATCCCAAGGCTACCTCGAATATACTCATTCCTAATTATATCAACTCTCGACACGGCACTCATGTACGCATTACCGCAGCATTGGCATCTTGGCTACTTGCATTCTATTGACATGGCTTTTCTTCACTGCTCTACCCTCTGATTCATATATAGCATAGTTGTCCTAACCACTGCCCTGTAGAACTTTTCTTTTAACTTGATGGAGACCCTCCTATCACAAATGACTCTGCTTGCCTGTCTTCACTTCACCCATCCCCCATTGATTCTATGGATCGCATCAGACAGCCTTAGTCAATATTCCTGCAGGTTTCCAGACGCCTGGCTGGGTGACCCGAGTCAGAGAACATTCAGTGGACCAGCAGACCCGACCCTGCCACAAGCGGGATAAGAGTATGATGATGATGATGACTGCCAATATCGTCGACAAAAAGCTCACAAATTATATAAACACCGCCTTCTAATAAACGCTGCCCTCTAATAAGCGCCACACCAAAAACGCCATGAAATAAATAAACGGCGCGGCGTTTATTGGAATAAATGCAGTATTGGTTCCATGGTGGACCTACCTGGCATAAACCATGTGGAGCTGCAGCATGACGTGACTCAGTTACTGCATCACGTGACCCTTCTGGCCACAGTTTCCTGTGTGATGACGATATGACTTTGAAAGAAAAGTAGAGGAAAACCTTATTGAAGCCGAGAAATTTTCTTAATATAAGCCATCGAAATTATGTGCAATCCAAAGTAAGGGCTGAGATGTGGGAAGAAGTCGCCAAGGAGATTGAAATGAATAATAATAACTTGTTAATTTGAATTCACCATGAGTATTTCACTTTTTCATGTAGGAACTCAACTCTGCACTCCACTCCACTTTCGACTTTGCCTCAGGCTCATCATCAGAATTGGAACTTAAAGCCTGGTTCAGTGGCATGCACTACAAGCAAAAATAGCACAGTCGCTAAGTCCAATAGCACCTGTATTGGTTCAGTGGTAGGCGCAACTAGGACACGTGCCAAATGATTTTCAAAATGTCTGCTAGGTGGTGCACATGGCACATATATGCAACCAGCAACAGCTATTTTTAAATGTGCAATCGGTGTCATCAGCAATGCAATCTACCAATGACATGCACGCTCTAGAGGTGCATACTGAAAGCAGTTGAGAGCATCTGAACTCCACCTTCTCACCAATTGCTCGCCTCCCTTCCAAGAAAACAGTGCACCTATGTCGCTATTTTATGTGGCGTTTCGTCTGCTCACGCGCTACTATTGCTTGTAGTGCGTGCTACTGAATCAGGCTTTTGTCAAGCAAAAGTTCAGCCTCTTCCCTAGGTGGTACATTCAAAGCCATGCCATTCATAGTGTCATCGTCATACCCTAATCCAGCCTTTTGCAGGGTAGGGTCTACAAGTTCTAGGCTTTAACTCCTGTCTAGCTCCCACCAGGTCCCTTTCCACCCCACACACTACCATATCGTTACGAACAATCTGCTCCCACGTCTGCTTTGGGGCGGCGAATTGCGTTGGACACACACCAGTTCTCGTTTGATCTTTGAGGTTAAGCAGCGCAACCCCAGCTAGTACTGACATGGGTGGCCGCTTGGGAAAACTGGTGTAGTGTCTGTGCGGTCTCTGCATAAGAACTATGCTGTGGACGGATCTCTAATGACCTTGCAGTTGAAGGGCCCTAAAACACCAACAAACAACACGTCTGCTTTAGCCTCCCCCTGTCTCGGGTGCTTCCAACTACCTGCATTCCTGCCAATACAAATTTCAAAGTTGCAATTCAGTGTGCGATTATTGCCTGCTACCAGATTTTGCTGTGCTGCTTCCACCTGAATCACTCACTCTGCGTCTCATTTTGCGCCTTGCCTAAAGGGTTGCATCCGGCCTGCAGGCTGCATGCTTGACGAGCCCGCAAAATATCACTCGTGTGTCCATTAAGAGGGGCAAGATGCGTACCCGACCCTGCCATAGACAGGAAAAGCGTTAGGTATTGCTTGGCCCCTGCCAGTAACAAATTCGCGTACTATATTTGAGGAATAGCTTCATAATCTCAGTAACCATAACAACCGCGACAGCCCTCTGTACAAGAAGGGAAAAAATGGGAATGTTGAATGAAGCGGTGATGTCGCTGGTGACGTCGTGACAGGGCAACGTTGCACGTGGGATCGCAGTTCCGCTCCAGTCAACAGCCGAAGCATCGTTTTAGAAACACGTATGACTGCTAAGGAGAAGGTCGATGAATTACTAAGAAGAAGGAATCCTTCCATGAGCTGTTAAAGGTTGCAAATTCAAAAAAAAAAAAAAAAAAAAAAAGAAAAGAAATCGGCAGGGTAATAGTTAAAGGAAGCAGGAAGGAAGCTTAACCACCACTTCATTTCCCATGTAACTGAACTTTATATTATTATTATTATTCGTATGGTTAATCATGTTTTGAATCTTTTTTTACGAAATGGCAACTGTGATAAGAGCTTTGTGTGACCTGCCTTTCTTAACAGTCTTCAAATTCTCATGATGATCATAAAAAAATGATAATTTTTGCCTACAACACCAGTCATTTGGCAGCAACAATAGTGAGTCATGAAAGGAAATTATCATTGAAATGCATTAGAAAGGATATTTCAATACTCCAATTAGAATTTCGGTAGAAAAGTGTGGCGCTTGTTGGCCTTGTGTGCTTTTCCACGTTTGGATGACTAAGGTTGGATCACTGTTGTCTGTCTAGTAACAAATTTCGGGTGTCGAAATTCCAGGATAGAAGCCGATGGTTGCTGTGAAATCATTTCTTCGACGTGAAATACAGACATTGACGGTAGAGCGAATCATTCGCCGTCGACATAATTGGATTTCTCAGCGGCGGATGTGTCATGCATGCAGTTCCACGCACAAAAGATAGCAACGGCTGACTCAGTGTCGATTTTTCCCCCTCTTTCTCTCCCTGTGGTTCCTTTTCTCATTTTTGTGTGCTACTGTCAGCTATTATTAATTCTTGAAACGAAATTTTGTTTCTGTCCGTTTTCCGATGAGATTTTTCTTCGCTGAAAAACTTCCATTATTGATTATCGTCTTACTTCGTTAGTGATTCGCGAGTGAATTCTATTTGAAAATGAGACTAAGAAATTCAGTCATGAATAATAGTGTACCTCTGCGAGTTGCTTTGGTTCGTCAAGGAGTTGGACACCGAATTTGTTTTCTGGTAAGAAATTGCTTTTTGATTTTTAAGAATTTCAGAACTATGGTTCTTTGACGTGTCGTATGACATGCTGCCATTCCAAATGATGACTTCCGTCATTCGAACCTTGCATCTCGGGTTATTAACTCTATAACTCTGATATGATGCAGGTTTCGAAGTTGATAAATACTGTACGTTCGATAATGTTGATATGTTATTGTTTGTATTGTAATCACTTGTGTAAAAATATATACGGTTACAAGGGTTAGTTAACCGCAAAAGGTCATAGTTCAATTTTCGCCCAACCGATTACAACGACGGACGCATGACGCGGGGAAATTACATCGGCGTCGAAATCAAACCCCGCCATCATAACCGCACAAAATTTGGTGAATATCGTCCTTAGAGGGCTTATATGGCCCACAATTTTCATTCATTGAATTCAGATGATGAACAAGGACCCCTGAAAGATTACTACTGAAAATTCTAGGACACAGTATGATGTTATTTGAATTCACCATGGTGACGCAGAATAGGCATGCTCGGCTACTGCATCACTGGTTCTAGGTTCGATACGGAATGAAAGTGCGTTGGTAGGCATAGTTTTAGGGTCCTTCAACTAACAACGGTCATTGGAGCCCCAGTCACTGCGTTGTTCTAATTGAGTCTGCACAGTTACGACGATTTTTGGTATTAGCAGTACCAAATACTAGTATTTGATATTAGAAGTACCCAATACTCCCTTCCGTCGGAGGGGAAGTTATGGGGTGTTTTAGAGCGCTGTCCACTGAGTAGTTCTAATGAAGAGACTGTACAGACACTAATGTGACAATTTTGGGGTATTAGCTGTTCCCAGTTTTCCCAAGCGGCCAACCATGTCCGTACTAGCTGGGGTTGCGATGGTTAACTTCGGTGATCAGACTAGAACTGGTGTGTCCAACGCAATAAGCCGCTCCTCTGGGCCTCCCAACGAACAGATTTTGACGATGAATCAAAATAGGGGGTTGCAGCCTGAGGTCGGTAGGACCCTACGCTGTTACGACGACACGGGTATTAGCAGTACTAGGTGTTCCCAAGCGGTCGCCCATGACAATACTACTGTGGATGCGTTGCTGAAGAGCAGTTACAGGCCCCAAAGCTCTGAGGCCGCTGGAGCTTTCAGGCTGTGAGGCGGACGGAACTTTAAGGCCCTTGCTGCAGTCTGAGATATGAACTGCTTAGGACTGTTGTGTGACACGTCAATGGGAGTGAGTTTAACCATAGAATCACAACCCAAAAACTGATGCGTTAAATCACAACCGGGAGTCAATTTTACTGCCTTAAATCAAAAATTTTCTTCATTTTTTATAAACACAAAATTGATTTGTTATTCAGTGTTTACGTTTACACACATGTGTAAAGTGATCACAGTGAAATGCTTTAACAATACTCATTTACTTCATCTGATGTTGGATTCACTAAACTGTCTTCAAAATCACTCTGAATGTCTCTGCGCCTATTCGTTAACGTGCAAAAACGGAATACAATTTCTTCCCGAACATTTTCAAAACTCTCGAAAACATTGAAAAGGTACACCTTATAGGAAATGCCAATATACAAATTACTGGTAAGGTATTCAATAACACACATAACGCTGGACCTTGCAGATTAATTGTGGAATTTTTAATTGAAGTAAAACTACGTCCTGGAGTCGTTTTTACCCCGGGTTGGGATTCTAGGGCTAAATTACCTATGTGCCCTTTGCGCCTCATTATTTCCTGTGAGAGACGACAGTTATTACCTTCGAGTTCAGAAACCTGTTATGATCAGCTAGCATAGGGAATGGTTTTGACAGTCAGTTACTAACTGAAATGGCAGATGTAGGTCACGTGTCAAATAAGAAACTCGATTATCCGGCTTGACAAGGAAGCACACCGTTGCACTAAGGGGATTTTTTTATCAATACATGACATTTACATTAAAATAAGTTTCGAAGGAAATGCAGTGGGTTTCGAAACTACAACTCTCGTGTTTGAACATCACTACGACATTAGCATCCAAGTAACGCGGCTCCTCCACCCTTCGGACAAACACTTGCATATTTATTCCAAATTTGAGACTATATTTGACAAATAATGTATCCTGATTTGTTGTGGTTAATCAGACTACCTCCATTTTCATCCCGCCTCGGTGGCGAAGTGATTAGCGTGCTCGGTTACTGCCGTGGGTTGGCTTCTTTCGGGCGACAGTGTGCGCCTTCCTTTGGATGAGAAGTAAAACCAAGGTCCCCCCCCGGGGGGGATCCCGGGTTTTCGGGGGGGGGGGGGGGGAGGGTGAGCTAAAGTTTGCATATACCGTAATATCTCACGTAGTGCCCGCGGATTATACGCGAAACATAGGGTCATTTAATGCGGACTATATGCGAGGGCAGACTATACGTATGTGTGCGGACTATAAATGAAACCCAGGGTTCTCAATGAAAACTGCTCTTCATTTTCTGAACATTTTATTACACTTAACAACACGATTTTACACAGCAAGTTCTTATTTATATGATAATGCAATATAAAATCTTTCACATTTCAATTTCATCGTCAGGGCAATCTGACATTTCATGTTCAAATTCATTTGATCCCATTGCCCCTACAAGTTGCGCCACTGGCTACAGTAGGAATTTTAAAGTGCGGACAATACATGAGTGCGGACTATATTTGAAACATACCCATCGCTAATGCGGGCTATAGACGAGTGCGGACTATATTTGAGGAGCGGACTTTACGTGAGATTTTACGGTGTGTGTGTATATATATATATATATATATATATATTATGCGCATAGGTTTATAAGTGTCTAGGGGGGGGTTGCAAACCCAAAACCCCACCCTGGATCCGCGCGTGGTCGCCCCGTATTGTGTACGATGGCATTTGCACTTAAAAGGACCTTCTGTACTATGCAACGAGTAGATGAGGAAAAATTTCCAGGTGTAGGAACTCTCCCGCTAGCGTCGGTGGGATTCCCTAATGAGCAGTGGATCGATAGTGAATAGGCATAGGGGTTGCAGCTTTGGTCAGCAACCGCCTGCTAAAAAAACCGTCAAATATATAACCCCTGTGTCCATTCGGAGGGACAAGATGGGTACCCGACCCTGCCATGGGCGGGAAAAGGGTTACGAGTTGCCCACTACCTCTAGTTTCATTTAGTCCTGATAAGGATCGCTCCGCAGGTTCCATCCTGAATGGAGGTGGTTCGGATTCCTTCTTGCGAGAGCGGGGGTTAACCCGTGGCCTAGTTTCTGTATGTGGAGTATATATACAATTTCAGGCACGTAGACGAACCCTTGCTGCAAAGCAAAGGAAACCCCTAAGCCTGTGGCAGGGTCGGGTTCCCATTTTGGCCGCTCTGAATGGACACGCGGATGATATACAGTATTTAACGATGGTTCCCGCAGCCGGCTGCCGACCAGCAGAGGGACATGTGGGAGTGACATATGGGCAAAATACAACTAATCATCTGTGCGAATTATTCATACCTTCAATATTTTTTTAACCGTATTTGAATGTTTCGTTTTCATTTTTTTTTTTTTTAAATTGTGTCAAATGAATTGTCACTGGCAAGAGGGCCTATGTGTGCTGTATCATCATTTAGCCGGAAGAGGAGGCATGCACCCGTCTGTTGCCCTCCGTTATGATGTTCAAGGTTGTGTTTTGTTTCTTAACTTCCGTTAGTAATAAGATGAACCTTGATTTAAAGGGCGTTTACGAGAAGGTAAATTTCAGGAACCATGGATTCGCGTTGTATCCTCCACTGTGAAAATTAGGCTACTTAAACGCTGCCAAATTACAGTAGGCCATAGTTATTCTTATCCCGTGGCAGGACCCACGCGAAGACCATGTAAGTAAGCCAGTGGAAATTTTTGATCGAAATAAATCTGGACCACCACTCATTCTAGTTGTAGAATCCTTTTTTTGATCACTTCTGCCAAAATGACATGCAAATCATGAATTTTTTCGCCCTATTGTTATTTTACACAACGGAGGGTTTGGGCCTGCATTTTCCGCGCCCCTCATTTGCTCTTATTTCCCGCCATATCCCCGTACACATCACAGAGGTACAACGAGAGGGATGCCCAAAGTGACCCCTTGCAGTATATAGGAGAAGGTAGGAATACCGGTATGAGATAGGGTAGAAATGTGAGACCAATGTTTTGGCATGTGCTCACCACTGGCACTTGTAGGAGGAGTTGGGAAATAGTTGCCGTAGCACATGACATATTTGCGAATTACAAGGGGCCATGCTTGTTGGGGGTTGAAATTTTTGCAACTGCTAATAGTTTTATGGTGTCAGTTTACAAGAATAGATAAATTGGCTGATGCTTT
The DNA here is from genome assembly GCA_013389805.1 of Trigoniulus corallinus. Lineage (NCBI taxonomy): Eukaryota > Metazoa > Arthropoda > Diplopoda > Spirobolida > Trigoniulidae > Trigoniulus > Trigoniulus corallinus. The sequence goes on from JAAFCE010008833.1 coordinate 6,495,657, forward strand.
CATTTTCAAAAATACGGGAAAGGTAAAATATGCTGTAATAATTGCTATTTCATATTAACAAAGAGAATTTCACATATACCGTAAAATCTCACGTAGTGACCGCGGATTATACGCGAAACATAGGGTCAATTAGTGCGGACTATATGCAAGGGCGGACTATATATGAGTGCGGACTGTAAATGAAGCCAAGGGTTCTCAATGAAAACTGCTCCTCATTTTCTGAACATTTTATTACACTGAACAACACGACTTTACAGAGTACGGTCTTATTTATATGATAATGTAATATAAAATCTTTCACATTTCAATTTCATCGTCAGAGCAATCTGACATTTCATGTTCAAATTCATTTGATCCCATTGCTCCTACAAGTTGGGCCACTGGCTACAGTAGAAATTTTAAAGTGCGGACTATATTTGAAACATACCCATCTCTAATGCGGACTATATTTGAGATGCGGACTTTACGTGAGATTTTACGGTATTATGTTTTTGAGTGTGATATCTGACGAAAACGAAAAATGGTGGAATGGTTATAATATGAGATTTTGGTGGGTAGCAATATGAGACTATCAAATAGCAAGAGATCGACCATGGCACAGATGCAATCAGAAGATTTGTCAGGTGCAGTGAGTACCCAGCAGCATTAGGTATTCCAGACGAAGCATGCATAATATTGTGGATCGAACTTTTCTGAATGTGACGAATATATAAATACATTATGTTGTTGTGTTTGAGCTCCTAGCTACTGTACTGTAATAAAATCCTTCTGAATTTCGATTTTGTACAGTTTTAATAGTTAATTCCATAAAAATGGTACTATCTCATATTACTACCCCAGTTTGACATTGAATGATTTTGCCCGATTTGCACATTTATATTTATACAGCATATTTCACATGAAATTATCCATCATTTGTACCATTCTTTTCTTATCTATTACAGTATATGACTATTCTGAAGCTCATTAAGTTCCAAAATATAATGGGTAATTCACATTCCTACCTTCTCCCGTTTCACCTGACCACCCTGTAATTCACCGTCACCTACTCCATCTCTCACTACTAATCCTTTTACAGCTTATGATAGGGTCGGGTACTGAATTTTGTTCCATTGGGACCCATGGACGATGTTGTGGACGGCAACTTTGTGCAGGCGGCTGCAACCCCATGCTTAGTTATCGTCAACCTATTTTTTTTGGGGACACTTCTCTTTCACCATCACCAGGGGGAGGCTCCCACTCCTGAAATCTCGCCGAAATGCACGTATATATTTCTACACGTGTCATGCATTCGTCTCCATTACGACGGAAGGAACTTTGCAACTTGTATAAATCAGCAAATGCTGACTTACAGTATAGGGCTCGTATTATTCCCCTTCTCAGGTACCGGTGGAGAACATGTGCCGTCGTTAATGAGCAGCCGCCTACGTGACAATTTCATCCAACAGTTTGCCCATGTGTTCCTGGTCCCAGCTTAATCCTTGGGCGCCCCACCCTGCCATATACTAGGGTGTGCTTGGAATAACAACTAAGCACCTACTAACTCATTTACCACTTGTGTCAGGGTTGGGAACACATCTTTGTCCCTCTGGATCGACACATCGGCAGTTTGTTGGACGGCATTTTCGTGCAGCCGGCTACCGACCTAAGCTGCAATGTCTAACCTTACTAACGTCGAGCTACCATTCGTTGGGGCGCAACCATAAGGGTGTTAGCTCCTATACCTGGGAATTTTCCCTGATTTATTAGTTGAGCAGTAGAGAGGGTTATTTCACGTGAAATGACATCTATAACCACACGGGGGCACGGCTTTACTTCCCATCCATTGATAGGCGAACTCGGGACCTCTCTTTCTCTCTCCAGAAAGAATTCAACCCACCAAGATTTAGTAGTGAACCTGGAAGCGGTTGCAGCATTAGGTTGGCAGTCAGCTGCTTAAAAAAAGCAGTCCAATACATTGTTCGTAGCTCCCAGTAGATCAAAAGTGGGTCGCCGACCCTGCCATAGACGGAAAAGGGTGAGCTGTCGCATTTCAATTATCACATTCTTCAAAAGCATGTCATAGACCTTAGGATTCTAGAGTAAATGTCAATATGTACGTGAGTCTCTCCAAATATTTTGGATCTCAGAGTTCATCGTACGACTGTGGGCATATATTATGAATGAACCGAAGGGTGGTTTTTTTGGAGATGAGAATTAGCATGTCTATTTAATAAATCTCTGTCAATACGTCAAAATTTTGTTAGTAGGTTGAAATTTTAGGTTAAGATTGACTGTCTGACAGACTCAAGATGCACAATTTAGCCGGCCGGCTTTGTGGGTAGATAACAATGTACTGTAGTTTTAACCTAAAAATGGGACAACAACCCACAGCTTGTGTGTTGATGCTTGTCAACGGCTACCACATCTCCAATCGCTGCCCCCACAAGGTCAGTGTATTGGGCGCATGTAACACTCTCTGGAACACTTGGGCGATCCCTTTTCATTTACGCAGCCGGCTGCCGACCTAGGATGAAATCCCTGTGCTTATTGATCGTCGGCCAACTGTTGATTGGGGCACCCCACCGACAGCAAAGAGAGAGCTCCTACACCTGGGAATTTTGCCTCATCTACCCTTTGCGTTGGACCTACCTCGATGGCGCAGTGGGTAGCAGTGGATAGGCGTGAGTGGAGGATAACAATCCTCAGACCCGATCCTACCACAGGCGGAATATTGGTGGAATGATGATTTGTGATTTTCAATATGTCCACAGGAAAGAGCCTTTTGGCAATCTTTTGATAGATATTGTTGTCTGAGTGGAAACAGGACCTAGTGTCCAAACTGTGGGGTGTAGCAAAGGTCGGAATAACACAGGCTATCAATGTCAACTTTGGAATACAGGGCGTTGGAAATCCTGACCTCTTTTTGTGGGCCGTTCGCGATCTTACGAACGTTCATTTGTACCCCTACCGATTTACACGTATCCTGGACAATGTTCTAAGGGGATAACAGCCAAAACCTGTGGGCCTGAGACTGATAACAGTTTTACGCTGTCAGAAAGGTTCTTCAATGGTGCCGGTGACATCGAAATCGCCACTACTTTCCGTCTGACGAAATTTCCACTTGGGATTTCCTTCTAGCCTCAAAGGAAGCCACGTTGCCGCGACTTGAAAGACTACATATGCTAAACCCTGAGTCACTCAGCCAGTCTGTTATATGTATAAAAGTCTGACTATATTTCGGCAAAATTACGCACACGATGACGCCATACCATTGACCTTGACTTGTCTCATAACAGTAACCATCTGTTTCGGCCGGGATCGAAATATACCGCTAAGTCATTCAGAGACAATCTATATCTGGACATAAAATAAACATTAGGCGTATATGCTGCCGGTGCACATACTGCACTAAGGCATTAGTGGTTTCAGGTTCGATCCTGAACCGAGACGGGACCTGGAGACAACATTCCCAGCCTTCCGTCGGATGAAAAGTGAAACCATGGACCCTTGTGTTTTACATCATTCAAAGGTTAACGACCTTTCTATATGTGGTGAAAAGTACATACGGTTTGGGGAAAGTTTCTTGTGTAGAAGGTGCCCCCCGGATGGCGGGAGCGGTAAATTGCGTTGGACACACCAGTTCTCGTCTGCTTGGAAAAACTGGGTACTGCTAATATCCAAAAATCGCCGCATTGGTGTAGTGTCTGTGCAATCTCTGCATCAGAACTGTGCTGTGGACGGGGCTCTAATGACCTTTGTAGTTGAAGGGCCCTAAAACACCAACAAACAACAACAACAGTTGCCAATACCCAAAAAAATCGTGGCATTAGTGTAGTACCTTCGCAGTCTCTTCGTTAGAACTACGCAGTGGACGGGGCTTTAATGACCTTGTAGTTGAAGGGCCCTACAACACCAACAAACAAACCAATGCTTGTCGCGAAATACGGGATTTTTATGTTGTTTGTCGTGAAACCTGTGGCTTTTGTTCATTGTTTGTCGTGGGATTTGAAGGTTTTAAGCTATGTCCACACTAGTGCGTCTTTCTGTTCAATAAATGCATGCGTCATAACGCACAGGGTAAGAAAGGCGGAAGAAAGGCATGTGCTATTGCATGCCTCATTGGAATGTTCAACGTTCAAAATTGCATTCATCAACGTTCAATATTGCATGCGCTTTGGAATGGAAAGATGAAACGCAAATTGAAACACAAGTGGAATTGAAAGAGGAAGACGAAAGCGCACCAGTGTAAGCAGCTCTATTGCGTTGGTCACACTAGTTCTCGTCTCATCACTGAAGTTAAGCAACACAACCCCAGATAGTACGGGCATAGGTGGCCGCTTCGGAATACTGGATACTGCTAATACTTAAAAGTTATCGCATCGTTGTAGTGTATGCAGTCTCGGCATTAGAACTATGCAGTGGACGGGGGTCTAATGACCTTTGTAGTTGAAGGGCCCTAAAATACCAACGAAAGGTCCAAATACAACGAGGGTTTTATTCCGTGCTTGTCGTGAAATTTGTTGATTTGTAAATCTCCCAATTTCTGAAAAATTTGTCAGACCTCAGGTGTGAAATGCTATTTATTGTTTCTTCATAATAAAACAAATTCCTCTTTGATGGTGGCATAAATGGAGAAGGTGCTGCATGATATTCAAACCGGGACACCTGCAAATGGAGCGGTGTAAATTAGTGCAGCCAAGTTGCGTTGGACACACCAGTTCCCGTGAGATCACTGAAGTTAAGCAGCGCAAGCCCACGTCAATACCAACAAGGGTGGTTGGTAAAGAACGTTGGGTGCTGCAAATTAACCCTCTCCTTCATCCTTTCGCCTACCTCCGCATCTCCTGCGGGCAGCCTCCTAAGGGTTCGTCCTGTTATGGCTGCCTGGCTTACTCCCCAACCCACTAAACTAATACAATCCACCCTGAATTCTAATAGGATTAGTCACTTTTCTGCAAAGACATATTCTCATTGTTCTTTTCACTACGACACACACACATTACCTTCCATTGTTGGTTATTCAGTCCTGGGAAATGACGTCATAGTTGAATGGGGAGGTAAGTGGGGAAATTGATAATCGTTATTACTCACCAATTCGCAGCATAGACGATTGGGCTCAAAAGCCTGGTTGATCTTCCCAGGGTACTATGTAGAGCTCGCCACGAAAGTTGACACATTGGTGGGAGGCAAAGGATGAGTCTTCTTCAAAAAATAGGGAAAGTATTGAAGTTCTGTTTGCCATTACTGAATGAAGCCTGCCATTTGACCTTTTTCAAACTCCCTAATTTTTGTAGTGAACTTTCCTACCTTCTAACTCCCATGTGTCATCTTTCGTGGCGAGCACTATAGTTTTATTAGGCTTTGTGGCATAAACCCTCCATTTTACTCATAAGGCGCGCCTTATCGTCTGCCCCAGTGATTGCCATTTTTCTTGTCCTTTAAAACTCCTGTATTTCACCTACGGTAGGGTTAAATCCCAAAGTGTTCAGAAAAATCACACCGAAGCAGAATGGGTTAATGAGGAAGAGAGAAGCTGACGGAATTCAAATTGAAGAGGGATAAACAGAGGGGGGAGAGTGCCAAGACGTATTGTTTGTTTGTTTCGTGGGTGTTTTAGGGCACTTCCACTACAAGGTCATTAGAGCCATTACAATAATGTGACGATTTTTTGAGTATTAGCGGTACCCCGTTTTCTCAAGTGGCCACCCATGTTAGTGCTAGTTCGGGTTACATTGCTTAACTTCAGTGATCAGACGAGAACTGGTGTCATCATCATCATCATCATCTCACCCTTCTCCCGCCCACGGCGGGGTCGGGTCTGCAGGTTCTCCTCCTCCACTCCCTCCTATCCCCCACCATGTCGCCCTCCACCCCACACTTCTCCATGTCCGTCAGCACCACCTGCTCCCACGTCCGTTTTGGCCTACCCCTACCTCTGGTGCCCCCAATCACATGCCAACCCATAATGGACCTAATAAGCTCCTCCTCCTCTCTCCTCATTACATGCCCATACCACCTCAACCGCCTCTCCCTCATCTTCTCTGCGATGTCCCCCACCCCCAGGCTCCCTCTAACATAATCATTTCGTACTTTGTCGGCTCGTGACACTCCAGTCATGTAGCGCAGCATACGCATCTCAGCCACTTGCATTCTCCTTTCATGGTTCTTCCTAGCTGCCCAACACTCTGAGCCATACAGCATGGCGGGCCTGACGACTGTTCTGTAAACTTTGCCTTTCAACTTTATTGGGACCCGGCGGTCGCACAGGACTCCACTAGCCTGCCTCCACTTCAGCCATCCTGCATTAATCCTATTGGTTACGTCTGAGTCTATCTCCCCATTGCTCTGGAAAACTGATCCTAAGTAACGAAACTGTTGCACCGCTGGTATACCCTCACCCTCACAACGGATCTCACCCCCTTGACCCTGGCCGCTAAAATTGAAAGCTAGGTACTCTGTCTTATTTGTGTTTACTTTGAGACCCCCTCTTTCCATTGCTGTCTTAATGTCCTGTAGGCCCTTTTGTGCATCCTCCTTGGACCCCTCGAGCTTTCCCACATCATCAGCGAATACTAGGCACTGGGGGGCCCATTCCCCTATCCCCGTCAGCAGCTCATCCATTACCAGAGTGAATAGATATGGACTAAGTGCTGACCCTTGATGCACACCGACCTTCACATTGAAGCCTGCAGTGTTTCCCCATGCTGTCCTCACCCTAGTAATGGCACCCTCGTACATATCCTGCACTATCCTAATATGGCCTTCATCAACCCCCTTCTTCCTTAAAACGCTCCATAGCACCTGTCTAGGGACACTATCATATGCCTTCTCCAGGTCAACGAATACTGCATGGAGGTCCTTCCTTGCTGCTCTATGTTTCTCTATCATCTGGCGCAGAATAAAGATTGGTTCCATGGTGGACCTACCTGGCATAAACCCAAATTGGTTCCCCCGGACTTGAGTTTGGTCTCTGAGGCGACATTCTATTACACGCTCCCACAGCTTCATAGTATGGCTCATTAGCTTTATGCCTCTATAGTTTCCACAGTCCTGGGCATCACCTTTGCCCTTGAACAGTGGAACTATCCAACTTTCTCTCCATGCAGATGGCATCCTGTCCCCATTTGCTAGCTTATTAAAAAGCTTCCCTAACCATGTAATGGCTGTAGTCCCCAAGGTGTGCCAAACATCAATGGGGATCTTATCTGGGCCTACTGCTTTGCGACCTTTAATTTTTTGAAGGGCTGCGACTATTTCATCTTCACTAACCTTGTCCACTGCCTGGGTGATGGTTGGGCTGTCTGTGACTGTTGAGCAGGTAGCTGTGTTTAGGAGGCTGTGGTAGTATTCCTCCCACCTTTTAATTACCTCAGCTGGTTGGAACAGGACCCTGCCATTTGTATCCTTGACTGTTATAGCCCTGGTAATATCCTTGCTAGTTCTATCCCTGGTCTTGGCCAATCTAAAAACTGCATTCTCCCCTTCCCTTGTCCCCAACTTTTCATATAAGGCCTCATACTTCTGATACTTGGCCAGTGCAATGGTCCTCCTAGCATTTTTCTTTGCCTGAACATAGTCTGCCTTGGAAACCTGGTCCCCTAGTTCCCTCCATCTATGAAAAGCTACCTTCTTTAGTTTGATGGCAGCTTCCACCTCCTCATTCCACCACCATGTCTGCCTACCCTGATATGTTCCTCCTACTCTACCCATACCTAACAGTGCCTCACCACATCTCCTAATCTTCCTAGCAACCCTGTCCCACATGGCACTGGCTGACCCATCCCAGTCCCAGTCGACCTGACTAAGAACCTCCTGTTGGAATTCATCTGCCTTGGTGGGCAATTTCCACCACCTAACAACGGATTCTCCCTTCCAGGAATGTTGCTTCCCTGTCCCCTTAATTAATAAGTCTATCATGAGCAGCTTATGGCCACTTTCCTTCTGGAAATCCTCACTGGGTAGTGCCCAGCAGTCTTGGATCTCTGCCCTGTGCTGCTTCCTAACCATGAAAAAGTCTATTTGGGACCTCCCCTGTGGGGACTGGAAAGTAACTAGGTGCTTCTCCCTCTTCTTGAACCATGTATTGGCTAATGCAAGGCCATGTGCTCTTGATGAGTCAAGGACCTTCTGCCCCTCTAGGTTGATCACCCCATACCCACATCCCCCATGAACATCCTCATACCCCAGTCCCTCCTTACCAACATGTGCATTGAAGTCACCCCCAATAATCAGTCGCTCATTACCCCTGCCCTGTCTCATTGTGCTGTCTACTGACTGCACCACCTCATCAAAATCATCCCAAAAAGCTGTTTTTATGGTGTCACCCAGGCCTGCTTGGGGGGCATACACACTTATGAGGTGGAGCCCTATACCCTGCCAGACAACAGTAACTAACATCAGCCTACTGCTTACTCTCCTAACTGAAGTGATCCCCTGCTGCAAATCCCTACTTAATATAATTCCCACCCCATTTCGTCCCTCTTCACTACCTGCATAGATCAGCTTGTATCCCTCCCCCAGAGACCTTGACCTATTACCCTTCCACTTCGTCTCCTGGAGGAATGCAATGCTGATCTTCCTATGCTTTAAGGTTGTGACTAGTTCCCCAGTTTTCCCAGAGAGGGTCCCCATATTCCACGTCCCCAGTCTCAGTCTAGCCCCCTTATGTGGTGTGACAGCTCTGACTGGGGGCACCCCAGTCAGACGTCCAGAACCTACAGTAATAGTGGCAGGGCTACCTGTGGGGGGGTGCCGTCCAACCCCACAGGAGACACTCATTAATTGTTGAAGCATTGCCAAGTGAGTGGAGGTCTCACACTCACCTGACAAATCGCCACCCACACTCTATGCCCAAGGTATGCAGTACTAGCACTGCATACCCCTAGCAAGCAACCTAACGAACGCTAGCAACAGCAGCAACAATAGTGGCAACAACAGCAGGAGTAACAACCCCAGCAACAACAGCAGCAGTAACAACAACAACAACACTAATACTAGTGAAAGGAAATCCCTAATAAGGGGCCTCTGCTGTCTGCTGTTGATGCCCCACCCCCAGTAGGCACCAATCCACTAATAATATTAATTATACCAGTAATAGTGATAATACTAACACTACCACTAATAATTAAAATGATAGGGTAGGGTAAATACAATTTTAATTATAGTTATAAATATGAATATATGAAATTATGTGGAATTATTATGAAATTCCGATGATAACCTCATATAATTTATGCAACCATATGAAATTATAAATAAATAAATGCAGGGGTGAGTGCTCTGCCACGGGTGCAGCGTGATGACTGCAGGAGCAGACGATCCGCTGTGTGGCTGCAAGCCAAGGTCGACGGGAAAAATGCCACGAGGTTAGGCTCAGAAGCCCAACCCCAGAAACAAGTTCTCCGCCCACCAAAGCAACACCAAACCCACTGCCCTACCGTACAAAGGACCTCTGGGTCTTCTCCTTGGGATAGATGGATCTATCCCCTCAGACAGCACCGATAATTTCGCAAAAAATCGTAAGTTTCGGCAGGCAAGGATCGCACACACATCAATAAACATGCGCCACCTAGCGGAACCAGACGAGAACTGGTGTGTCCAACTCAATAAGCCGCACCCTAGGCAGGACGAAAAGACGCAAACAGGATGACGAGGAGGGTGTCATTTTCTGCTGTCAATCTACTACCTGTTGTTCTTTGTGATTGGAGAGTCCCAAGCAAGCTGCAAGGGAAGTGTTACAGGACGGTGGCTAGGACAGCCTGAGGTGGTATGGAATGAGAAGAGGGGAGGAGAAGGTGGTTTTCCACTCTATATTTATCACTACAAACCCTCTTCCGGCAGGCTCGGTTACCCAGTTGTTCTTTATTTGTTGGTGTTTTAGGGCCCTTCAATTACAATAGTCATTAGATCCCCGTCCACTGCATAGTTGTAATGCAGAGTCTGCACAGACACTACTGTTATGACGATTTTGGGTATTAGCAGTACACAGTGTTCTCAGCCGGTCACCCGTCCTAATACTACCTGGGGCTGCTCCAAGTTGTTCTTTTGGATCCAAGACCTTACCGGACAGCAGTTTTACGCATCCGGCTATTTCCCACGAGCGTTGGTAGCGGCTGTATTGCGCTGGACTTACCAGTTCTCATCTGATCACTGAAGTTAAGCAACGCAACCCCAGCTAGTACTAATATGGGTGGCCGCTTGGGAAAACTGGGTACCGCTAATGCGTAGTGTCTGTGCAGTTCCTGCATTAAAACTGCACCATGGACAGCGCTCTAATGACCTTGTAGTTTGACCCTTATGTCCATACCCGGAAGGTTCCACGTTGTTCAATAGCCAGGTACCCGGGTACCCATAATGAATGAAATGGAATTCAGGCAAACATATGAGGGGGTTAGAATCAAAACAGGAATTCTCCATTTTTGACAAATTTGAGATAGCAGCATATGCAGAAATATCACACTTCAAGCTATCATTTCAGGGCTTTTTCCAGTGGTTTTCACAATTTTGGACCCTAATATTTCCGAAACAATCACTACATTTTGCATACATGCTGGAAAAACTCCAGAAGGTTTTTGGCGATTATCTCACAATGAGTTTTTGGGAGAATTCCTGTTTTGATTTTAACCCTCTCATATGTTCCAACATTAATGTATTTCTGAAGCTGTCATATTTCTTGATACATGACGGCCCATAGATAGTCTTTACCCATTGCTCTACTGAAATCTTTTGACCATAGGCAGCCAACCTTTTGTGCAACTAGCCTTTCCAATCATTATCAACCCAATAACCCATTGTGCTCAACATTCAAATACGCCTGTTTCATGCATTTGGTGTCCCACGCAACATTAATCTCTTAGTAATTATCACCATCATATCCTTATTCCACCTATGGCAGGAATGGGTCAGTGGGTTCTAGCCAGCGGCAGATCAAAGGGAAGCAATGCAGCAATTCCTCCCCCTCCATGCCTCAATGGGGCACATATTTCATCTGATGCATTATTCAATTTTGCATCTTGCTATCCCCATTTCTATACTGCCAGTCCAACAGTTACTGTCCAAACCAGTCTGCTAAATCACTGAGATAGGACACTGCCTGAGAGGCAGCAGAGGACCTATTGTAATTGCTAGCTAGATGTATACCAAGGGATTCTCAATATTTAAAAATATTTGGGGCACTCATTTTGAAGTTCTCCACCCTGACCCACCCTTGGATCTGCCATTGGTTCTGCCTAGCCTCCAGCCACTCCTGCCTAGCTCCAAACTAGTCCCAAGTTTGTTTTGATTCTCCCTACCCATCTTTCCTCTCCACGATACATGACCATACCACAAACATCCATCCATCATCATACCCCTTCCCTGCCTGAGGCAGGGTCACGTTTGTGGGATGCATTCCTCCACTCCCAACTATCTGCCACCAGTTCCCCATTCACCCCATACACTACTGCACCAACGTCTGCTTTTGGTCTTCTTCTTTGGTCTAATGAGCTCCTTCCCTGCTTCTTTGGATATTCATCCCAGCTCAATATACCCTCACTTATTCTTTTCCACGATGTCCTTTACCCACAAGCTACGTCTAATATACTTATTCCCAATTCCATCAGCTATCAAAATACCATTCATGCACTGTATCATTCGCATCTCAGCTACTTGCATTCTATTTATGTGGTTGTTCCTTTAATACTAATAAATTATTCTTATTGATGAAACTTAACTATTAAAGCATGATTTATTTAATAATTGCATTTATTTCAATGTCTTTATGTAAAAAACTGTATTTTTCTATATGAATTTTGCAGAATAGACTATTGGGTTCCTGGGTACCCGGGTATTGAACAACGCCAAAATGAACTTTAAAGCCAATTTTAACCAAATAGTTAAGTTATTATTACCAAAATCTGACATGAATCAACTCATAACAAATGAAAGTATGGGGAATCGGCATTATAGAACAATATCTGTTTTCAAAATAAAGTTATTTCAACTCAGTCAAAATGGATACCCTGGTATGGACATAAGGGTTAAGAGCCATTAAACAGCAAAAAATTCACACTAACGTTTTTCCCAATCGAATGAAGGAGGCAACACGCCCCCTTCTCTGGAATGAAGCGAAACGTTCTCGGTCCAGAATCGAGCCTGGAACCAATGAAGGATTGGTCCAACACTGCTGAGGCGTACTGGTATGCCTGCATCTGGCACACAATCAAGAGTTGGAGGTACATGAATGATAGTTGGGTGTATTGCTAATTTCACTCTGTTTCAGTCGTCCATCAAGTTCTGAAGGAAGAATTCACTGAAGTGTCCGCCTTACGAGAACTTTTCCCTGGCATGTAATTTATACCTGTGCCGATCCTGCTGCTTTGTGTTCCGCCTGAGATAAACTGGTGACCTTAAGTGCATAAAATCTGACATCCGGTTTGGCAACCCACTGCATCGTTACGCAGACAATCTCCTTCAAGGTGAGCCTTTATCCTGAGGGTGCGGAATTCATAAACACATCTGTCACAAGTGTAGAGGCATGCAATGTTCAATTAGCTGTGATACTTTAAAAGATTAGTAGAAATTCCCACTTGTCCCTCGCAGGCCTTTTACACCACTACGGGCTGCTGATTACCTAAGTTTTATCACAAGAGTGATACGCTACCACCATACTTTGGGGGTTTGCACGATTAAAAAAACCAACTCCTAGCCGTTTTTCTGCCTATGGCAGTGTCTGGTAGCCATTTTGTCCCTGCCAATGGCCATTCAAGTGACCTTTGAATGGCATTTCTGTAGCCGACTGATGACCAGAGCTGCAAACCCCCTATGCTTATTTATCGTCGATCTACTGTCCATTAGGGAACTCCACCGACAACAAGGGGCTAGCTCCTTCACCTGCGAGTTTTGCCTCATCTACCCGTTGCATAGTAGAAAGGGTTCTTTGACGCGCAAATGGAAGACGAACTCGGGGCCTCTCGCTCGCCCGAAGGAAGCCAACACCAATTGGATGTCAGATTACTATTCGTTTCCTTAAGCAGTCGAAACATTCGCCCAAAAGCTGTCAGAACTAATTTAATCCGGCTTAATCCCTGCCCATATTTTTGCCGGATACATGAAATTTGAAGAAGCTTAACCCTCAAACACATACAGTATATGCTCAATCGTTACCCAAGGGAATATGTGGGGTGCTGTCAACACCCCCAAGTAATCCATATTTAAAATCAAGATTTTTTACTAAATACTAGAGAAATCAGTCTCAGCTGCTTTTATAATGTCTTTGTAAAAAGTTCAGCTGATATTTGATAAATTTTACGTATTAAAAATGTAACAATAATGTTTTTAAGAAAAATGTCAAGAAGTAGCTTTCAACAGGAAGTTTTATATCAGTTTAAGTAGTGAACAAAAAATTAGTTAAAATAAAACCATAACTACATAATATTTCAAATTAAATGATATTCTTTTCATTCTGACTCATTTGATGTATTTTCACACTCAGCACATATGGGCTTCCTATGCCCTAAACACATGAGCTTCTCACATTTACAGCACTGAAATTTCGTTTTTTTGTCAACTTTTCTGGGGCATATCACGCATTTTCAGACTTTTGGCTTGTCGACGGCTAAGGTGGGTCTTCAGCAGTTGGCTTGCAAAATTTTTTTGCAGTCATTCACACAAGGCGGGGAATCTTCATCTCGGATGCTCTTTTAAGAAGATGACTTTATATTAATTCATATCCAATTTCTTGATGAAATTTCCGTTTAATTATTCTATCTTCAGCATTATTTGAATAATTTATCATTTGAGCATTGATACCTGTGATATCAAGGACTCCAAAAAATAATATAATAGGCCAACGTCGAACCCTACGAGTTGTGGTATAGGTTGTGCACATTTCGTCGATGACGTCTACTCCACCTTTTGTAGAATTACAAAATAATTCTTCTAAAGGTGGAGTAGATGTGATTACTTCAGGGTTTTTGTCACCGCCTGAATCACAACTATTTCTTTCGACTCTTAAGTGCATAGTTGAAATCATGATAACGTTTTTATTGTTTTTCGGAATATAAGATAATAGCGTCACATTGTCCTGGTAACAGAGCATAGTAGATTTTTACTCTCTCCCTTGGAAACTTTTAGCTTGAAAGGGATTTCAACTTTGTTCTTCCCTAAAGTAGCCACTAATGTAAGTTTTCTTTCTAGTAGCTCTTGAGCCAAAGGTGTGTTGCTGTACCAGTTCTCAGTAGTAACATTACGTTCTGTGTTGGCAATACAAAATACTAATTTATGAACTACATATTTAGGAGAATTTGAAATATTTTATGGTCCATCAGGTTGCTTGCCAGCATATACTTCACAATCCATTGTGTACCATGTTCTTGAGTCACAGAGCAAAAATTTTCAAACCATATTTTGCAGGTTTGTTTGGTAAGTATTGTCTAAATTAACACTTACCTTTGAAAAGCGCCAACTGTTCATCAATTGTAGTACACTCATGAGGTGTATAATCCAGTAATTCATTTTTTTATAGTTGTCTGTAAATAATTGCAGAATATTCCTAATTTGTGCTTATTTGTCAATTGCCCTCCTAGCAGGGCGATCATCAATGTTATCAAAAAGTAAGCATCTCAGGAGAAATAGAAATCTGTTTTCAGACATGCAATAAGTTTTCAAATTTTCTTACCCATACCAAAAACTTCCTGCAAGAAGTATTAGCTCAAATAAACAGCAAAATTCCAATCACCAGACCTCGCAATGACAATATGGCGATGGATGAAGAAAACTTCATAATGACCATAGAATTGTCACCCAACTGTCGCAGTGCTGCAGTTGGAGTGCGTTTTGGCGATGGTTTTGCAGTACTGTGCTGTGCTGCACAAGTACGGTTCTACCTTAAGAATTGTTGGATTATTACTTATTAGATTGTTGATAAAAATTTATTTACTCAAGTGAATCTTCCAGTGAGCATCAAATTATGATTTCATTTTTATTATTAACTGAAAACGTGGCATTGTGATTCAGGGGTGGATACAAAAGAGACCCAACCAGCCTGGGCCAAAGGTTTTTAGTGGTCCTAAACGCATCATTCACAAATGGTTGACAACGACATTTGGACGTCTTTGAGCCTCTTAACCCTTGTGTTACTACCAAAAATTTTCCACACAAGTTACTACCCGGGTACATGTGTACCCCATAGCAAAATGGCATTACTCTAACCCTGAAGATGCATTAGTGGCAACATCTATTGCTTCATTTATTGAAGAGGGGGTGGGGAGGAGCCAGCAGCAATATCAGGATGTCCTACAGGTACCCAAAGGGGTACCTTTTTATCTGTTAAGGCTGCATTGGTAATTTGGCAAAATTGCCAATTGAGAGCATGCTAATGCAGTCAACCTCTTGCATACAACCTGCATCCATTTCTGCATTGACTACACCAACAACTACTATTACTACTGCTCAACGTGCAGGAGGATCCATCAATCCAGCAATTGCTCCCCCCTCCCCTCAGTGCCTCAATGGGACGCATACTGTATTTCAACCGATTCAACTTTGCAACTGATAAGGTATTTTTGCATTTGCTATTCCCACATCTACAGTATACTGCCAGTCCAATCTGCAGTTGGCTAAACCACTGAAGATAGGACATTCAGCAGTGCGGATCAGGGGAGAGGGAGCATATCAAAAAAGGTGGGCCCCAAATATTTTTAAATATTCAGAATCCTTTTATTATAAATCTAGCTAGTAATTTCAATAGGTCCTCTCCTGCCCTTTAGATAATGTCCTATCTTCAGTGGTTTAGCCAACTACAGATTGGACTGCAACTGTTGGGCTGGCAGTATAGAAATAGCAATAACAATGCAAAAATGCGCCATCAGTTGTGCCCCATTGAGGCACTGAGGTGGAGTAATTTCTGCATTGCTCCCCCTCTGGGTCTGCCCCTAGGACATTGTCAAAGGGGCAGTAGTAGACCTATTATAATTGCTAGATGGATTTATACTAAGGGATTTTAAATATTTGAAAATAGTTGGGGCACACTTTTTTGAAGTGCTCCCCCTGATCCAGCCCTGTCAACGTGATATACATGGACATAAAATCGTTGTTGGTTCATCATGCAGCAACTAATAAATAGAGAAGAAAGACTATGAAATGAGGTGTAAAATGTCAGAAACCTATTTTTGCAATGAACATTCTTTGACATTCTCAGTTTGTAAAAATTGTCCACAATCTTAAGTAACATGACATCCTTTGACATATTTTTAAGGATACAATAAACTGCTACAATTAAAACATAGCATTATCTTGTTTCATCGATTTAATGAATTTCTACCATCTGTAATATTCCTATGGGTACACGTGTACCTGGGTAGTAACAAGAGGTTATATCAGTTAAATGTCATATCAATTAATATTCTTTTGTTAAAAACAAACATAAATACACAAATTCACTCTGAAACTTCCCAAATAATGGAGATCTGGTTGGACAAAATGATCCTTCTCAAAGAAATTTTTTAGCATCAATGCAAAGTCGAAAATGGGTACATGTGTACCCAGGTAGTAACACAAGGGTTAGGTTAAGACAACATTGCCATTCTAGGGCACATTACTATTCATAATAACGGTAGAGATTTTTAACAACGCGTGTTACCACATCACATCAGAGTAGTGTGTATGCAGATTTAGCCCTAGTACTTTTTTCGGCACCAAACTAAAAATAATACAGGAGCTTATTTTTGATGAAACATGGTAGTACTGGCATGGATGACCTCTTGGGAACACTGTCTACTGCTAATACCCAAATCGTTAAAACAGTATAATAGCTGTGCAGCCTGCACTAGAACTATTCATTGGATGGGGCTCTTAGGACCATTGTACTGTAGTTGTAGAGCCCCTAAAGTGCTAAAAAACAAATCTGTTTCCTCTTGCAGGTTCCACAGCAGAAGCATTAAGCAACTGCTGTAACATGAATTTCATTGTTAAACATAAATAGAAGAATTGTCCAAAAAATAAACTGTTTCCATTGTGAAGTTCTCTTCTTCTACCCACCCTCCTACCCTCGCAACTCACCATGATCTTCCTAATCCCATCTCCCACTTTTCGCAATTCCTTTAGGCTGGTGAATACATGAAAGGAACCTTTGCAGTCTATACCAGTGGCTCTCAAACTGGTGTCTACAGTCCTTAGAGAATAATTTCTTAAAGTCTGGTTTGTGGTCAACCACTGGTAGGCAAGAATCTCCTGCTGGGCTACAAGACTTGAAAGCAGCAATGGAAGAAGGGGGCCTTAAAGTGAACATGAAGAAGACTGAGTACCTAGTTTTCAGTTTTAATGGCCAGGGGCAAGGAGGTGAGATTCGTTGTGGGGGAGAGGAGATTCCAGCGGTGCAAGAGTTTCGCTATCTAGGGTCAGTTTTCCAGGGCAATAGGGAAATAGATTCAGACGAGACCCATAGGATTAATGCATGGTTGCTGAAATGGAGACAGGCAAGTGGGGTCCTGTGTGACCAGCGGATCAGAATAAAGTTGAAGGGCAAGGTCTACAGAACCATTGTTAGGCCTGCTATGCTGTATGGGTCAGAGTGCTGGGCATTTAGGAAGAATCATGAAAGGCAAATGCAAGTGGCTGAGATGCGAATGCTGTGATACATATGTGGGGTGTCTAGAGCAGACCGGGTCAAAAATGATTACATTAGAGGTAGCTTAGGGGTGGGGGACATTGTGGAAAAGATGAGAGAGAATCGGTTGAGGTGGTATGGACATGTGATGAGGAGGGGAGAGGAGGAGCTTATTTGGTCCATTGTGGGACTGCAGGTGATCGGGGGCACCAGAGGTAGAGGAAGACCAAAGCGAATGTGGGAACAGGTTGTGCAGGTGGACATGGAGGCGTGCGGGGTGGGGGGGACCTGGTTGGTGATAGGTGGGAGTGGAGGATTAGAACCCACAGACCCGACCCTGCCTCAGGCGGGAGGAGGGTGAGATGATGATGAAGTTCATTAGAAGTTGTTTTAGGACTTCATGTATGTTAGCAACAATGCTAAGCCAACTGGCAAACAACCTGCATATTATACGTAGGAATTAAGATTTTTACATTACCTTAAATCTTGAAATTTGGGGTGCGTATTATACGCGAGATAATATGGTAATTGAAATTTTGGGCTTTGTGATTATTGCCATATGCCCCGCAGCATGCACTGTTACGGCACACTGTTTATTAAAGGTGCTGAATTCATTATCATCACAAACTTATCCCGCCCGTGGCAGGGTTGGGTTTGTAGGTCCACTGAACTTTCTGACTATCGGACCCCAGCCAGGCATCTGGAACCCACAGGAATATTGGCTGGGTTGTCTATGGGGGTACCTTATTAACCTTTTACCTGCCACTATATGATCCAGTTGAGTTAAGTGAATAATATTTTAGTATGTTGATACTGAATGCATTCTAAGATCATGTGCAAAATTTCATTGCCCTACCTTTACTATGTGTGCATATTTATACATGTTCCCATTTGGGAACGTTGGCGGATACAAGTTGCTTCCATTAAAAATGGAATTTTGACTTTAAAACTTTTATTAACATAAGACAAGGACAAAATGTCAAAATAAAACCAAATATATTAGGAAGAAACAAATTTTGTTCAGACATACACAAAAATTTACCATCAGAGTAGTTTTTTTTACATATCGTGAAACTCAGGAAAACATTTCTCCTGCAGCCTTTTTCCTTGGCTTGTTGGTGACAAACAATGGCCAGCTGTTGATTCCCTGATAATCTTACTGATTGTCACTGTTGGCCCACCATTCCTGGTTCTGAAAGTATTCAACCCAACTTTCATTGCTACAACTGCTATATCACTACAGAAATCTAAATGTGATTTTGCATCCTTTGGGCCAACAGCATGGCAGTGCAGTCTCCAGGCTGCTACTACAACCATATTTAAACCATTTTTCCAGATTCAAATTGTCAACTAAGTAAAAAAATGTCTTCAACTCACAAAAACGTTTTCGAGAGATAATTTTTGGAATTATATTATTGGATAAGTCCTCTGCAGTTGACCAATAATGGTCCTTTTGTGGGACCTGGTGATACCCACTAAACAGCAGGATTCCAAAAAATCTCACTAACTCATCAGCAGAGGTTTGAACACTGGAAAGTTTCTGCTGAGCATATCAGTTTGTCATTTTGGCCATATGCTCTATGTAATCTTCACCCAACAAGAGTATAAAAATTTCAAAGGCAGACTTGTAGATCAGTTCCGGATTTGTCTCAGCCACTGATTTTGGCATTTCATGTTTCATTGACTTATCAAAGTGGTCTTCTTGTCTCCATTTTGGGTTAGATTTTTCCCTCTTGGGATGCTTTGTTGGTGATACTCTTCTAGATAAAATTTCATCATCACAATCCTCTTGGATCACAGTTACTGGAGATTTCAAATTGATATTACCTCAAGTTCACCACAGACATCTCTGGGTTCAACAGCTCCAGAAACGTTATGATCAATGTCCTCTGTATCTGATGCTATAGTATTATCAATAGGTGGTAAAATGGCAATCTCAGCATCTTCACAAAATTTTCGTTTCATTCAGAAATCAAATTAAATGCTTCTTCAAGTGTTAAACATTGACTGCTTTGCATTATTTGCGAAATGTAAAGAAAAACAATAAAAAATGAGGTTCTTAAAAAAATCAAAAAATTTTTACTCACAACCGCCAACGTTCCCTAATGGGAACATGCAGAGAAAATGATACAGAAACTTTGCACTGAATGAATGAAACACACAAAAATCTTGCAGGAGATTCAACAGAGTCTACACTATCATGAAAGACAAAAAAGAAGTCTTGGATGAAACGAATGTTGTGTGTTACTATATGATAGCATGAAGCTACAAATAATTAGGAGTTTCCCCAACTTCACTTAGAAATAAAACAACCACCATGATACTGCCAAACCAGAAAACTTACTCATGTAAAAAAGCATGCCACACAGAATGTATTTCTGTGTTTTTTTGTAAATATTGTTGAAAGATTGGTGCAACAGTGATCAATTGAAACAATGTTCCCATTTGGGAACGTTAGTGGGTTAAAGGTTAAAGGTACTGATATATAAACAGTGCCCTTAAATAAATGGTGCAACAAAAAAGTGGTACATATTAACGCTTCTTTGTCAGTCGATAACTGCTTTTGCAGCCAGAAGTTGAACAGTTAAACAATATTTTGGGAGTAATAGGTATGTTTTCACCATCAAATCCTTTCGTAGATTATTAATGTTTTTTGAAATTTTTGGTTGTGCCACACAGTGCTTCACATACAATTTTGGTAGCACTGCTAACAGCCCATCCTAAAACAATCGTATTGTGTGTTGTACCAAACAATAGAACATCTGTGTATTACTCATGAGTGGGCAATTCTTCTATTAGGGTGTGTGGCAGTGTCATCTGGGCGTTACTGTATTACAATGCAGTAACCACTAACGAAACCTCAAAATAAAGATTTTAATGCTGTAATGTTAAAAAATGGGTGTTAAAGAATTGAAAAAGAATATACAGTAAAGTTGTACTGATGATACGTGTGCCTCCAACCAAACCAATACACTTTCTTGTTTCTTGCCACGTAAGTTTGGATAATCTCCATTTTAATTGAAATGTGTTTGGGTGAATAGTTCATTTGGTATATAGTCAGGTCTCTTTTTATGCTGGGAATACGTTTCTCACAAAATCGCGTTAAACGAATTCGCATAAAATGAGAATATAAGTCTATGGAAAAATGAGGGATACGTTCCATAATTTTTAAAATTCGCATAACTCCGAAATAACGAATTAAAATGAATGTACAACTGCATAAAAAAAGTTTGCTGATGTTAAAGAAAATAGGTTTCTTAATAAATTTCTTTGGGAAGCTGAAAAAGATTTATATGAACCTTAAATGAAATTGTATTTCAATTCAATTGTCTATCTGGTAAGGGTATACACCATCTGCAAACTGTTTGTAAATCACTTTCATCATCAGAAATAACTGTCTTTGCAATAGATCTCTTTGATTTAGACAATAGATTTTCACAAACCGATTTTTTTTCTCACTCTGAAGACTTTTGTTTTGACCATCGTCATCGTCTTACCTGTATCCCACTTGTGGCAGGGTTGGGTCTGCAGGTTCCCTGAACATGTTCTGATTGGGGACACTCCAGTCAGGCTTCTGGAACATGCAGTGATATTGTCTGGGTTGTCTGTGGGGGGGTGACGGTGTCACACGTCAAAGTGTCCGGGGTCCACTTGAAAGTGTCGGGCAGAACACTTTTGAGACAATTTTTGCGTACCTCAAAGTGCCCACCATCTAGGTCCGAATGCAGATGCCCGAATTTGTCTCTTTTCTGCAGAGCACATATGCACTGCAGAGCACATGTGCAGCGTGAATCAGCGCGAAATTTCTATCAAAATAACTTACCCCGGGTAATGGAAAACGGCCGAAACACTTTGACGTGAAAGCGGACACTTTGAGTTATGTGTTAAATTACGTCAATGTGTCCTGGGACACTTTGAGGTATGACACCAGCCTGCACCTAAAGTTAGTTTAACCCTAGAGAGGTAATGCTACCTTCGTTGTTACATTAAAGGTAAAGGGTAGTCTGTGAGACTACCAAAGTACATTGCAATATTTTATTGAAATGTCGTGCTATAACTTTAAAACTCGATTGCATATTTATTAATTAATATGTTGCAATGCACAATACGCAATTTATTTTAAATTTCCACATTGAATACAAATTTGCCTATGATGATTACCACTGATTGCTCTGGAGCACCAGTGCTATGATTATTGCATCATGCATTTAATTTCTGAAGGGCAGAAAGAACAAATTCGACGATTTCATGTAGCAGAGGTGTTTGCACACTAAATAGCTTAACCTGGGCAGGGGGAGACCAAAGCCGCCCCTTTGGTCTCCCCTTGCCCAGGGTGCGTCTGACCACCTGAATTCCTGAAATTTACTTAACGTGGGAGCAAGCAGTCTGCAAAAATATTATAGAGTGTGGGGTGGACGGGGAACTGGTAGGAGATAGGCGTGAGTTGAGGACTAGAACCCGCAGACCTGACCCTGCCATAGGCGGGATACGGGTATGGCTACAATTGCTAGGCTGCCCCCTAGTCATACTGCACCGCGCCGCACAGTTGTCATGCAGAGCTGCTCCTACCATTAAACTGCCCCTATAGTCATACTGCAACGGGCTACACAGGTGTTATGCAGAGCTGCACAGCTACAAGAAGTTTTACAAACGTGGATGGTAACGGTAGTCTGTCAGACTACCAGCTACCAAAAAAATATAGATTGGAATTAATTTATAAGAAAATTATTGCTTGGATCGTTATTAATCAGAAAAAAAAGAAGGTACTGAAAATTTCAGGGACATTGCATGCTTAGAAACCAGTGATCTGTGATTTTTGTTAGATGATGGTAGTCTGTCAGACTACCCTTTACCTTTCTAGGGTTAATAATATCATCGTCATTTAAGACATCATCCACCAGCAGTTCTTCTATATCATCATGTTTAAAAATGTTCAAATCTCCTCCAAAATAAGTTTTAATTTTAGAGCATGTTCAGTGGAACTGCAGACCCGACCCTGCCACAGTCAGGATAAGGGTATGATGATAATGGTATGATTGTTCAGTATCATGTACAAGTGCGGAACCCCCTATTATATATGTATGCAAATTTCTGATAGACTAAAACTTTTTTGACTGGCTAATACAGTGGTCGGTGGATTTTATCAGTGTCATGGGCCTTAGACTGTCTATACTTCCTGAATAAGCATACAGTATGCATATTTGGAGAAGAAATATTTTTAACCAAATGCAAACCGCGTAACTTGGGAATCACATGAAAAGAGCGCGCATAAAAGGAGAGCTAACTGTATTTGATATATTTATTTGTCATCATTATCATCATCATCTCACCCTTATCCCGCCAGCGGCAGGGTAGGTTCTCTAGGTTCTTATCCTCCACTCCCGCCTATCTCCCGCCAAACCCCCGCTCCACCCCGTACGTCTCCATATCACGTTGCACCACCTGCTCTCACGTCCGTTTTGGTCTTCCCCTACTCTTGGTGCCCCCATTCACCTGCAATCCCATAATGGACCTGATAAGTTGCTCCTCCCCGCCTCATCATATGCCCAAACCACCTCAACCTACCGTAAAATCTCACTTAGTGTCCGCAGGCTATACGCGAAACATAGGTTCATTTAGTGCAAAATTTCTAGGTGTTGGAACTCGCACCCCCCCTCCTCTGGCTTCGGTGGACGATAAATAGCATGGGGGTTGCAGCTTTGGTTGGCAACCGGCTGTGGGAAAACACTGTCGAATAGCCATTGTGTCCATTCAGAGAGACAAGATATATACCCGACCCTGCCATAGGGGGAAGTGGGTAGAACAGTGATTCTCAACCTTTTTTTTCGCCACGGTACACTTTTACTAATTTCAAAATTTGGCGGCACACTAACAACGACACATTTCGGGGCACACAAACGCCAAAGAAAATATATAAGTTGTAACCTCACCCTATGCAAAAACTTGCCTCGGTGGCGCTCGGTAACTGTGTCAGTAGTTTTTGGTTCAATACTGTACCGAGGTGGGTTCGCCTTTTTTTTTTCGGGCGAGAGAGAAGCCCTGAGTGCAACTTCATTTGGGTGAGAAGTAAAACCGCAGGCCCGTGTGGTGTACGATGGCATCTGCACGTGGAAGAACCCTCTCTATTATGGAAGGGGTAGAGGCCCGAAATTTCCAGGTGCAGGAGCTCGCCTCCTGTCTTCGGAGTTGCATTGGAGTTGCAGCTTTCGTTGGCAACCGGCTGTGGGGAAACACTGCCTAATGTATCGCCCTTGTGTCCAGTCAGAGGGACAAGATGGGTACCCGACCTCGCGGCACATTCTCGTGAATCTCGCGGCACAGTTGTTGAGAATCACTGGGGTAGAAGTTACTATGCGCACATCAAACAAGTGACTAGTAGACTAAACTACTACATTGCTTTGTTAGCCAGTGGTGAGAACTGTATTATTCATGCCCATAGGTTCGGGCAGTCCCTCCTAGGAAGGAGGAACCGATTGAACTACTTGTGTGACGTCCCTTATGTATGGGTATTCAAAGTGGCGGCACATTCCATGAATCTCCGGGCGCAGTGGTTGAGAATCGCTGCTGTAGCCAGTGGCGTACATTGTAGGGGCAAGGGGGGGGGGGGGTCAAATGAATTAGAACATGGAATGTCAAATTGCTCTGACGGTGGCATTGAAATGTGAAAGATTTATATTGCAATATCATATAAATAAGAACTTACTGTGTAAAGTCGTGTTGTTCGTGTTGTTCAGTTCAAAATATGAAGAGCAGTTTTCATTGAGAACTCGACCGTGCCACAGGAGGGAAAAGGGTTAGTAGTGGTATAGAAAAGTGGTTGAGGACCTCTGCATTGGAACGAGTTCTGAAAAACGGTGTAATAGATCACTCATGTCTTCTCGGTTCCAACGGAACCCGGCCCTGTCATAGGCTGGAAAATAGGAATGATGAATGAAATAGTTGGCAAGTATGAAATAGGTAGATAGCAATCCATGGAAAAGGAGACCACTGGATTTCAATGACAATACTGTAAGTGAACATAATGATGGTAGGATTCCGAAGTGGATTTCACTGCAATTATTTATTAGTGATATCAACATGGGCGTGCAGTTATTTACTAAATTTAGAAATGGGCACGTCCTTTTGAGCTTGTCCTCGTCTAAAGACTTTGTTAGATTTTCAGGGTGCGAGTTGAATTTCCTTAATGGGACATGGATTTGTACGTATTACATAATACATAGCAACACCTTACCTCATTTCCTGTGACTTACGAATTAGGTTTTATATGCGGTCCGACGAGGTATTATACGCCCGTGCTGAAAAGTGGGGGTGGTAGCGGGAAGTAAATGAGACTATTAACTAGGACGTAACGCCGAAATGACGTCATGTTTTGAAGCGTGATCGATTAAGTAACCGGGTAGCTAGGGCGTGTGTCATTCAATGTAGACGACTGTATTAGGAGATTGAAGTGAGCAGCGAATTGTGATTGTGGCGATTGTCTCGTCTCATCACTGAAGTTAAGCAACACAACCCCAACTAGTACTGACATGGGTGGCCGCTTGGTAAAACAGGGTACTGCTAATACCCCAAAAAATCTTCGCATTTGTGTAATGTCTTTGCAGTCTCTGCATAAGAACTGTGCTGTGGACGGGGCTGTAATGACCTTGTAGTTGAAGGGCCCTAAAACGGCAACAAACAACAAACAGGAGATTAAAATTGAATGCTGGATCCACAACGACCGCGCTGTGATGCCCCAAACGAGAAATAGCTGTGTGGCGCTGCACTGAGCGAACAGTTTTGACGGCAAACCGAGCAACATTGTACAAAGTCGGACACCCGCGAACACGATCCACTTGATGTCGGCATATCAAAGGCATCTGCTAGTTCGTGCACATACATGCTATTTGGACTGTTTATAGACATTTTGAATTTTTCTTTGTCAATACAATGATATAGATACACGCGCTTCTCATGGAACAGACTGCTGAACTGCCAACACCTTGATCTGTGCTGTTTATTGCTTTTTTGCGGATATCTTCTCCGTTTCGATAAGAGCACTGTTGCAGGGCACAGAGCAGTTTGGAGCGGTCGGTGTGAACCCGACCGAAGAATTGAGGAAGGTGTTGTTGGCCTTGCCACCTTGATCACGTGGTTATTTCCGGAAATCAAGGCCCACAGACGTTCAAGTTGGTTGTCAATCATGTTGTCATCAACATCACTTTTTCAAAAAATTTACAGGGAAAAGGTGCAGCAAAGCTTCCTCAAACTACGGTGTGGCTGAGGTGCGTTGGGTGCAGCCAAGTTGCGTTGTTGCGGCCGAGTTGGGTTGAAGTGCGGCCAAGTTGCGGGGTGTTAGTGCTCGCCACGAAAGTTGACACATTGGTGGGAGGCAAAGGATGAGTCCTCTTCAAAAAATAAGGAAAACTTTGATGAAGCCTGCCATTTGACCTTTTTCAAACCCCTTAATTTTTGTAGTAAACTTTCCTACCTTCTACCTCCCATGTGTCATCTTTCGTGGTGAGCACTATACTGTAGTTTTTATCAGATCGCTGGTTAAGCAACGCAAACCCAAGTTAGTACCAACAGAGGTGATTGGTAGTGAACGTTGTGTGCTATGGCTATGGGCCTGTTATGGCTACTTGGCTAACTCCGCCAACCCCATAGCGTCGGTCTACTGGTCTTTGGAGATTTACACGGAAGCCAAGGGGGAGCTCCTACACCTGGGAATTTTGCCTCATGTTCCTATTTCATAGTAGAGGGTTCTTTTGCGTGCAAATGCTACCGTACATTGCACGGGACCGACAGCCATTTCACCCTAGGTCAGCATCTCGCTCCTGCGTATGGCAGGGTCGGATGTCCATTTCTGTACCACAGGGACACTAGGGCGATGTTTGGACCATACTTTATGCATTTGGCCTAAGGCTGTAATTCCTATTTATTTATTGTCGGTCTATTTTGAACAATGGCGGTTATATCAATGTAGGGTAATGAAGTGAAGACATGCTAGTGGTGTCCTACGGGGGCGGCTGTACTGCGTTAGGCACACCGGTTCTCGTCTTATCACTGAAGTTAAGCAACGCAACCCCAGCTAGTACTAACATAGGTGGCTGCTTGGAAAAACTGGGTACCGCTAATACCCATCTCAGACGTAACTAAACCCTAAGTTATTCTCATAGTCCTTACTACTATAATATAAGAGTCCACTGTCCATACTCCTCCGTCTTCCTCTTTTTTATTTGTCTCCCTTTTATCGCTGTTTCTATTTTTGTCTTTGTTTATTCTGTATTTCGGTATATCAGATCTCATAAGCACCATCTCATAAAGACCCGAAATGTGCAAGGAAGCGTGAGGAAAAGACTTTAATGACCATCGCTGCACTCTGTTTAACTAGCTTTCCATTTATGAGGCAACTAGAATTTTCCAATTTAATTCCTGCCCCTCATTTCGCCCACCGCACTTCATGGACTTTTGCCTGACGCCAACCCCTTACATTTCATCACTGGAAGTCCCTATCGGCGAGAGAGAGAGGGGGGGGGGCAGAGATAGACAGACAGAGACAGAGAAAGCCGTGGGTGCGCTTTCCGTCGAATGGAGGTAAACCATTGTCGAAAATGTGTATGATGTCACTTACACGTAAAAGAACTCATTATACTATGCTATGAGTAAATTGGCGAAATTTCTAAACGTAGGAGCTCGCCGCCCTGGCGCTCCCTCCGTGCAGGGCAGTTTACACCAGGGTAAACACAAAGTGCCAGTACTCGACCTGGTGAAATTTACGAACGAGTGACTAGAAACGTTTTCTACTTTCCTACTGCCCTGTAAAATCTGGGACTTTTGGAATGCACAAATCCCATCCTGCTTCACTTGATCCATCTCTTGCTGTACCTGTAGGTCACATTTCAGTTTAGTTTTCACGAGTATGGCCAATCCCCGTGGTTTTATATTTGTGGTGTATATCTATCTACAAATTATGGAAACCTGCCGTAACTCGAAAATACCGCTAATACCCAAAAATTGTCAGATTACTGTAGTGCCTGTGAAGTTGCCTCATTAGAACTACATAGTGATGGGGCTCTAATGACCTTGTAGTTGAAGGGCCTTAAAACAACAACGAAGAACATCCGTGGGCTTGTGTGGCGTGAAAGCAAAGTGTTGCCGCATTCGCTGCATATCTTCCAGCAATTCGCCATTGTGTGCCTGGTTTTAGCTGCACGAGTAGGTGTCTGCTGGTTCAGCCATAGACAGGATAGACTTCGGAATGATGATGAATTATAGTTTTCTTTTCGCATCGTCAGCCGACCAGCTGTGCTGTGGTTTCACGTGACTAGGTGCTGACGGAATACCACAGTTCCTTTTTTGTCTTTGAGATTTGCAAAAGTGTGCGATCCGCACTTCACGTATAAGTGTGCAGAAGTGGAGAATACAGTACATCGCCCTTGGCTTCAGTGCTGACTCATTAACAGGGCAAGCATTAAGCCAGATGACCGTCAGTGGGTTTCTGTTTGCCAAGGAGGTCCTGCTCTAATTACCACAGAGGACACATACTAAACTGGGAAGGTGGTATACAACATGTGATGGTTACCAGGCTGTTATTTCATTGACTTTTTCTTCACTGACGAGAAGCTGGGGATTGCTTGACGCATACCTGTTTATTTGTAGACCAGAGATTCCGGTTTTCATCAGATAAATGATTTTCCTTTCTAAATAAAAATTCTATGCAGAAATGTGCTGGTTCTTTTGATAAATACTAGACTTAGTAGAGCATGATTTATTTCTCAGCTCCGTCTGGTTTCACTGCATGTACAGTTATCCACTGCTTTCAATTTAAGATTTATTAGTGCAGGGATTCCAAACCCTTTGCTCGGAGGTGCATATGCGCCCGTGGACTGATCTGTCTGCACCCGCCACTATTTGCAAACCCCGGTAAGCAATTTGTCTAAATTTCATTTTACGCAGTGACCAGAAACCAAGAATGCTGACAACAGCGCAACCATTAAAAAATGGCTGGCATCACCAAGATGGGTGATAGCAGGTCAACATTCAATCTAGCCAAAGATTCTAGACGAACCTTGATCTGGAGAGAACCTGACACCCACTATCACCCGTTCAATGTCAGTGAAAGGGACCACTATAGCGGTGCAGATGTCGTGGTGTGGGCAGACACCACGTTGGATGGCTGCACACCACTCCACGTATTCAACACAGACTCCCGGACTGCTAACAGCAGTGGTCTCAAATTCACGTTATTGGAGGGCCATATTTACAACAGTGAAACTTTCTGCGGGTCGCATGCACTATGACCTATGTGTAAACTACTTATATATAATAAGTGCTATGTGCATTTTTAAAATGCATGAAATACATAAAGTAGCATTTTATATAGGATTTAGAACATATTAGGGAGTTTTCTTGCAGCGTCAAGTCGTCAACGGACGCACGCAAAGATGTACGCAGACCACGTGACTGACAGATGCGTCAGGAAAGGAAAAACTATTGTAACGTTTAGTAAAACTTAAAACGTAACGGCCGATACACGAGCGCCACCTATTGACTGATTATTTTTCGTTGATTGTTTGGCGTGCGTGCGACATAGAATTGACGATGCGTGCGTTGAAACGCAACTTAACGTAACTGCGAGCAGTGTTTGCACTTGCACAGTTGAATTGTCATCTGCTTAACGTAGCGTACGTCAACCAAAAACGCTGCAAGAAAACTCACTATTTAATGTGCAAAACGTTTACCTATACGTTTTGCTGTCATTTTTTTCTAATGTACCTATAATTCTAAAAATTCTCTGCGGGCCGCACGAAAGATCATCGCGGGCCGCATATTTCAGATGCCTGGCTTAGTCTTATGTACGACTTTTTGGGGGTGCAGTAGGCTCTCAATTGTCGAAATGGTGGATGAATAATTTCTAAGTGAGGGCATCCTATTGAACATGTCTGGGATGCACTTCAGTGGGCAATTCCGATTTGTCAATAACCTCCCAGAACCATCCAGGGACATAGCTTGTATATTACTGGCAAACCTTTTTATAAACAAAATTGTGCTATGTGCAATCAGAATTTTACAATGTGCTCTGGGGCTCCAGAAGGTTGGGAATCTCTGTATTAGTGGAACTAAGGAAAATTACACAAACTTTTTTCAATACATGTAGTTTTTAAACGACACTATTATTGAGATGTAAAATTTGACAACTAGAAGACCTAATTTTTTCTGGTCAACACCCGAAATAAATTCGTGGTTACTTCATTTATGTTTGCATTTCTGAAGAAAAACAGCCAGTAACAAGAATTTTTAATCTTAGAATTGAATGGAATTTCTTGTAAGCACCTCTAGAAGTTTTGATTTGAAGTAGCGTTTTTTGACATTTTGGAAACAATGATAAGTCTTATTCCATAAATGAGCAAGGGGTGTAAACGTGCAACGTTGTATTGTTGCTAAAATTTTGGTCCACTTCATTAGCTATGTAATGACCTACTTGCACCATGCTTGAATTTTCAGGTGTTTGTTAATGTTTTTAGACATGTCCCTAAATAAATTCCTGTTCGTAGACAGTTATTTCAGGGTGAAAGTGTGAATAGTTTAGTTGTGAAATTGATGCTTACATAAGAATTCGCTTGAATATCAACACTGTTGAAGTGGTACTTAATGAGAAAGCCACCATTGAAGTGAAATGCAACAGGGTGCTTTGACAATTGTGATTCGTTTTCTGAACTTTACAGTCCGGTGCGCACATCCAATTTTTACTACTGCGGGTGCCACAGCGACGCTGCAACAATCCAGTGCACACTTGCAATGAAAAGGGCTAGGAATTGCATCTTTGGTAGTAATGCATTAAATTATTTCAGATGATGGTATTTTTCGGCACCACACTGGAAGCTGGAGCACAGCACGGTCCCACTTTTCATTTCTAAGAAAAGGTGGTAGTTTAATTATTGACGTATAGATTTTTCCAAAGCCTTGCAACCTTTTGTTGGTCCTGTCCGTAGTTTGTGGAAAATCAGAGCCCTAGCATCACAAAGACTATAGGTCGACGTTTAATAAGTGGAGAACGGCTGCATTAACTGGGCATTATAGTGAAAACATATCATCTAACGCAGTGGTTCTCAAACTGGGGTTCGTGGTCCTATGGGGAACTTGCAGGGGTTAAAATTTTGGGCTATGTGTGATTATTACCATGCCCCATCCCATTGAATGTGCATTAGATGACTAAAGCCTGGTATACACGTAAAGGTCAGTTTACACTGGACAGTGAATTGCGACAGTACTTGCTCAAGTCACTGTTACTCAAATTTTGCCACAACTCACTGTCAGGAATGGTGAGGAAGTTGTAAGTTGCAAAAGTTATTCCAATGCTGTATACACTACGTGTAACAACAACTTACTTTCCTCTGCATCAAATTGACTGACTAATAAAAAGTGTTTGGTGTTTAGTCTCTGGTAAAAATTTAAATTTTAATCTTATCTTTTGAAATAACTACAAATTATAATGGCACCAGCGAGACGTGTGGATGCATCTGCTGCATTACTCATTCTTATAGAGATTCGCCGAATTAAAAAATATAAAAACCAATCATGTTGGGTCAGGGATTGGATTTTGAATCATACAAATTATGGAGCATATCATAATTTCATTAATGAATTAAGAGTTGAAGACTCATTACAATTCAACAACTTTATTCAGATGACTGCAGTTGACTTTGAATAACTATTGGCACATATTGGAAATAGTATTCAGAAGCAAGATAGTCATTTATGTGCTTCAATTACACCTGATAACTCAGATTTCTTACAACTGGTAATTATTTTTCTTCCTACTATATTTTTGTCCTGAAATGTAGTATACATCTATTTGGAAATACTCCTATTGATGTTATAGGGGACTCTTACCATTCCTTGATGTACCTATTTAGAATACCTGTATGCACTATTAGCAAATTTATTCCCAAGGTCTGCCAAGCAATATATGAAGCCCTAAAGGATATTTATTTAAAGGTATGTCAAATGGTGCTGTTGAGATGCTTTAGTAATATATTTATTTATCAAGGAATATCAGAATTCATATTACAAAACAATCACAATGGTTGCTGGAAAAAAATGTCAATAGTTTGGCCTGCTAAGTTGATGCCTTCTACAGAACAGTTAGAATATGTGTCACTATTAATGTCAATAGAATTTGAAGATGATGCTTTATTTTGTAATGATTCCCATTCTGCAGCATCAACAATCTTCATTATAGCTTAATTGATGAGACACTACACAAATGCGACGATTTTTGGGTATTAGCAGTACCCAGTTTTCCCAAGCGGGCACCCATGTGAGTACTAGCTGGGGTTGTGTTACAAGAACTAGTGTGTCCAGCACAATTCGCCGCTCCCAGAAAATCCTGGCTATGCTATTGTGTGGAAGTACAACGTGTAGAATGACAGCAAACATTCCATGCACACGAGTGTATATGTAACAAAAAAAGCAAAGCAATTCATAACTATTTTCCTGTCTATGACAAGATTGGGCATCCACCTTGTCCCTCTCAATGGACACAAGGGTATAATATGCACTTTAGATTTTAAAACAAATGATATTACCATTGGGTTTGCATGAAAACGTCTGTAAGAAACAACTTTAATCCCATTTTTGAAAAAAAAATTATGTAGTGTCCGACTTTGATACCAAGGGTTGAAAATTTTCTGTAACAAATTTGCTTTTCCTTTAACAAGAAATATAACTTTTTGGCATGCCAGCGGAAATAGGTTTGCCACCCCTGCTCTAGCCCATAAGATTTACAATTTTTCACTGCCCCCTTATTTAGGTATTTAAATCCATAGCCCCCTCATTTCTTCTAATATTTTCTTCCTTAGCTCTTCTTTTATTTTAATCCGTCTGAATTGCAGGTATGAAGAAATGAAGATTCTTTTCAAAAGCTCAAAAGAGTATCTAATAAATAACTTTTATTAGATGCTGTTTTGAGTTAGTTTTATAAATATAACATTTAACTATTATATAAATTTAATGTAATATCCGTTATGGCCGTTTAAGAAATAGAAGGATATTCACTTTATTTACCTTCATACCGTAGATACACTACCCTATCAAAAGTCATGGGACAACCCTTATTAGCATGAAAATGTGACATTCCTTTGCAATATCATAGGTGGCATTCCTCCCAGCACTATATAACAGAGAGTGCACAATTATGAGATGATACTTCCGTGAATGCTTAAAGGATGTCTCAAAGAAAATAGCTTTCAGACTTCCAAAGAGGTACAATTGTCGGGTGCCATCTCACAGGCATAACTGTTAGGGAGACGTCAACCCTCCTAATCATCCCAAAAAATCGACCGTTCACAACGTCATCCGCGCCTGGAGAGAGAATGCCACCACAAGTGTTCCACCTAGGACTAGAAGACCCAAGGTCATGTCGGCTAGAGACCAAAGAGCACTTCATAAAACGGTCACTTCAAACCGTCACACAAGATTATTCATAGAGTCGACGGAAGCAACTGTTCGCAGGGAACTGCATGCAATAGGTTTTATGGCAGAGCGGCAGCCCACAAGCCTCACATCAGCACCAGCAACACAGCGAGGAGATTGCAATGATGCAAAGAGCGACGACATTGGACTGTGGAATGGAGTGATGAGTCCCACTACACCATCTGCCAATCGGATGGACTGGTTATGTATGGCGAACGTTATCTGCCAAGCTGTGCTGTGCCCATGGTGAAGTTTAGCGGAGGGTGAGGGATGGTGTTTGGGTGCTTCTCATGGTATGGGTTGGTTGCAGTCGTTTCTGTGGACGGACATTTAAATGCAGAGCGTTACCTGGACGTTCTGGACAGTGCAGCCCTCCCATCTCTCTGGCAGCACTTTGGCAATGGCCCTTTTCTGTTTCAGCACGATAACGCACCTTGCCATAAAGCACGGGCTGTAGGCACATGGTTTGATGAAATGGAGGTTCAAGAACTTGACTGGCCTGCACAGAGTCCCGATCTGAACCTGATCGAACATCTGTGGGATGTGTTGGAACGTCGATTGCGCACTCGTGCAGAGCGCCCGACATCTGTGACCATACTGTCCAAGACACTTATGGCAGAATGGAGTAAATTATCTGTCGCAACATATCAAAACCTTGTGGACAGTATGCCCCAGAATTGAGTGTTTCAATTAAAGTGGTGGTGTCCCGTGACTTTTGATAGGGTAGTGTATATTAATACAAACTTAACAATAGATATAATCATTCTAGTGTACTACTAAAATGATTAACAAGTCCTGCCCAACAATACTGATATCAAAACCATAAAAATTCTTCAGAATCGTCATCTGAAATAAGTAGGAACTGGCAAAATTTGCCTGCATATTATACATGAGTATTGAGATTTTTACAGTATCGAAAATCTTGAAACTTGGGATGCTCGAGATAATACGGTATTATTGTTATTTGTTGTGAAATTTTGTGGACCCCGCCACGCTACGCCACTACCATTTTCTGAAAATAATAATTTGTCAAAATATGTGTTGGTAACAGTAGCCATGCGACAAATCCTAAAATTGTCTGAGAACCACTGGTATAAATGAGATCACATACGATTTCAGAGTCCTAAGGGTCATTTTAGCATCTGATACTCCCTTTGACGGAGAACAAAGTATACAATGGTGGTATTATTAAGAATTATAACATTTGGGAACAAAATTTAATAAAGACCCTGTTTCAGTTTTGACGTCTTTATGGACCATCATCTATTATTTATTCCTTTATTGGTCGTTTAGTTGTTCCAGGCCTCTACAAGTAATGTGCTGACGGTGCATACATTTATTATGAACTCCCCGAGTCCCCTAATGATGTGCGTCATAGCTCGAAGGGGTTCATAATTCTTCTTTTAAATGTAATGTGTATTGGCAGCCCATTTCTTATAATCGTTTCTTCACTTTGCAGCATGGTGCCAAGAGTTAGATTAAAACTATCTTCTGAAATAATCATCATCATACCCTTATCCCGCCTATGGCGGGGTCGGGTCTGCGGGCTCTAGCTCCCACTCCCGTCTGTCTCCCACCATTTCCCCGTCCACCTCACACACTGTAATGTCCTTACGGAAAACCTACTCCCACGTCTGCATCTGGGTCCCCGGCCCCGGGTTCTACCGACCATCTATATTCCTGGAATGCACCGAACGAGCTCCTCTTCCCCTCTTATCATGACGTGTCCATACCACCTCTGCCTATACTCCCTCATTTTTTCGGCTATGTACACCACCCCCAGGTTTCCCCCTAATATACGCATTCCTAATTTTATCAGTTCTCGACACGCCGCTCATGTACTGCAGCATTCGCATCTCTGCTACTTGCATTCTACGTACGTGACTCTCCCTCACTGCGCAGCATTGTGATCCATATAGCATTGTGGGTCTAACCACTGCCCTGTAGAATTTTCCTTTCAACTTCATTTGGACCCTCTTATCGCACAGGACTCCGCTTGCCTGTCACCACTATCTCCCCAGTGCTTCTGGAATACACGCACAATAAAATACTGGCAATAATACAGTAGGGAGTCCCAGTACAGGGCCTCGATTTTACTTCACATCCGAAAGACGGCACACTCGCAGCCTCTTTCTCGCCTGAAAGAAGACAACCCACCTCGAACCTAGAACTACTGGCGCAGTTGCCGAGCGTGCTAACCACTACGCACCGCTGCGGGTTTAATGTTTTTATCAGGATGGAATATTCATTTTGTGGAACATTAATGCCCTTCTTGACATGGAACCTAGCGTTGCTTTTTTTTCTGAATGCATAAGTGAACAATGGAGTGATCTTATTAATCTTTCAGGAGAAAAGGAGCTGTGATTCCATTATTCTGCTACTTAGATGGTTACAGAAGTTTTGGCATTCCAGATAGCGTAATTTCAGAAGGGAGATTTGTAAAGCAACTACTAACGCTTTTCCCGCCTATGATAGGGTCGGGGAGGGGGAGGCGTCATATTGCGTTGTACCCACCAGTTCTCTTCTGATCACTGAAGTTAAGCAACGCAACTCCAGGTAGTACTAACATTGGTGGCCGCTTGGGAAAACTGGGTACTGCTAATACCCGATAATCGTCGCATCGTTGTAGCATCTGTGCAGTCGGCACCTTGTATTTTAAGGGCCCTAAAACACCAGCGAAACAAAAGCACCAGCTCGTTGCAAAAGCAACGAGCAACTCAACCCTTTTCCCGCCTATGGCAGGGTCGGGTATCCATCTTGTCCCTCTCATAGGACACATGGTTGATATATTGGATGGAATTTTTCCGCAGCTGGCTGCCGACCAAAGCTGCAACCCCTATGCTTATTTATCATCAGTCTACTGTTCGTTAGGGCACTCCACCGACGCCAGGGAGCGAGCTCCTACACCTGGGAATTTTACCTCATCCACCCATTACGTAGTAGACTGAGTTGTTTTATGTACATTTTATGCACGGTTTTGTTTGCCATCCGACTGAAGGCGCACAAGGGGCCCCTCTCTCATGCCAAAGAAGCCAACCGCACCTCGAAACCAATCGCAACCGAGTCCTCCTTAGCAGTTGCAATGCATATAAACATCCCGTTTCGGATAAAGTGAGAAGAGAAGAGGAGCAGCTCGTTAGGTCCATTGCAGGAATGCATGTGATCGGAAGCACCCAGGGAAGGAGAAGACCAAAACAGGCGTGGGAGAATATTTTACGTAGGGTGGGAGTTAGGCGAGATTTTGTTTACGGCGTCATCGTCATGTAAAAGACCCTTTGCTGCATGGAATAAAACATATCTGTAGTTCGGCAAATTTACAGGTGGAGGAGCTCGCTTCCTGGCATTGGTGAGTGAAAATAGTGTCCAACAGTTAACACATGCGTTGTATGCTTCAATTTATGGCGGGAAAGGGTTTAGAATGTTTATTATTCTCGGTATTTTGCATCAATTAGAAAATCCCGTCTCGGTGGCGCGCGTGGTAAGTGCGTAAGTAGTTCTGGGTTCGATGCTTAACCTAGATGGGTTAGTATTTTTCGTGCGATAGAGAGGCCCCGAGTTTGTCGTCCTTCGGATGAGAAGTAAAACCGAGGTCCCGTGTGATGTACGATGTCATTTCTAGGTGTAGTAGCTCAGCTCCTGACGTTGGTGAAGTACCCCAATAAAAAGTAGGCCGACGATAAAAGCATAGGGATTGCAGTTTTGGTCGGCAACCGGCTGTCGAAAACCACTGTCTAACATCCGCCCTGTGTCCATTCAGAGGAACAAGATGGGTACCCGACCATCCCTAGCTCACGAAGAATGGTGAAATTGATCTAAGTAGGAATGTTTCTGCCATCCGGGTGGGCTATTTCATGCCTCTGAATCTCAATTAGATATTGATGCACAGCAAAAGCAAGCAAGACACCGCCTATGAAAAGATTTTGCTCATCGCTATCGATTTGCTAGAATAATGCTAGAACTTGTTCAAATGTTACCGGTATTCATGGTTTCTTCTGTAAAATAGAGGATGTTGATATTAGCATCGTACTGCGCATCATTCAAAATCCCAGATGTTTTTATCACAATATGGCATTTGGTGACATGAGTAAGCAGTCAAAGAATTCTGCCATGACGCAAATGGCAAACGCTAGCGATTTGATAGGGTTTCTAGAATAGAACGAATTGCCTAGAACGGATGCAAATCCTATTTTAATCAGATTATGCTGCACTCTATTATTAGTAGTTGTGAAGATGTGTACAGCAGGTCAATTTCGGTTTGGTACGTGTGTTTATTGGTTTCCGCCCGTTTCAAGGATTCTCCTTCCTCAGCGCTTAAAATTGGCCATTATACCTTACTATTAGGTGTTGTGCCGATGCCTTGTGGTCTTAAGCGGATAGCGAATGTGCAGTGAAACTTCTCTAATCGTTCCGCCCTTGCGGATATACAAAAGTGGACCGATGGGGGGGGGGGTTAACATCGCGTAATGGGAAGATGGGAGGAGGACCTCGTTAGGCCCGTTACAGGAATGCAAGGGGTTGGAAGCATCCAGGGCAGAGTGAGACCACAGCAGGCGTGGGAGCAGGTTTTCTGTTAGTATATGGTGGTGTGTGGCATGGATGGAGACCTGGTGGGAGATCGGCGAGAGTGGAGGGCTAGGACCACCCGACCCGGCCACAGGCGGGATAAGGGTATGATAATGATGATTTGTGGGTTGAAGAGTTCAAATCTGATCGCATAAATCCCAATAAGCAATTCCTAACTTCCCGCCTATGGCGAGTCGGATACCCATTTGGTCCCTCTGAATGGACGCAAGGGCGATATATTAGGCAGTGTTTTTCCACAGCCGGTTGCCGACTAAAGCTTCAACGCCTATGCTTATTTTTCGCCGGTCTACCGTTCACTTGGGCCATTCCACAGTAAGCATCTTATTGCGTTGGACACCCCAGTTGTCGTCTCATCATGGAAATTAAGCAACGCATCCCCAGCTAGTATTAAAATGGGTGGACGCTTGGGAAAACAGGGTACTGCTAATATAAAAAAAACCGTTGCATTAGTGGTGTTATGCAGTCTCTGCATTAGAACTACACTGTGGATGGGGCTCTAACAACCTTGTAGTTGAAAAGCCCTAAAAAGCAATAAAACAAACAAACAAACAAAGGGGCATTCCACCGACGCCAGGGGGCGAGCGCCTACACCTGGAAATTTTGCCTGAACTACACTTTGCATATTTTCCGTGCACACGTCATCATACACCACACCTCATCTCAGTTTTACTTCTTATTCAAAGAAAGGTGCCCTCAGGGCTTCTTTCTAGCCCAAAGAAAGTAAACCCCCACAGACAACCCAGCCAGTATTCCTGTGGGTTTCAGACGCCTGGCTGGGGTTCTATGATGATGATGAATTCAGTACCTTTAATAAACACCGCCGTTTATTAGATGGCGCTGTTTATTATTTTTTTAACCTTGAAGGTGCGTCCGTTATTAGAGGGTGCTGTCAATTAGAATAAATACGGTAATCAAGGAATAGTTCAGTTTTCACATGGCCTTCCTTCATGGAAAATGCAAATCAGAGAACTGTTCTGGTGTAAAGACGCTGCTTCCAGGCATCAGTGAGCCCATTCTTTAACGGGTTGAACGGAGGCGCTTAGGCCCCAATAGCCAAATCCATACAGTCAAACTCGGATATAACACACACCTTCGGGACTGCTTGTGTCTGTGTGTTATAACAGAAATAATGCTAAATGATGCCAAAGCTATGTTAACTGAACAAAAATATGCTAATTTCAAGATGTATTCAAAAAGTCGACCTACACTTGTATAATTAATTATACTTCAAGACGCACACACTTGCAGTCAGCTGCAATGTTGCCAGATTCCACTCTGCTGAGAATTTTATCCTTTTATCATCATCATCTCGCCCTTCTTCCACCTAAGGCAGGGTCCGGTCCGCCGGTTCTAATCCTCCACTCCCGCCTATCCCCCACCAAGTCCCCTTCCACCCCACGTGCCACCATGTCCTTTTGCACCACCGGCACTCACGTCCGTTTTGATCTTCCTCTACCTCTTTCCCAATGGCACAAAAGGATATTCTTTGTCTCTGACCTACGACACCCAATAGCTGTTCGTTATAAAGAGAGTCATTTAGCACTGTGGGATAATGAAGGAACCAGCCAAACCGTTCTTTATACCGAGTGGTTTCGTTATATC
This sequence comes from Trigoniulus corallinus, assembly GCA_013389805.1. NCBI lineage: Eukaryota > Metazoa > Arthropoda > Diplopoda > Spirobolida > Trigoniulidae > Trigoniulus > Trigoniulus corallinus. The sequence goes on from JAAFCE010008833.1 coordinate 6,534,862, forward strand.
TTGCGTTCGTTATATCAAGCGGCTAAACAGTGTTTTTCAACCTTTTTACTGGAACGGAACCCTTTGGAGCATTTAGACTTCTCTCGGAACCCTTTGGAACATTTAGACTTCTCTCG